>JANJXV010000053.1:1062500-1127500 GCA_024803745.1 Megascapheus bottae | reverse complement strand
AAGGATTAGGGTTAGGTTTAGGGTTAGGTTTAGGGTTAGGGTAATGGTAAGGGTAAGGGTTAGGGTTGGGGTTAGGGTTAGGTTAAGGTTTAGAGTTAGGGTTAGGGTTGGCGTAGGGGTTAGGGTAAGGGTAAGTGTTATGGTTAGGGTTAGGATAAGGGTAAAGGTTAGGGTTAGGGTTAGGGTTAGGGTAAGTGTAACGGTTAGGGTTAGGGTTAGGGTTAGGATTAGGGTTAGGGTTAGGGGTTAGGGTTAGGTTTAGGGTTAGGGTAAGGGTTAGGGTTAGTGATAGGGTTAAGGTTAGGGTAAGGGTTAGGGTTAGGATTAGGGTAAGGCTAAGGTTTAGGGTTAGGGTTAGGGTTAGGTTTAAGGTTAGTGTTAGGGTTAGGGTTAGGGGAAGGGGAAGGGTTAGGGTTAAGGTAGGGTTAGTGTTAGGCTTAGGGTTAGGGTTGGGGTTAGGCTAAGGGTATGGGTTAGGGTTAGGGTTAGGTTTAGGGTAAAGGTTAGGGTTAGCGTTAGGGTTAGGGTAAGGGTTAGGTTTAGGGTTAGGGTTAGGTTTAGGGTAAGGGTTAGGGTTTTGTTTAGGGTAAGGTTTAGTTTTAGTGTTAGGGTTAGGGCTGGGTTAGGGTTAGGTTAAGGGTAAGGGTTAGGGTTAGGTTTAGGTTTAGGGTAATGGTAAGGGTAAGGGTTAGGATTGGGGTTAGGGTTAGGTTAAGATTTAGGGTTAGGGTTAGGGTTAGCGTAGGGGTTAGGGTAAGGGTAAGTATTAGGGTTAGGGTTAGGATAAGGGTAAGGGTTAGGGTTAGGATTAGGGTTAGGGTAATGTTAAGGGTTAGGGTTAGTTTTAGGGTTAGGGTTAGGTATAGTGTTAGGGTAAGGTTAAGGGTAAGTGTTATGGTTATAGTTAGGGTTAGGGTAAGGGTAAGGGTTAGGGTGAGATTTAGGGTAAGGGTTAGGGTTAGGGTTAGGGTTAGGGTTATGGTTAGGGTTAGTGTTAGGGTTAGTGTTAGGGTAAGGGTTAGGGTTAGGGTTAGGGTAAGGCTAAGGGTTAGTGTTAGGGTTAGGGTTAGGTTTAGGGCAAGGGTTAGGGTTAGGTTTAGGGTAAGGGTAAGGTTGAGATTTAGGGTTAGGGTTAGGTTTAGGGTACGGGATAGGGTTAGGGTTAGGGTTAGGGTTAGGGTTAGGTTTAGGGTTAGGGTAAGGTAAGGGTTAGGGTTAGGGTTAGGGTTAGGGTTAGGGTAAGGGTAAGGGTAAGGCTTAGGGTTATGGTTAGGTTAGGGTTAGGTTTAGGGTTAGGGTAAGGGTAAGGGAAAGTGTTAGGGTTATAGTTAGGGTTAGGGTTAGGGTAAGGGTAAGGGTTAGGGTTAGTTTTAGAGTTAGGGTTAGGGTTAGCGTAGGTGTTAGTGTAAGGGTAAGTGTTAGGGTTAGGGTTAGGATAAGATTAAGGGTTAGGGTTAGGGTTAGGGTTAGGGTAAGGGTAAGGGTTAGGGTTAGGGTTAGGGTTAAGTTTAGTGTTAGGATAAGGGTAAGGGTAAGGGTTAGGGTTATAGTTAGGGTTAGGTTTAGGGTAAGGGTTAGGGTTAGGGTTAGAGTAAGGGTAAGGTTAGGGTTAGGGTTAGGGTTAGGATTAGGGTAAGGGTAAGGGTTAGGGTTAGGGTTAGGTTTAGGGTAAGGGTAAGGGTTAGGGTTACGGTTAGGGTTAGGGTTAGGGCTAGGGTTAGGGTAAGGGTTAGGGTTAGATTTAGGGTTAGGGTTAGGGTTAGGGTAAGGGTAAGGTTTAGGTTTAGGGTTAGGGTTATGTTTAGGGTTAGGATTAAGGTTAGGGTTAGGGTAAGGATAAGGGTTAGGTTAGGGTTAGGGTTAGAGTTAGGGTAAGGGTTAGGGTTAATGTTAGGGTTAGGGATATGGTTAGGGTTAGGGTAAATGTAAGGATTAGGTTTAGGGTTCGGGTTAGGTTTAGGTTTAGGGTTAGGGTTAGGGTAAGGGTAAGGGGTAAGGTTTGGGTTAGGGTTAGGGTTAAGTTTAGGGTTAGGTTGAGGGTAAGGGTAAGGGTTAGGGTCAGGTTTAGTGTTAGGGTAAGGGTAAGTGTTAGGGTAAGGTTAGGTGTAGGGTTAAGGTTAGGGTTAGGGTAAGGGTAAGTGTTAGGGTTACAGTTAGGGTTAGGGTTAGGTTTAGGGTAAGGGTTAGGGTTAGGTTTAGGGAAAGGGTAAGGGTGAGGTTTAGGTTTAGGGTTAGGGTTAGGGTTAGGATAAGTGTTAGGGTTAGGGTTTGGGTTAGGATTAGATTTAGGGTAAGGGTAAGGGTTAGGGTTAAGTTGAGGGTTAGGGTTAGTGTTAGGGTCAGGGTTAGGGTAAGGGTAAGTGTTAGGGTTAGGTTTAGGGTTAGGGTAAGAGTAAGGGTTTGGTTTAGGTTTAGGGTTAGGTTTAGGGTTACGGTTAGGGTAAGGATAAGGGTTAGAGTTAAGGTTAGGGTTAGTGTTAGGGTTAGGGTTAAGGTTAGTGTGAGGATAAAGGTAAGCGTTAGGGTTAGGTTTATGGTTAGGTTTAGGGTTAGGGTAAGTGTTAGTGTTAGGTTTAGGGTTAGGGTAAGGGTGAGGGTTAGGGTTAAGGTTAGGGTTAGGGTAAGGTTTAGGGTTAGGGTTAGGTTTACTGTAAGGTTAAGGGTTAGGGTTAGGATTAGGGTTAGGGTTAGGGTAAAGGCTTGGGTTAGGGTTAGGGTTAGGGTTAGGTTTAGGGTTAGGGATAGGGTAAGGGTAAGGGTTGTGGTGAGGGTTACGGTTAGGTTTAGGGTTGGGGTTAAGATTAGGTTTAGGGTTAGTGTACCGGTAAGAGTTAGGGTTAGGGTTAGGGTTAAGGGTAAGGTTTAGGGTTAATGTTAGGGTTAGTGTTAGGGTTAGGTTTATTGTTACGGTTAGGGTTAGGGTTAGGGTTAGGGTAAGGGTATGTGTTAGGGTTAGGGTTAGGGACAGTGTTAGGGTAAGTGTTAGGGTTACGATTAGGGTTACGGTTAGGGTAAGTGTTAGGGTTAGGTTTAAGGTTAGGGTTAGGGTTGGGTTAGGGTTAGCGTTAGGGTAAGTGTAATGGTTAGGGTTAGGTTTAGGGTTAGAGTAATGGTAAGGGTTATGTTTAGCTTTAGGGTTAGGGTTAGGGTTAGGGTTAGGTTTAGGGTTACGGTTAGGGTTAGGATTAGGGTTAGTGTAAGGGTATGTGTTAGTGTTAGAGTTAGGGTTAGAGTTAGCGTTAGGGTAAGGGTAAGGGTTAGGGTTAGGTTTAGGGTTAGAGTAATGGTAAGGGTTATGTTTAGCGTTAGGGTTAGGGTTAGGGTTAGGGTTAGGTTTAGGGTTACGGTTAGGGTTAGGATAAGGGTTAGTGTAAGGGTATGTGTTAGTGTTACAGTTAGGGTTAGAGTTAGCATTAGGGTAAGGGTAAGGGTTATGGTTAGGGTTAGTGTTAGGTAAGGGTAAGGGTTAGGGTTAGGGTTAGGGTTAGGTAAGGGTTAGGGTTCTGGTTAGGGTTAGGGTAAGGGTTAGGGTTAGGGTTAGTTTAAATGTTATGGTAAGGGTTAGGGTTAGGGTTAGGATAAGATTTAGGGTTAGGGTTAGGGTTAAATTAGGTTAAGAGTAAGTTTTAGGGTAGGGTTAGGGTTAGGGTTAGGTTTAGGTTTGGGGTTAAGTTTAGGGTTAGGGTTAGGGTAAGGGTTAGGGTTAGGTTTAGCGTAAGGGTAAGGGTTGTGGTTAAGGTTAAGGTTAGGTTTAGGGTTAGGGTTAGGGTAAGGGTAAGGGTAAGGGTAAGGTTTAGGTTTAGGGTTAGGGTTAGGTTTAGTGTTGGGGTTACGATTAGGTTAGGGTAAGGGTTAGGGTTAGGGATAGGTTAGGGTTAGGGTAAGGTTTAGGGTTAGGGTTAGGATAAGTGTTATGGTTAGTGTTAGTGTTAGTATTATGGCAAGGGTAAGGGTTAGGGTTAAGGTGAGGGTTAGGGTTAGTGTTAGGGTCAGGGTTAGGGTAAGGGTAAGGGTTAGAGTTAGGTTTAGGGTTAGGGTAAGAGTAAGGGTTTGGTTTAGGGTTTGGGTTAGGTTTAGGTTTAGGGTTAGGGTAAGGATAAGGGTTAGAGTTAAGGTGAGGGTTAGGGTTAGGGTTAGGGTTAAAGTTAGGGTGAGGGTAAAGGTAAGGGTTAGGGTTAGGTTTATGGTTAGGTTTAGGGTAAGGGTAAGTGTTAGTGTTAGGGTTAGGGTTAGGTTTAGGTTTAGTGTTAGGGTTAGGGTTAGGGTAATGGTAAGAGTTAGGGTTAAGGTTAGGGTTAGGGTTAGGTTTAGGGTTAGTGTTAGGTTTAGGGTAAGGTTAAGGGTTAGGGTTAGGATTAGGGTTAGGGTTAATGTTAGGGTTAGGGTTAGGGCATGTGTTAGTGTTAGGGTTAGGTTTAGAGTTAGCGTTAGGGTCAGGGTAAGGGTTAGGGTTAGGATTAGTGTTAAGGTAAGGTTAAGGATTAGGGTTAGGGTTAGGGTTAGGTAAGGGTTAGGGTTAGGGTTAGGGTTAGGGTTAGGGTTAGGCTAAGGGTTAGGGTTAGTTTAAGTGTTAGGGTTAGGGTTAGGTTTAGCGTTAGGATAAGAGTTAGGGTTAGGGTTAGGGTTAAAGTGAGGTTAAGGGTAAGTTTTAGGGTAGGGTTAGGGTTAGGGTTAGGATAAGGGTTAGATTTAGGGTTGGGGTTAAGTTTGGGGTTAGGGTTAGGGTAAGGGTTAGGGTTAGGTTTAGCATTAGGGTAAGGGTTAGGGTTAGGGTAAGGGTTAGGTTTAGGTTTAGCATTAGTGTAAGGGTAAGGGTTAGTGTTAAGGTTAAGGTTAGGTTTAGGGTTAGGTTTAGGGTAAGGGTAAGGGTTAGGGTTAAGATTAGGGTTAGGGTTATTGTAAGGGTTAGGGTTAGGGTTAGGGTTAAGTTTACGGTTAGGTTTAGGTAAGAGTAAGGTTTAGGGTTAGGGTTTGGGTTAGGATAAGTGTTAGGATTAGGGTTAGGGTTAGAGTTAGGGTAAGGGTAAGGGTTAGGGTTAAGGTGAGGGTTAGGGTGAGTTTTATAGTCAGGGTTAGGGTAAGGGTAAGTGTTAGGGTTAAATTTAGGTTTATGGTAAGGGTAAGGGTTTGGTTTAGGTTTAGGGTTAGGTTTAGGGTTACGGTTAGGGTAAGGATAAGGGTTAGAGTTAAGGTTAGGTTTAGTGTTAGGGTTAGGGTTAAGGTTAGGGTGAGGGTAAAGGTAAGGGTTAGGTTTAGGGTTAGGGTTAGGGTTAGGGTAAGGGTAAGGGTTAGGGTTAAGGTTAGGGTTAGGGTTAGGTTTAGGGTTAGGCTTAGGTTTAGGGTAAGTTTAAGGGTTAGGGTTAGGATTAGGGTTAGGTTTAGGGTAAAGTCTTGGGTTAGGGTTAGGGTTAGGGTTAGGTTTAGGGTTAGGGATAGGGTAAGGGTAAGGGTTAGGGTTAGGGTTAGGGTTAGGTTTAGGGTTGGGGTTAAGATTAGGATTAGGGTTAGTGTACCGGTAAGGGTTAGGGTTAGGGTTAGGGTTAAGGGTAAGGTTTAGGGTTAGGGTCAGGGTTAGGGTTAGGGTTAGGTTTAGGGTTACGGTTACGGTTAGGGTTAGGGTTAGGTTTAGGGTTACGGTTAGGGTTAGGGTTAGGGTAAGTGTTAGGGTTACGGTTAGGGTTACGGTTAGGGTAAGTGTTAGGGTTAGGTTTAAGGTTAGGGTCAGGGTTAGGGTCAGGGGTAGCGTTAGGGAAAGTGTAAGGGTTAGGGGTAGGTTTAGGGTTAGAGTAATGGTAAGGGTTATGTTTAGCGTTAGGGTTAGGGTTAGGGTTAGGGTTAGGGTTAGGTTTAGGGTTACGGTTAGGGTTAGGGTTAGGGTTAGTGTAAGGGTATGTGTTAGTGTTAGAGTTGGGTTTAGAGTTAGCGTTAGGGTAAGGGTAAGGGTTAGGGGTAGGGTTAGGTTTAGGGTTACGGTTAGGGTTAGTATTAGGGTTAGTGTAAGGTTATGTGTTAGTGTTAGAGTTGGGGTTAGAGTTAGCGTTAGGGTAAGGGTAAGGGTTAGGGTTAGGGTTAGTGTTAAGGTAAGGGTAAGGGTTAGGGTTAGGGTTAGGGTAAGGTAAGGGTTAGGGTTAGGGTTAGGGTTAGGGTAAGGGTTAGGTTTAGGGTTAGTTTATGTGTTAGGGTTAGGGTTAGGGTTAGGGTTAGGATAAGATTTAGGGTTAGGGTTAGGGTTAAAGTTAGATAAAGGGTAAGTTTTAGGGTAGGGTTAGGGTCAGGGTTAGGTTTAGGGTTGGGGTTAAGGTTAGGGTTAGGTTTAGTTTAAGGGTTAGGGTTAGGTTTAGCATTAGGGTAAGGGTTAGGGTTAAGGTAAAGATTAGGTTTAGGGTTAGGGTTAGGGCAAGTGTAAGGGTAAGGTTTAGGGTTAGGGTTAGGGTTAGGTTTAGTGTTGGGGTTAAGGTTAGGGTTAGGGTAATGGTTAGGTTTACGGTTAGGTTTAGTGTTGGATTCAGGGTTAGGGTAAGGGTTATGGTTAGGGTTATGTTTAGGGAAGGGTAAGGGTTACGGTTAGGGTTAGGGTTACGTTTAGGGTTAGGGGTTAGGGTTAGTGTTAGGTTTGGGTTTAGGGTTAGAGTAAGGATAAGATTTAGGGTTAGGTATAGGGTTACAGTTCGGGTTAGGTTTAGGGTTTGGGTTAGTGTAATGGTTTTGGTTAGGGTTATGGTTATGTTTAAGGTTAGGCTTAGGGTTAGGGTTAGGGTTAGGGCAAGTGTTAGGGTTAAGGTTAGGGTTAGGGTAAGGGTTAGGGTTAGGGTTAGGGTTAAAGTTAGGTTAAGGGTAAGTTTTAGGGGAGGGTTAGGTTTAGGGTTAGGGTAAGGGTTAGATTTAGGGTTGGGGTTAAGTTTAGGGTTAGGGTTAGGGTAAGGGTTAGGGTTAGGTTTAGCATTAGGGTAAGGGTAGGGTTAGGGTTAAGGTTAAGGTTAGGTTTAGGGTGAGGTTTAGGGTAAGGGTTAGGGTTAGGTTTAGCATTAGGGTAAGGGTAAGGGTTTTGGTTAAGGTTAAGGTTAGGTTTAGGGTAAAGGTAAGGGTTAGGGTTAGGGTTACGGTTCGAGTTAGGATTAGGGTTAGGGTTATGGTAAGGTTTAGGGTTAGGGTTAGGTTTAGGGTTAAGTTTACGGTTAGGGTTAGGGTTAGGGATAGGATTAGGTTTAGGGTTAGTGGTTGGTTTAGGGTAAGGTTAAGGGTTAGGGTTAGGATTAGGGTTAGGGTTACGGTTAGGGTTAGGGTTAGGGTATGTGTTAGTGTTAGGGTTAGGGTTAGAGTTAGCGTTAGGTTAAGGGTTAGGGTTTGGGTTAGTGTTAAGGTAAGGTTAAGGGTTAGGGTTAGGTAAGGGTTAGGGTTAGGGTTAGAGTTAGGGTGAGGATTAGGTTTAGGGTTTGTTTAAGTGTTAGGGTTAGGGTTAGGGTTAATGTTAGGGTTAGGATAAGAGTTAGGGTTAGGGTTAGGGTTAAAGTTAGGTAAAGGGTAAGTTTTAGGGTAGGGTTAGGGTTAGGTTTAGGGTTTGGGTTAAGGTTAGGGTTAGGTTTAGTGTAAGGGTTAGGGTTAGGTTTAGCGTTAGGGTAAGGGTTAGGGTTAAGGTTAAGGTTAGGTTTAGGGTTAGGGTTAGGGCAAGGGTAAGGGTAAGGTTTAGGGTTAGGGTTAGGGTTAGGTTTAGTGTTGGGGTTAAGGTTAGGGTTAGGGTAACGGTTAGGGTTACGGTTAGGTTTAGTGTTGGATTCAGGGTTAGGGTAAGGGTTATTGTTAGGGTTATGTTTAGGGAAGGGTAAGGGTTACGGTTAGGGTTAGGGTTACGTTTAGGGTTAGGGGTTAGGGTTAGTGTTAGGTTTAGGTTTAGGGTTAGGGTAAGGATAAGATTTAGGGTTAGGTATAGGGTTACAGTTCGGGTTAGGTTTAGGGTTTGGGTTAGTGTAAGGGTTTTGGTTAGGGTTATGGTTATGTTTAAGGTTAGGCTTAGGGTTAGGGTTAGGGTTAGGTTTAGGGCAAGTGTTAGGGTTAGGGTTAGGGTTAGGGTAAGGGTTAGGGTTAGGGTTAGGGTTAAAGTTAGGTTAAGGGTAAGTTTTAGGGGAGGGTTAGTGTTAGGGTTAGGGTAAGGGTTAGATTTAGGGTTGGGGTTAAGTTTAGGGTTAGGGTTAGGGTAAGGGTTAGGGTTAGGTTTAGCATTAGGGTAAGGGTAGGGTTAGGGTTAAGGTTAAGGTTAGGTTTAGGGTTAGGTTTAGGGTAAGGTTTAGGGTTAGGTTTAGCATTAGGGTAAGGGTAAGGGTTAGGGTTAAGGTTAAGGTTAGGTTTAGGGTAAAGGTAAGGGTTAGGGTTAGGTTTACGGTTCGAGTTAGGATTAGGGTTAGGGTTATGGTAAGGTTTAGGGTTAGGGTTAGGTTTAGGGTTAAGTTTACGGTTAGGGTTAGGTAAGGGTAAGGTTTAGGGTTAGGGTTAGGGTTAGGATAAGTGTTAGGGTTAGGGTTAGGTTTAGGGTTAGAGTTAGGGTAAGGGTAAGGGTTAGGGTTAAGGTGAGGGTTAGGGTTAGTGTTAGGGTCAGGGTTTGGGTAAGGGTAAGTGTTAGGGTTAGGTTTAGGGTTAGGGTAAGAGTAAGGGTTTGGTTTAGGTTTAGGGTTAGGTTTAGGGTTACGGTTAGGGTAAGGATAACTGTTAGAGTTAAGTTGAGCGTTAGTGTTAGGGTAGGGTTAAGGTTAGGGTGAGGGTAAAGGTAAGGGTTAGGGTTAGGTTTATGGTTAGGTTTAGGGTAAGGGTAAGTGTTAGTGTTAGGTTTAGGGTTAGGTTTAGGTTTAGGGTTCGGGTTAGGGTTAGGATAAGGGTAAGGGTTAGGGTTAAGGTTAGGGTTAGGTTTAGGTTTAGGGTTAGGGTTAGGTTTAGGGTAACGTTAAGAGTTAGGGTTATGATTAGGGTTAGGGTTAGGGTAAAGGCTTGGGTTAGGGTTAGGGTTAGGGTTAGGTTTAGGGTTAGGGATAGGGTAAGGGTAAGGGTTAAGGTTAGGGTTAGGGTTAGGTTTAGGGTTGGGGTTAAGGTTAGGTTTAGGGTTAGTGTACCGGTAAGTGTTAGGGTTAGGGTTAAGGGTAAGGTTTAGTGTTAGGGTTAGGGTTAGCGATAGGGTTAGGTTTAGGGTTACGGTTAGGGTTAGAGTTAGGGTTAGGGTTAGGGTAAGGGTATGTGTTAGGGTTAGGGTTAGGGTTAGTGTTAGGGTAAGTGATAGAGTTACGGTTAGGGTAAGTGTTAGGGTTAGGTTTAAGGTTAGTGTTAGGGTTAGAGTTAGGGTTAGCGTTAGAGTAAGTGTAAGGGTTAGGGTTAGGTTTAGAGTTAGAGTAATGGTAAGGGTTATGTTTAGCGTTAGGGTTAGGGTTAGTGTTAGGGTTAGGTTTAGGGTTACGGTTAGGGTTAGGATTAGGGTTAGTGTAAGGGTATGTGTTAGTGTTAGAGTTAGGGTTAGAGTTAGCGTTAGGGTAAGGATAAGGGTTAGGGTTAGGGTTAGTGTTAAGGTAAGGGTAAGGTTTAGGGTTAGGGTTAGGGTTAGGTAAGGGTTAGGGTTATTGTTAGGGTAAGGGTTAGGTTTAGGGTTAGGGTTAAAGTTAGGTTAAGGATAAGTTTTAGGGTAGGGTTAGGGTTCGGGTTAGGGTAAGGGTTAGGGTTAGGGTTAGGGTTAGGTTTAGTGTTGGGGTTAGGGTTAGGGTAAGGGTTATGGTTAGGGTTAGGTTTAGGGTAAGGGTAAGGGTTACGGTTTGGGTTAGGGTTACGGTTAGGGTTAGGGGTTAGGGTTAGTGTTAGGTTTAGGTTTATGGTCAGGGAAAGGATAAGATTTAGGGTTAGGTATAGGGTTATAGTTCGGGTTAGGTTTAGGGTTTGGGTTAGTGTAAGGGTTTTGGTTAGGGTTATGGTTATGGTTAAGGTTAGGCTTAGGGTTAGGTTTAGGGTTAGGGTTAGGGTAAGTGTTAGGGTTAGGGTTAGGGTAAGGGTTAGCGTTAAGGTTAAGGTTAGGATTAGGGTTACGGTTATGGTTATGGTAAGGTTAAGGATTAGGTTTAGGTTTAGCGTTTGGGTAAGGGTAAGGGTTAGGTTTAGGGTTAGGGTTAGGTTTAGGGTTAGGGTTAGGGTAAGGATAAGGTTTAGAATTAAGGTTAGGTTTAGGGTTAGGGTTTAGGTTAGGGTTAGGGTAAGTGTAAGGGTTAGTGTTAGGCTTAGGGTGAGAGTTAGGGTTAGGGTTAGAGTAAGGGTAAGGTTTAGGGTTAGGGTTTGGGTAAGGGTTAGGGTTAGGGGTTAGTTTAAGGGTTAGAGTTAGTGTTAATGTTAGGGTTAGGGTTTGGATAAGGGTTAAAGTTAGGGTAATGGTAAGTGTTAGGGTAGAGTTAGGGTTAGGGTTAGTGTAAGGGTTAGGGTTAGGGTTACGGTTAGGTTTGGGGTAGGGGTTAAGGTTAGGGTTAGGATTAGGGAAGGGTAAGGGTTAGGGTGAGGGTTAGGATAAGGGTTACGGTTAGGGTTAGGATAAAGTAAGTGTTAGGGTTAGGGTTAGGGTTAGGGTTAGGGTAAGGGTTAGGGTTAGGGTTAGTGTTAGGTTTACGGTTGGGGTTAAGTTTAGGGTTAGAATTAGGTTAAGGGCAAGGGTTAGGCTTAGGGTTAGGGTAAGTTTTAGGGATAGGGTTAGGGTTAGGGTAAGGTTAAGGGTTAGGGTTAGGGTTAGGGTTAGGGTTAGGTGTTAGGATTAGGGTTAGGGTTAGGTTTAGGTTTAGGGTTAGGGTTAGGGTAAGGTTAAAGGTTAGGGTTAGGGTTAGTTTTAGGGTTAGGTTTAGGGTAAGGTAAGGCTAAGGGTTAGGGTTAGGGTTAGGTCTAGGGTTAGGGTTAGGGTAAGGGTAAGGGTTAGGGTTAGGGAAAGGGTAAGGGTTAGGGTTAGGTTTAGGGTTAGGGCAAGGATTAGGGTTAGGTTTAAGTTTAGGGTACGGTTCATGGTTAGGGTTAGTGTTAGCATTACTGTTAGGGTTATGGTAAGTGTTAGGGTTAGGGTTAGGGTTAGGGTAAGGGTAAGGGTTAGGTTTAGGGTTAGGGTTAGTTGTTAGGGTTAGGGTTAGGGTTAGGTTTAGTGTTAGGGTTAGGGTAAGGGTAAGTTTAAGGGTTTGGGTTATGGTTAGAGTTAGGGGTAAAATTAGGGTTAGGGTTAGGGTGAGGTTTAAAGCTAGGGTTAGGGGAAGGGTAAGGGTTAGGGTTAGGGTTAGGGTTAGGGTAAGGGTTAGGGTTAGGGTTAGTGTTAGGTTTAGGGTTGGGGTTAAGTTTAGGGTTAGGATTAGGTTAAGGGTAAGGGTTAGGCTTAGGGTTAGGGTAAATTTTAGGGATAGGGTTAGGGTTAGGGTAAGGTTAAGGGTTAGGGTTAGGGTTAGGTGTTAGGGTTAGGGTTAGGGTTAGGTTTAGGTTTAGGGTTAGGGTTAGGGTAAGGTTAAAGTTTAGGGTTAGGGTTAGGGTTAGTTTTAGGGTTAGGTTTAGGGTAAGGTAAGGCTAAGGGTTAGGGTTAGGGTTAGGTTTAGGGTTAGGGTTAGGGTAAGGGTAAGGGTTAGGCTTAGGGAAAGGGTAAGGGTTAGGGTTAGGTTTAGGGTTAGGGCAAGGATTAGGGTTAGGTTTAAGTTTAGGGTACGGTTCATTGTTAGGGTTAGTGTTAGCATTACTGTTAGGGTTATGGCAAGTGTTAGGGTTAGGGGTAGGGTTAGGGTAAGGGTAACGGTTAGGTTTAGGGTTAGGGTTAGTTGTTAGGGTTAGGGTTAGGGTTAGGTTTAGTGTTAGGGTTAGGGTAAGGGTAAGTTTAAGGGTTTGAGTTATGGTTAGGGTTAGGGGTAAAATTAGGGTTAGGGTTAGGGTGAGGTTTAAAGCTGGGGTTAGGGTAAGGGTAAGGGTTAGGGTTAGGGTTAGGGTTAGGTTTAGGGTTAGGTTTAGGGTTAGGGTTATGGTAAGGTTTAGGGTTAGGGTTAGGGTTGGGGTTAAGTTTACGGTTAGGGTTAGGTAATGGTAAGGTTTAGGTTTAGGTTAGGATAAGTGTTATGGTTAGGGTTAGGGTTAGGGGTAGTGTTATGGCAAGGGTAAGGGTTAGGTTTAAGGTGAGGGTTAGGGTTAGTGTTAGGGTCAGGGTTAGGGTAAGGGTAAGGGTTAGGGTTAGGTTTAGGGTTATGGTAAGAGTAAGGGATTGGTTTAGGGTTAGGGTTACGTTTAGGTTTAGGGTTAGGGTAAGGATTAGGGTTAGATATAAGGTTAGGGTTAGGGTTAGGGTTAGGGTTAAGGTTAGGGTGAGGGTAAAGGTAAGGGTTAGGGTTAGGTTTAAGTTTAGGGTACGGTTCAGGGTTAGGGTTATTGTTAGCATTACTGTTAGGGTTATGGTAAGTGTTAGCGTTAGGGGTAGGGTTAGGGTAAGGGTAAGGGTAAGGGTTAGGTTTAGGGTTAGGGTTAGTTGTTAGGGTTAGGGTTAGGGTTAGGTTTAGTGTTAGGGTTAGGGTAAGGGTAAGTTTAAGGGTTAGGGTTAGGGTTAGGGGTAAAATTAGGGTTAGGGTTAGGGTGAGGTTTAAAGCTAGGGTTAGGTTAAGTGTATGGGTTAGGGTTAGGGTTAGGGTTAGGGTTCGGGTTAGGTTTAGGGTTAGGGCAATGGTAAGGTTTAGGGTTAGGGTTAGGGTTGGGGTTAAGTTTACGGTTAGGGTTAGGTAAGGGTAAGGTTTAGGGTTAGGGTTAGGATAAGTGTTATGGTTAGGGTTAGGGTTAGGGGTAGTGTTATGGCAAGGGTAAGGGTTAGGGTTAAGGTGAGGGTTAGGGTTAGTGTTAGGGTCAGGGTTAGGGTAAGGGTAAGGGTTAGGATTAGGTTTAGGGTTAGGGTAAGAGTAAGTGTTTGGTTTAGGGTTAGGGTTATGTTTAGGGTTAGGGTTAGGGTAAGGATTAGGGTTAGAGTTAAGGTTAGGTTTAGGGTTAGGGTTAGGGTTAAGGTTAGGGTGAGGGTAAAGGTAAGTGTTAGGGTTAGGTTTATGGTTAGGTTTAGGGTAAGGGTAAGTGTTAGTGTTAGGGTTAGGGTTAGGTTTAGGTTTAGGGTTAGAGTTAGGGTTAGGGTAATGGTAAGGGTTAGGGTTAAGGTTAGGGTTAGGGTTAGGTTTATGGTTAAGGTTAGGTTTAGGGTAAGGTTAAGGGTTAGGGTTAGGATTAGGGTTAGGGTTAAAGTTAGGGTTAGGTTTAGGGTCAGGGTAAGGGTATGTGTTAGGGTTAGGGTTAGGGTTAGTGTTAGGGTAAGTGTTAGGGTTACGGTTAGGGTAAGTGTTAGGTTTAGGTTTAAGGTTAGGGTTAGGGTTAGGGTTAGCGTTAGGGTAAGGTAAGGGTTAGGGTTAGGTTTAGGGTTAGAGTAATGGTAAGGGTTATGTTTAGCGTTAGGGTTAGGGTTAGGGTTAGGTTTAGGGTAACGGTTAGGGTTAGGGTTAGGGTTAGGGTTAGCGTTTGGGTAAGGGTAAGGGTTAGGGTTAGGGTTAGTGTTAAGTTAAGGGTAAGGGTTAGGGTTTGGGTTAGGTAAGGGTTAGGGTTAGGGTTAGGGTTAGGGTAAGGGTTAGGTTTAGGGTTAGTTTAAGTGTTAGGGTTAGGGTTAGGGTTAGGTTTAGGAAAAGATTTAGGGTTAGGGTTAGGGTTAAAGTTAGGTTAAGGGTATGTTTTAGGGTAGGGTTAGGGTTAGGGTTAGGGTAAGGGTTAGATTTAGGGTTGGGGTTAAGTTTAGGGTTAGGGTTAGGGTAAGGGTTAGGGTTAGGTTTAGCATTAGGTAAGGGTAAGGGTTAGGGTTAAGGTTAAGGTTAGGTTTAGGGTAAGGGTAAGGGTTAGGGTTAGGGTTAGGGTTCGGGTTAGGATTAGGGATAGGGTTTTGGTAAGGGTTAGGTTTAGGGTTAGGGTTAGGGTTAAGTTTACGGTTAGGGTTAGGTAAGGGTAAGGTTTAGGGTTAGGGTTAGGGTTAGGATAAGTGTTAGGGTTAGGGTTAGGATTAGGGTTAGAGTTAGGGTAAGGGTAAGGATTAGGGTTAAGGTGAGGGTTAGGGTTAGTGTTAGGGTCAGGGTTAGGGTAAGGGTAAGTGTTAGGGTTAAGTTTAGCTTTAGGGTAAGAGTAAGGGTTTGGTTTAGGTTTAGGGTTAGGTTTAGGGTTACGGTTAGGGTAAGTATAAGGGTTAGAGTTAAGGTTAGGGTTAGGGTTAGAGTTAGAATTAAGGTTAGGGTGAGGGTAAAGGTAAGGGTTAGGGTTAGGTTTATGGTTAGGTTTAGGGTAAGGGTAAGTGTTAGTGTTAGTGTTAGGGTTATGTTTAGGTTTAGGGTTAGGGTTAGGGTTAGGGTAATGGTAAGGGTTAGGGTTAAGGTTAGGGTTAAGGTTAGTTTTAGGGTTAGGGTTTGGTTAAGGGTAAGGTTAAGGGTTAGGGTTAGGATTAGTGTTAGGGTTACGGTAAAGGCTTGGGTTGGTTAGGGTTAGGGTTAGGTTTAGGGTTAGGGATAGGGTAAGGGTAAGGGTTAGGGTTAGGGTTAGGTTTAGGGTTGGGGTTAAGTTTAGGTTTAGGGTTAGTGTACCAGTAAGGGTTAGGATTAGTTTTAGGGTTAAGGGTAAGTTTTAGGGTTAGGTTAGGGTTAGGGTTAGGATTAGGTTCATGTTTACGGTTAGGGTTAGGGTTAGGGTTAGGGTTAGGGTAAGGATATGTGTTAGGTTTAGGGTTAGGGTTAGTGTTAGGGTAAGTGTTAGGGTTACCGTTAGTGTTACGGTTAGGGTAAGTGTTAGGGTTAGGTTTAAGTTTAGGGTTAGGGTTAGCGTTAGGGTAAGTGTAAGGGTTATGGTTAGGTTTAGGTTTAGAGTAATGGTAAGGGTTATGTTTAGCGTTAGGTTTAGGGTTAGGGTTAGGGTTAGGGTTAGGTTTAGGGTTACGGTTAGGGTTAGGTTTAGGGTTAGTGTAAGGGTATGTGTTAGTGTTAGAGTTAGAATTAGAGTTAGCGTTAGGGTAAGGGTAAGGGTTAGGGTTGGGGTTAGTGTTAAGTTAAGGGTAAGCGTTAGGGTTGGGTAAGGGTTAGGGTAGGGATAGGGTTAGGGTAAGGGTTAGGGTTAGGGTTAGTTTAAGTGTTAGGTTTAGGGTTAGGGTTAGGGTTAGGATAAGAGTTAGGGTTAGGGTTAGGGTTAAAGTTAGGTTAAGGGTAAGTTTTAGGGTAGGGTTAGAGTTAGGGTTAGGGTAAGGGTTAGGTTTAGGGTTACGGTTAGGTTTAGGGTTGGGGTTAACGTTAGGGTTAGGGTTAGGGTAAGGGTTAGGGTTAGGTTTAGCGTTAGGATAAGGGTACGGGTTAGGGTTAAGGTTAAGGTTAGGCTTAGGGTTACGTTTAGGGTACGGGTAAGGGTTAGGGTTAGGGTTAGTTTTAGTGTTGGGGTTAAGGTTAGGGATAGGGTAAGGGTTAGGGTTTGAGTTAGATTTAGTGTTGGGGTTAGAGTTAGGGTAAGGATTAGGATTAGGTTTAGGGTTAGGGTTAGGGTTAGGGTTAGGGTAAGGGTATGTGTTAGGGTTAGGGTTAGGGTTAGTGTTAGGTTAAGTGTTAGGGTTACGGTTAGGGTTACGGTTAGGGTAAGTGTTAGGGTTAGGTTTAAGGTTAGTGTTAGGGTTAGGGTGAGGGTTAGCGTTAGGGTAAGTGTAAGGGTTAGGGTTAGGTTTAGGGTTAGAGTAATGGTAAGGGTTATGTTTAGCGTTAGGGTTAGGGTTAGGGTTAGGGTTAGGTTTAGGGTTACGGTTAGGGTTGGGGTTAGGGTTAGCGTAAGGGTATGTGTTAGTGTTAGGGTTAGGGTTAGAGTTAGCGTTAGTGTAAGGGTAAGGGTTAGGGTTAGGGCTAGTGTTAAGGTAAGGGTAAGGGTAAGGGTTAGGGTTAGGTTTAGGTAAGGGTTAGGGTTAGGGTTAGGGTTAGGGTTAGTTTAAGTGTTAGGGTTAGTGTTAGGGTTAAGGTTAGGATAAGAGTTAGGGATAGGGTTAGGGTTAAAGTTAGGTTAAGGGTAAGTTTTAGGGTAGGGTTAGGGTTAGGGTTGGGGTAAGGGTTAGGTTTAGTGTTAGGGTTAGGTTTAGGGTTGGGGTTAAGGTTAGGGTTAGGGTTAGGGTAAGGGTTAGGGTTAGATTTAGCGTTAGGGTAAGGGTAAGGGTTAGAGTTAAGGTTAAGGTTAGGTTTAGGGTTAGGCTTAGGGTAAGGGTAAGGGTAAGGGTTAGGGTTAGGTTAAGGGTTAGGTTTAGTGTTGGGGTTAGGGTTAGGGATAGGATAAGGGTTAGGGTTAGAGTTAGGTTAAGTGTTGGTGTTAGGGTTAGGGTACGTGTTAGGCTTAGGGTTAGGTTTAGGGTAAGGGTTAGGGTTAGGGTTAGGGTTAGGATTAGGGGTAAGGGTTAGGGTTATGTTTAAGGTTAGGGTTATTGTAAGGTTAAGAGTTAGGGTTGGGGATAGGGTTAGGGTTCGGTTTAGGTTTAGGGTAGCGTTAGGGTATGGGTTTGGGTTAGGGTTATGGTTATGGTTAATGTTAGAATTAGAGTTAGGTTAATGATAAGTTTTAGGGTTAGGGTTATGGTTAGGGTCAGTGTTAGGGTTAGGGTTAGGGTTAGGGTAAGGTTTAGGGTTAGGGTTATGGTTATGGTTAATGTTAGGCTTAGAGTTAGGGTAATGGTAAGGTTTAGGGTTAGGGTTATGGTTAGGGTAATTGTTAGGGTTAGGGTTAGGGTTATCGTAAGGGTAAGGGTTATGGTTAGGTTTAAGGTTAGGGTTAGGTTTAAAGTTAGGGTTACGGTAAGGGTTAGTGTTAGGGTAAGGGTTAGGGTTAGGGTTAGGGTTACGGTTAGGGTTAGAGTTAGGTTTAGGGTTAGGGTAAGGGTAACGTTAAGGTTAGGGGTAGGGTTAGGGTTAGGTTAAGGTTTAGGGTTAGGGTTAGAGTTAGGGTTAGGGTAAGGGTTAGGGTTAGGGTTAGGGTAAAGATTAGGGTTAGGGTTAGGGTTAGGGTTAGGTTTAGTGTTACGGTTAGGGTTATGGTTAGGGTAAGGGTAAGGGTATGTGTTAGGGTTAGGGTTAGGGTTAGGGTTAGGGTAAGTGTTAGGGTTAGGTTTAAGGTTAGGGTTAGGGTTAGGGTTAGGGTTAGCGTTAGAGGAAGGGTAAGGGTTAGGTTTAGGTTTAGGGTTAGAGTAATGGTAAGGGTTATGTTTAGCGTTAGGGTTAGGGTTATTGTTAGGGTTAGGTTTAGGTTACGGTTAGGGTTAGGATTAGGGTTAGTGTAAGGGTATGTGTTAGTGTTAGAGGTAGGGTTAGAGTTAGCGTTAGGGTAAGGGTAAGGGTTAGGGTTAGGGTTAGTGTTAATGTAATGGTAAGGGTTAGGGTTAGGGTTAGGGTTAGATAAGGGTTAGGGTTAGGGTTAGGGTAAGGGTTAGAGTTAGGGTTAGTTTAAGTGTTAGGGTTAGGGTTAGGGTTAGGATAAGAGTTAGGGTTAGGGTTAGGGTTAAAGTTAGGTTAAGGGTAATTTTTAGGGTAGGGTTAGGGTTAGTGTTAGGGTAAGGGTTAGGTTTAGGGTTAGGGTTAGGTTTAGGGTTGGGGTTAAGGTTAGGGTTAGGGTTAGGGAAAGGGTTAGGGTTAGGTTTAGCGTTAGGGTAAGGGTAACGGTTAGGGTTAAGGTTAAAGTTAGGTTTAGGTTTAGGGTTAGGGTAAGGGTAAGGGCAAGGTTTAGGGTGAGGGTTAGGGTTAGGTTTAGTGTTGGGGTTAGGGTTAGGGTAAGGGTTATGGTTATGGTTAGGTTTAGGATAAGGGTAAGGGTTACGGTTAGGGTTAGGGTTACGGTTAGGGTTAGGGGTTAGGGTTAGTGTTAGGTTTAGGTTTATGGTTAGGGTAAGGATAAGATTTAGGTTTAGGTGTAGGGTTACAGTTCGGGTTAGGTTTAGGGTTTGGGTTAGTGTAAGGGTTTTGGTTATGGTTATGGTTATGGTTAAGGTTAGGCTTAGGGTTAGGGTTAGGGTAATTGTTAGGGTTAGGGTTAGGGTTAGTGTAAGGGTTAGCGTTAGGGTTAAGTTTAGGATTAGGGTTAGGTTTATAGTTATGGTAAGAGTAAGGATTAGGTTTAGGTTTAGCGTTAGGGTAAGGGTAAGGGTTAGGTTTAGGGTTAGGGTTAAGTTTAGGGTTAGGGTTCAGGTAAGGATAAGGTTTAGAATTAAGGGTAGGATTAGGGTTAGGGTTTAGGTTAGGGTTAGGGTAAGGGTAAGGGTTAGGGTTAGGGTTAGCGTTAGGGTTAGAGTTAGGGTTAGGGTTAGAGTAAGTGTAAGGTTTAGGGTTAGGGTTTGGGTAAGGGTTAGGGTTAGGGGTTAGTTTAATGGTTAGAATTAGTGTTAGGGTTAGGGTTAGTGTTAGGATAAGGGTTAAAGTTAGGGTAATGGTAAGTGTTAGGGTAGAGTAGGGGTAGGTTTATGGTTAGGTTTGGCGTAGGGGTTAAGGTTAGGGTTAGGATTAGGGAAGGGTAAGGGTTAGGGTTAGGGTTAGAGTAAGTGTTAGGGTTAGGGTTAGGGTTAGGGTTAGGGGAAGGGGAAGGGTTTGGGTTAGGGTTAGGGTAAGGGTAAGGTTTAGGGTTAGGGTTAGAGTTAGGTTTAGGGTTAGGGTAAAGGTTAGGGTTAGGGGTTAGGGTTAGTATTAGGGTTAGGTTAAGGGTTAGGTTTAGGGTTAGGGTTAGGTTTAGTATAAGGTTTACGGTTAGGGTTAGGGTAAAGGTAAGTGTTAGGGTTAGGGTTAGGGTTAGGGTAAGGGTTAGGGTTAGGGTTAGTGTTAGGTTTAGGGTTAGGGTTAAAGTTATGGTTAGGGTTAGGTTAAGGGTAAGGGTTATGCTTAGGGTTAGGGTAAGTCTTAGGGATGGGATTAGGGTTAGGGTAAGGGTAAGGGTTAGGGTTAGGGTTAGGTTTAGGTGTTAGGGTTAGGGTTAGGGTTAGGTGTAGGTTTAGGGTTAGGGTTAGGTTAAGGGTAAAGGTTAGGGTTAGGGTTAGGGTTAGTTTTAGGGTTAGGTTTAGGGTAAGGTATGGCTAAGGGTTAGAGTTAGGGTTAAGGTTAGGGTTAGGTTTAGGTTTAGGGTTAGGGTTAGGGTAAGAGTAAGGGTTAGCGTTAGGGTTTGGGTTAGGGAAAGGGTAAGAGTTAGGGTTAGGTTTAGGGTTAGGGCAAGGATTAGGGTTAGGTTTAGGGTTAGGATAAGTTTTAGGGTTAGGGTTAGTGTTAGCATTACTGTTAGGGTTATGGTAAGTGTTAGGGTTAGGGGTAAGGTTAGGGTAAGGTTAAGGGTTAGGTTTAGGGTTAGGGTTAGTTGTTAGGGTTAGGGTTAGGGTTAGGATTAGTGTTAGGGTCAGGGTAAGGGTAAGTTTAAGGGTTACGGTTAGGGTTAGGGTTAGGGGGAGAATTAGGGTTAGGGTTAGGTTTAAAGCTAGGGTTAGGGTAAGGGTAACGGTTAGGGTTAGGGTTAGGGTTAGGGTTCGGGTTAGGTTTAGGGTTAGGGTTAGGTAAGGGTAAGGTTTAGGGTTAGGGTTAGGATAAGTGTTATGGTTAGGGTTAGGGTTAGGGATAGGGTTAGTGTTAGGGTAAGGGTAAGGGTTAGGGTTAAGGTGAGGGTTAGGGTTATTGTTAGGGTCAGGGTTAGGGTAAGGGTAAGGGTTAGGGTTAGGTTTAGTGTTAGGGTAAGAGTAAGGGTTTGGTTTAGGGTTAGGGTTAGGTTTAGGGTTAGGGTTAGGGTAAGGATAAGGGTTAGAGTTAAGGTTAGGGTTAGGGTTAGGGTTAGGGTTAAGGTTAGGGTGAGGGTAAAGGTAAGGGTTAGGGTTAGGTTTATGGTTAGGTTTAGGGTAAGGGTAAGTGTTAGTGTTAGTGTTAGGGTTAGGTTTAGGTTTAGGGTTAGGGTTAGGGTTAGGGTAATGGTAGGGTTTAGGGTTAAGGTTAGGGTTAGGGTTAGGTTTAGGGTTAGGGTTAGGTTTAGGGTAAGGTTAAGGGTTAGGGTTAGGATTAGGGATAGGGTTAAGGTTAGGGTTAGGGTTAGGGTCAGCGTAAGGGTATGTGTTAGGGTTAGGGTTAGGGTTAGTGTTAGGGTAAGTGTTAGGGTTACGGTTAGGGTTACGGTTAGGGTAAGTGTTAGGTTTAGGTTTAAGGTTAGGGTTAGGGTTAGGGTTATGGTTAGCATTAGGGTAAGGGTAAGGGTTAGGGTTAGGTTTAGGTTTAGAGTAATGGGAAGGGTTATGTTTAACGTTAGGGTTAGGGTTAGGGTTAGCGTAGGGTATGTGTTAGTGTTAGGGTTAGGGTTAGAGTTAGCGTTAGGGTAAGGGTAAGGGTTAGGGTTAGTGTTAAGGTAAGGTTAAGGGTTAGGGTTAGGGTTAGTGTTAGGTAATGGTTAGGGTTAGGGTTAGGGTAAGGGTTAGGGTTAGGGTTAGTTTAAGTGTTAGGGTTAGGGTTAGGGTTAGGGTTAGGATAAGAGTTAGGGTTAGGGTTAGGGTTAAAGTTAGGTTAAGGCTAAGTTTTAGGGTAGGGTTAGGGTTAGGGTAAGGGTTAGATTTTGGGTTGGGGTTAAGTTTAGGGTTAGGGTTAGGGTAAGGGTTAGTGTTAGGTTTAGCATTAGGGTAAGGGCAAGGGTTAGGTTTAAGGTTAAGGTTAGGTTTAGGGCTAGGTTAGGGTAAGGGTAAGGGTTAGGGTTAGGGTTAGGGTTAGGTTTCGGGTTAGGATTAGGGTTAGGGTTATGGTAAGGGTTAGGGTTAGGGTTAGGGTTAGGGTTATGTTTATGGTTAGGGTTAGGTAAGGGTAAGGTTTAGGGTTAGGTTTAGGTTAGGATAAGTGTTAGGGTTAGGGTTAGGGTTAGGGTTAGATTTAGGGTAAGGGTAAGGGTTAGGGTTAAGGTGAGGATTAGGGTTATTGTTAGGGTCAGGGTTAGGGTAAGGGTAAGTGTTAGGTTTAGGTTTAGGGTTAGGGTAAGAGTAAGGGTTTGGTTTAGGTTTAAGGTTAGGTTTAGGGTTACGGTTAGGGTGAGGGTAAAGGTAAGGGTTAGGGATAGGTTTATGGTTAGGTTTAGGGTAAGGGTAAGTGTTAGTGTTAGGGTTAGGGTTAGGTTTAGTTTCAGGGTTAGGGTTAGGCTTAGGGTAAGGGTAAGGGTTAGGGTTAAGGTTAGGGTTAGGGTTAGGTTTAGGGTTAGGCTTAGGTTAAGGGTAAGGTTAAGGGTTAGGGTTAGGATTAGGTTTAGGCTTAGGGTAAAGGCTTGGTTTAGGGTTAGGGTTAGGGTTAGGTTTAGGGTTAGGGATAGGGTAAGGGTAAGGGTTAGTGTTAGGGTTAGGGTTAGGTTTATGTTTGGGGTTAAGGTTAGGTTTAGGGTTAGTGTACCGGTAAGGGTTAGGGTTAGGTTTAGGGTTAAGGGTAAGGTTTAGGGTTAGGGTTAGGGTTAGGGTTAGGTTTAGGGTTACGGTTAGGGTTAGGGTTAGGGTTAGGGTTAGGGTAAGGGTATGTGTTAGGGTTAGGGTTAGGGTTACGGTTAGGGTAAGTGTTAGGGTTAGGTTTAAGGTTAGGGTTAGGGTTAGGATTAGCGTTAGGGTAAGTGTAAGGGTTAGGGTTAGGTTTAGGGTTAGAGTAGTGGTAAGGGTTATGTTTAGTGTTAGGGTTAGGGTTAGGGTTAGGGTTAGGTTTAGGGTTACGGTTAGGGTTAGGATTAGGGTTAGTGTAAGGGTATGTTTTAGTGTTAGAGTTAGGGTTAGAGTTAGCGTTACGGTAAATGTAAGGGTTAGGGTTAGGGTTAGTGTTAAGTTAAGGGTAAGGGTTAGGGTTAGTGTTAGGTAAGGGTTAGTGTTAGGGTTAGGGTTAGGGTAAGGGTTAGGGTTAGGGTTAGTTTAAGTGTTTAGGTTAGGGTTAGGGTTAGGGTTAGGATAAGAGTTAGGGTTAGGGTTAGGGTTAAAGTTAGGTTAAGGGTAAGTTTTAGGGTAGGGTTAGGGTTAGGGTTAGGGTAAGGGTTAGGTTTAGGGTTAGGGTTAAGTTTATGGTTGGTGTTAAGGTTAGGGTTAGGGTTAGGGTAAGGGTTAGGGTTAGGTTTAGAGTTAGGATAAGGGTACGGGTTAGGGTTAAGGTTAAGGTTAGGCTTAGGGTTACGTTTAGGGTAAGGGTAAGGGTTAGGATTAGTTTAAGGGTTAGGTTTAGTGTTGGGGTTAAGGTTAGGGATAGGGTAAGGGTTAGGGTTAGGGTTAGGGTTAGATTTAGGGTTAGGGTTAGGGTAAGGGTTAGGGTTAGGGGTTAGGGTTAGTGTTAGGGTTAGGTTAAGTGTTAGGTTTAGGGTTAGGGTTAGGGTTAGGATAAGGTTTACGGTTAGGGTTAGGGTAAAGGTAAGTGTTAAGGTTAGGGTTAGGGTTAGGGTTAGGGTTAGGGTAAGGGTTAGGGTTAGGGTTAGTGTTAGGTTTAGGGTTGGGGTTAAGGTTAGGTTTAGGATTAGGTTAAGGGTAAGGGTTAGGCTTAGGGTTAGGGTAAGTGTTAGGGATGGGGATAGGGTTAGGGTAAGGGTAGGGGTTAGGGTTCGGGTTAGGGTTAGGTGTTAGGTTAGGGTTATGGTTAGGCTTACGTTTAGGGTTAGCTTTAGGGTAAGGGTAAAGGTTAGGGTTAGGGTTAGGATTTGTTTTAGGGTTAGGTTTAGGGTAAGGTAAGGCTAAGGGTTAGGGTTAGGGTTAGGGTTAAAGTTAGTTTTAGGGTTAGGGTTAGGTTTAGGGTTAGGGTCACGGTAAGGGTTAGGGTTAGGGAAAGGGTAAGGGTTAGGGTTAGGTTTAGGGTTAGGGCAAGGATTAGGGTTAGGTTTAGGATTAGGGTATGGTTTAGGGTTAGGGTTAGTGTTAGCCTTAAGGTTAGGGTTATGGTAAGTGTTAGGGTTAGGGGTAGGGTTAGGGTAAGGGTAAGGGTTAGGGTTAGGGTTAGAGTTAGGGTTCGGGTTAGGTTTAGGGTTAGGGTTATGGTAAGGGTTAGGTTTAGGGTTAGGGTTAGGGTTAAGTTTACGGTTAGGGTTAGGTAAGGGTAAGGTTTAAGGTTAGGGTTAGTGTTAGGATAA
The DNA here is from genome assembly GCA_024803745.1 of Megascapheus bottae. Taxonomy (NCBI): domain Eukaryota; kingdom Metazoa; phylum Chordata; class Mammalia; order Rodentia; family Geomyidae; genus Megascapheus; species Megascapheus bottae. The sequence continues at coordinate 1,104,394 of JANJXV010000053.1, read as the reverse complement.
GTGTTAGGGTTAGGGTTAGGGTTAGGGTTAGTGTTAGGGTTAAGGTTAGGGTGAGGGTAAAGGTAAGGGATAGGGTTAGGTTTATGGTTAGGTTTAGGCTAAGTGTAAGTGTTAGTGTTAGGTTTAGGGTTAGGGTTAAGTTTAGTGTTAAGGTTAGAGTTAGGGTAAGGGCAAGGCTTAGGGTTAAGGTTAGGGTTAGGGTTAGGTTTAGGTTTACTCTTAGGTTTAGGGTAAGGTTAATGGTAAGGGTTAGGGTTAGGTTTAGGGTTAGGGTTAGGGTTAGGGTAAGGGTAAGGGTTAGGGTTAGGGTTAGGGTTAGTTTTATGGTTGGGGTTAGGGTTAGGGTTAGGGTTAACTGTACGTTTTAGGGTTAGGGTTAGGGTTAGGGTTAGGTTTAATGTTACCGTTAGGGTTAGGGTTAGGGTAAGGGTATTTGTTAGGGTTAGGGTTAGGGTTAGTGTTAGGGATACGGTTAGGGTTACGGTTAGGATTACGGTTAGGGTAAGTGTTAGGGTTAGGTTTAAGGTTGGGTTAGGGTTAGGGTTAGGGTTAGCGTTAGGGTAAGTGTAAGGGTGAGGGTTAGGGTTAGGGTTAGGTTTAGGGTTGGGGTTAAGTTTAGGGTTAGGGTTAGGGTAAGGGTTAGGGTTAGGTTTAGCGTTAGGGTAAGGGTAAGGGTTAGGGTAAAGGTTAAGGATAGGTTTAGGGTTAGGTTTTGGGTAAGGGTAAGGGTTAGGGTTAGGGTTAGAGTTAGTTTTACGGTTAGGATTAGGGTTAGGGTAAGTGTAAGGGTTAGGTTTAGGATTAGGGTTAGGGTTAGGGTAAGGGTTAGGGTAGGGTTAGGGTTAAGGTTAGTTTTAGGGTTAGGGTTAGTGTAAGGGTAAGTGTTATGGTTTGGGTTAGGGTTAGGTTGAGTGTTGGGGTTAATGTTAGGGTTAGGGTAAGTTTTAGGGTTAGGGTTATTGTTAGGTTTATTGTTATGTTTAGGGTTACGGTTAGGGTTAGATTTAGGGTTAGGGTAAGGGTTAGGGTTAGGGTTAGGGTTACCAATAGGGTAAGGGTAAGGGTAAGGGTAAGGGTTAGGGTTAGGTTTAGTGTTAAGGTAAGGGTAAGGGTTAGGGTTAGGGTTAGGTAAGGGTTAGGGTTAGGGTTAGGGTTATGATAAGGGTTTGGGTTAGGGTTAGATTAAGTGTTAGGGTTAGGGTAAGGGTTTGGGTTACGATAAGGGTTAGGTTAGGATTAGGCTTAAAGTTAGGTTAAGGGTTAGGGTTAGGGTTAGGGTTAGGGTTAGGTTTAGGGTTGGGGTTAAGGTTAGGGTTAGGGTTAGGGTAAGGGTTTGGGTTAAGGTTAAGGTTAAGGTTAGGTTTAGGGTTAGGTTTAGGGTAAAGGTAAGGGTAAGGTTTAGTGTTAGGGTTTGGGTTAGGTTTAGTGTTGGGGTTAAGGTTAGGGTTAGGGTAAGGGTTAGGGTTAGGGTTAGGTTTAGTGTTGGGGTTAGGGTTAGGGTAAGGGTAACGGTTAGTGTTAGTGTTAGGGTTACGGTTAGGGGTAGGATTAGGGGTTAGGGTTAGTGTTAGGTTTAGGGTTAGGGTTAGGGTAAGGATAAGATTTAGGGTTCGGGATAGGGTTACAGTTCGGATTAGGTTTAGGGATTGGGTTAGTGTAAGGGTTTTCGTTAGGGTTATCGTTATGGATAAGGTTAGGCTTATGGTTAAGGTTAGGGTTATGGTTAGGGTAAGGTTAGTGTTAGGGTTAGGGTTAGGGTAAGGGTAAGGTTTAGAATTAAGGTTAGGGTTAGGGTTAGGGTTAAGGTTAGGGTTAGGGTAAGGGTAAGGGTTAGGGTTAGGGTTAGGGTTAGGGTTAGAGTTAGGGTTAGGTTTCGTGTTAGTGTTAGGTTTGGGGTTGGGGTTAAAGTTAGGGTTAGGGTTAGAGTAAGGGTAAGGATTAGGGTTAGGGTTGGGGTTAGGGTAAGGGTTAGGTTTAGGGGTTATGTTAAGTGTTAGTGTTCGGGTTAGGGTTAGGGTTAGGATAAGGGTTAAAGTTAGGGTAAGGGTAAGTGTTAGGGTTAGAGTTAGGATTAGGGTTAGTGTAAGGGTTAGGGTTAGTGTTAGGGTTAGGTTTGGGGTTGGGGTTAAAATTAGGGTTAGGATTAGGGAAGGGTAAGGGTTAGGGTTAGGGTTAGGGTTAGAGTAAGTGTTAGGGTTAGGGTTAGGGTTAGGGTAGGGGAAGGGTAAGGATAAGGGTTAGGGTTAGGGATAGAGTTAGGGTAAGGGTTAGGGTTAGGGTTAGTGTTAGGTTTAGGGTTGGGGTTAAGGTTAGGGTTAGGATCAGGTTAAGGGTAAGGGTTAGGCTTAGGGTTAGGGTAAGTGTTAGGGATAGGGTTAGGGTTACAGTAAGGGTAAGGGTTAGGGTTAGGGTTAGGGTTAGGTGTTTGGGTTAGGGTTAGGGTTAGGTTTAGGTTTAGGGTTAGGGTTAGGGTAAGGGTAAAGTTTAGGGTTAGCGTTAGGGTTAGGGTTAGTTTTAGGGTTAGGTTTAGGGTATGGTAAGGCTAAGGGTTAGGGTTAGATTTAGGGTTAGGGTTAGGGTTAAGGTTAGGGTTAGGGTTAGGGTTAGGGTTAGTTTTAGGGTTAGGGTTAGGGTAAGGGTAAGGGTTAGGGTTAGGGTTAGGGTTAGGGAAAGAGTAAGGGTTAGGTTTAGGTTTAGGGTTAGGGTAAGGATTAGGGTTAGGTTTAGGGTTAGGGTAAGGTTTAGCTTTAGGGTTAGTGTTAGGATTAAGGTTAGGGTTATGGTAAGTGTTAGGGTTAGGGGTAGGGTTAGGGTAAGGTTAAGGGTTAGGGTTAGGGTTAGGGTTAGTTGATAGGGTTAGTGTTAGGCTTAGGTTTAGGTTTTGCGTTAGGGTTAGGGTGAGGGTAATTTAAGGTTTAGGATTAGCGTTAGGGTTAGGGGTAAAGTTAGGGTTAGGGTTAGGGTAAGGTTTAAGTTTAGGGTTATGGTAAAGTTAAGGGTTAGTGTTAGGGGTAGGTTAGGGAAAGGATAAGGGTTAGGGTTAGGTTTAGATTTAGGGTTCGGGTAAGGTTTAGGGTAAGTGTTAGGGTAAGGGTTAGGGTTAGGGTTAGGGTTAGGGTTATGGTTGAGGTTAGGGTTATGGTTAGAGGAAGGGTTAGGGTTAGGGTTAGGTTAAGGGTTAGGGTTAGGTGTAGGATTAGGATTAGAGTTAGTGTTAGGGTTAGAGTAAGGGTAAGGGTTAGGGTTATGGTTGGAGTTAGGGTTAGGGTAAGGGTTAGGGTTAGGGGTTAGGGTTAGTGTTAGGGTTAGGTTAAAGGTTAGGTTTAAGTTTAGGGTTAAGGTGAGGATAAGGGTTAGTGTTAGGGTAAAGGTAAGTGTTAGGGTTAGGGTTAGGATTATGGTTAGGGTAAGGGTTAGGGTTAGGGTAGGTTTAGGGTTGGGGTTAAGCTTAGGGTTATGGTTAGGGTGAGGTTAAGGTTTAGGATTAGGTTTAGGGTTAGGGTTAAGGTTGAGGTTAGTGTTAGGTTTAGGGTTAAGGTTGAGGTAAGTGTTAGGGTTAGGGTTAGGATTATGGTTAGGGTAAGAGTTAGGGTTAGGGTAAGGTTGAGGTTAGGGTTAGGGTTAGGGTGAGAGTAAGGGTTAGAGTTAGGGTTAGGGTTAGGGTTAAGGTTTAGGTTAGGGTTAGGTTTAGGGTTAGGTTTAGGGTTAAGGTTGAGGTTAGGGTTAGGGTTAGGGTTAGGGTAAGGGTAAGGGTTAGGTTTAGGTTTAGGGTTAGGGTTAGTGTTAGCATTAAGGTTAGGGTTATGGTAAGTGTTAGGGTTAGGGGTAGAGTTAGGGTAAGGGTAAGGGTTAGGGTTAGGGTTAGGGTTAGGGTAATTGTTAGGGCTAGGGTTAGGTTTAGGGCAAGGTAAGGGTTAGGGTTAAGTTTAGGGTTAGGGTTAGGGTTGGGGTTATGGTAAGGGTAAGTGTTAGGATTAGGTTTAGGGTTATGGTAAGGTTAAAGGTTAGGTTTAGGGTTAGGGTTAGGGTTAGGGTTAGGGTAAGGATAAGGTTTAGATTTCAGGTTAGGGTTAGGCTTAGGGTTAGGGTTAGGGTTAGGGTTAAGGTTAGGGATAGGGTAAGGGTAAGTCTTAGGGTTAGTGTTAGGGTTAGGGATAGACTTAGAGTTAGGGTTAGAGTAAGGGTAAGGGTTAGGGTTAGGGTTAGGGTTAGGGAAAGGGTTAGGGTTACAGGTTAGGGTTAGTGTTAGGGTTACATTAAGGGTTAGGGTTAGGGTTAGTGTTAGGGTTAGGATAAGGGTTAGGGTTAGGGTAAGTGTAAGTGTTGGGGTTAGGGTTAGGTTTAGGGTTAGTGTTAGGGTAAGGGTTAGGGTTAGGGTTAGGATTAGGTTTAGGTTTGGGGTTAAGGTTAGGATTAAGGTTAGGGTTAGTGTTAGGGTTAGGGGAAGGTTAAGGGTTAGGGTTAGGTTTAGGGTTAAGATTGAGTTTAGGGTTAGGGTTAGAGTAAGGGTTAGGTTTAGGGTTAGGGTAAGGGTTAGGGTTAGGGTTAGGGTAAGGGTTACGGTTAGGGGTTAGGGTTAGTGTTAGGGTAAGGTTAAGGGTTAGGGTTAGGGTTAGGATTAGGGTTAGGTTTAGGTTAAGGGTTAGGGTTAGGGTTAGGGTAAGTGTAGGTGATAGGTTTAGGTTTAGGGTTAGGGTTAGGGTAAGGGTTAGGGTTACAATTAGGATTAGGTTTAGGGTTGGGGTAAAGGTTAGGGTTAGGATTAGGTTAAGGGTAAGGGTTAGGGTTAGGGTTAGGGTAAGTGTTAGGGTTAGGGTTAGGGTTACGGTAAGGGTAAGGGTAAGGGTTAGGGTTAGGGTTAGGTTTAGGTGTTAGGGTTAGGGTTAGGGTTAGGTTTAGGTTTAGGGTTGGGGTTAGAATAAGGGTAAAGGTTAGGATTAGGGTAGGGTTAGGGTTAGTTTTAGGGTTAGGGTTAGGTTAAGGGTAAGGGTAAGGGTTAGGGTTAGGGTTAGGTTTAGAGATAAGGTTAGGGTTAGGGTTAGGGTTAGGGTTATGGTTGAGGTTAGGGTTATGGTTAGAGGAAGGGTTAGGGTTAGGCCTAGGATAAGGGTTAGGGTTAGGTGTAGGATTAGGATTAGAGTTAGGGTTAGGGTTAGAGTAAGGGTAAGGGTTAGGGTTAGGGTTGGAGTTAGGGTTAGGGTAAGGGTTAGGGTTAGGGGTTAGGGTTAGTGTTAGGGTTAGGTTAAACGTTAGGTTTAAGATTAGAGTTAAGTTGAGGATAAATGTTAGGGTTAGGGTAAAGGTAAGTGTTAGGGTTAGGGTTAGGATTATGGTTAGGGTAAGGGTTAGGGTTAGGGTAGGTTTAGGTTTGGGGTTAAGGTTAGGGTTAGGGTTAGGGTAAGGTTAAGGTTTAGGATTAGAGTTAGGGTTAGGGTTAAGGTTGAGGTTAGGGTTAGGTTTAGGGTTAGGTTTAGGGTTAAGGTTGAGGTAAGTGTTAGGGTTAGGGTTAGGATTATGGTTAGGGTAAGGGTTAGGGTTAGGGTAAGGTTGAGGTTAGGGTTAGGGTTAGGGTTAGAGTAAGGTTTAGAGTTAGGGTTAGGGTTAGGGTTAGGGTTAGGGATAAGGTTGAGGTTAGGTTTAGGTTTAGGGTTAGGGTTAGGGTTAGGGTTAGGGTAAGGGTAAGGGTTAGGGTTAGGTTTAGGGTTAGGGTTAGTGTTAGCATTAAGGTAAGGGATATGGTAAGTGTTAGGGTTAGGGGTAGAGTTAGGGTAAGGGTAAGGGTTAGGGTTAGGGTTAGGGTTAGGGTAATTGTTAGGGTTAGGGTTAGGTTTAGGGCAAGGTAAGGGTTAGGGTTAAGTTTAGGGTTAGGGTTAGGGTTGGGGTTATGGTAAGGGTAAGGGTTAGGATTAGGTTTAGGGTTATGGTAAGGGTAAAGGTTAGGTTTAGGGTTAGGGTTAGGGTTAGGGTAAGGATAAGGTTTAGATTTCAGGTTAGGGTTAGGCTTAGGGTTAGGGTTGGGGTTAGGGTTAAGGTTAGGGATAGGGTAAGGGTAAGTCTTAGGGTTAGTGTTAGGGTTAGGGATAGACTTAGTGTTAGGGTTAGAGTAAGGGTAAGGGTTAGGTTTAGGGTTAGGGTTAGGGAAAGGGTTAGGGTTACAGGTTAGGGTTAGTGTTAGGGTTAGGTTAAGGGTTAGGGTTAGGGTTAGTGTTAGGGTTAGGATAAGGGTTAGGGTTAGGGTTAGGGTAAGGGGAGGTCATAGGGTTAGGTTTAGGGTTAGGGTTAGGGTAAGGGTTAGGGTTAGATTTAGGATTAGGTTTAGGGTTGGGGTCAAGTTTAGGGTTAGGATTAGGTTAAGGGTAAGGGTTAGGGTTAGGGTTAGGGTAAGTGTTAGGCTTAGGGTTAGGGTTATGGTAAGGGTAAGGGTAAGGGTTAGGGTTAGGGTTAGGTTTAGGTGTTAGGGTTAGGGTTAGGGTTAGGTTGAGGTTTAGGGTTGGGGTTAGAGTAAGGGTAAAGGTTAGTATTAGGGTAGGGTTAGGGTTAGTTTCAGGGTTAGGGTTAGGGTAAGGGTAAGGGTAAGGGTTAGGGTTAGGGTTAGGTTTAGGGTTAAGGTTAGGGTTAGGGTTAGGATTAGGGTTAGGATTAGGGTTAAGGTTAGGGTAAGGGTAAGGGTTATTTTTAGGGTTAGGTTTAGGTTTAGGGAAAGGATAAGGGTTAGGATTAGGGTGAGGGTTATGGTTAGTTTTAGGGTTAGGGTTAGGGTAAGGGTAAGTGTAAGGTTTACGGTTAAGGTTAGGTTAGGGGTAAGGTTAGGGTTAGGGTTAGGTTTGGGTTAGGGTTAGGGTAAGGGTAAAGGTTAAGGTTCGGGTTAGGTTTAGGGTTAGGAAAAGGGTAAGGGTTAGGGTTAGGTTTAGGGTTATGTTTTGGGTTAGGTTTAGGGTTAGGGTTAGGGTAAGGGTTAGGGTTAGGGGTAGGGTTAGGATTTGGTTAAGGTTAGGGTTAGGGTTAGCTTAATGGTAAGGTTTAGGGTTAGGGTTAGGGTTAGGGATAGACTAAGTGTTAGGGTTAGGGTTAGGGTTAGTGTTAGGGTAAGGGTTAGGTTTAGGGTTAGGGTTAGGGTTAGGGTTAAGGTTAGGGTTAGGGTAGTGTTAGGGTTAGGGTTAGAGTAAGGGTAAAGTTTAGGGTTAGGTTTAGGGTTAGGATTAGGTTTAAGGTTAAGGTTAGGGTGAGTGTAAGGTAAGGGTTAGGTTTATGTTTAGGGTTAGATTAGGTTAAGGGTAAGTGTTAGGGTTACGGTTATGTTTAGGTTTAGGTTTAGGGTTAGGGTTAGGGTTAGGGTTAGGGTAAGGGTAATGGTTGGTGTTAAGGTTTGGGTTAGGTTTAGGTTTAGGTTTAGGGTTAGGGTTAGGGTTAGGGTAAGGTTTAGGTTTAGGATTAGGATTAGGGTTAGGGTTAGGGTAAAGGTTTGAGTTAGGGTTAGGGTTCGGGTTAGGTTTATGGTTAGGGATAGGGTAAGGGTAAGTGTTAGGGTTAGGGTTAGGGTTAGGTTTAGTGTTGGGGTTAATGTTAGGGTTAGGGTAAGTTTTAGGGTTAGGGTTAGGGTTAAGTTTATTGTTAGGTTTAGGGTTACGGTTAGGGTTAGGGTTATGGTTAGGGTAAGGGTTAGGGTTAGGGTTAGGGTTAGCAATACGGTAAGGGTAAGGGTAAGGGTTAGGGTTAGGTTTAGTGTTATGGTAAGGGTAAGGGTTAGGGTTAGGGTTAGGGTTAGGTAAGGGTTAGGGGTAGGGTTAGGGTTAGGGTAAGGGTTAGGGTTAGGGTTAGGGTTAGCAATAGAGTAAGTGTAAAGGTAAGGGTAAGGGTTAGGGTTAGATTTAGGTTTAGGGTTAGGGTTAGGGTAAGGGTAAGTGTTAGGTTTAGGTTTAGGGTTAGGGTAAGGATAAGGTTTAGAATTAAGGTTATGGTTAGGGTTAGGGTTAGGGTTAAGGTTAGGGTTAGGGTAAGGATAAGGGTTAGGGTTAGGGTAAGGGTTATAGTTAGGGTTAGGTTTCGGGTTAGGGTTAGGTTTGGGGTTGGGTTAAAGTTAGGGTTAGGGTTAGAGTAAGGGTAAGGATTAGGGTTAGGGTTAGGGTTAGGGTAAGGGTTAGGGTTAGGGGTTATGTTAAGGGTTTTAGTTAGTGTTCGGGTTAGGGTTAGGATTAGGATAAGGGTTAAAGTTAGGGTAAGGGTAATTTTTAGCGTTAGAGTTAGGATTAGGGTTAGTGTAAGGGTTAGGGTTAGTGTTAGGGTTAGGTTTGGGGTTGGGGTTAAAATTAGGGTTAGGATTAGGGAAGGGTAAGTGTTAGGGTAAGGGTTAGGGTTATAGTAAGTGTTAGGGTTAGGGTTAGGGTTAGGGTAGGGGGAGGGGAAGGGTTAGGGTTAGGGTTAGAGTTAGTGTTAGGGTTAGGGTAAGGATAAGGGTTAGGGTTAGGGATAGAGTTAGAGTAAGGGTTAGGGTTAGGGTTAGTGTTAGGTTTAGGGTTGGGGTTACGGTTAGGGTTAGGATTAGGTTAAGGATAAGGGTTAGGCTTAGGGTTAGGGTAAGTGTTAGGGATAGGGTTAGGGTTACAGTAAGGGTAAGGGTTAGGGTTAGGGTTAGGGTTAGGTGTTTGGGTTAGGGTTAGGGTTAGGTTTAGGTTTAGGGTTAGGGTTAGGGTAAGGGTAAAGGTTAGGGTTAGGGTTAGGGTTAGGGTTAGGTTTAGGGTAAGGTAAGGCTAAGGGTTAGGGTGAGATTTAGGGTTAGGGTTAGGGTTAGGGTTAAGGTTAGGGTTAAGGTTAGGGTTAGTTTTAGGGTTAGGGTAAGGGTAAGGGTTAGGGTTAGGGTTAGGGAAAGAGTAAGTGTTATGGTTAGGTTTAGGGTTAGGGTAAGGATTAGGGTTAGGTTTAGGGTTAGGGTAAGGTTTAGGGTTAGGGTCAGTGTTAGGATTAAGGTTAGGTTATGGTAAGTGTTAGGGTTAGGGGTAGGGTTAGGGTAAGGGTAAGGGTTAGGGTTAGGGTTAGGGTTAGTTGATAGGGTTAGGGTTAGTATTAGGTTTAGGTTTTGGGTTAGGGTTAGGGTGAGGGTAAGTTTAAGGTTTAGGATTAGGGTTAGAGTTAGGGGTAAAGTTAGGGTTAGGGTTAGGGTAAGGTTTAAGTTTAGGGTTATGGTAAAGTTAAGGGTTAGTGTTAGGGGTAGGTTAGGGAAAGGATAAGGGTTAGGGTTAGGTTTAGGTTTAGGGTTCGGGTTAGGTTTAGGGTTAGTGTTAGGGTAAGGGTTAGGGTTAGGGTTAGGGTTAGGGTTAGGGTTATGGTTGAGGTTAGGGTTATGGTTAGAGGAAGGGTTAGGGTTAGGGTTAGGTTAAGGGTTAGGGTTAGGTGTAGGATTAGGATTAGAGTTAGGGTTAGGGTTAGAGTAAGGGTAAGTGTTAGGGTTAGGGTTGGAGTTAGGGTTAGGGTAAGAGTTAGGGTTAGGGGTTAGGGTTAGTGTTAGGGTTAGGTTAAAGGTTAGGTTTAAGGTTAGGGTTAAGGTGAGGATAAGGGTTAGGGTTAGGGTAAAGGTAAGTGTTAGGGTTAGGGTTAGGATTATGGTTAGGGTGAGGGTTAGGGTTAGGGTAGGTTTAGGGTTGGGGTTAAGGTTAGTGTTAGGGTTAGGGTAAGGTTAAGTTTTAGGATTAGGGTTAGGGTTAAGGTTGAGGTTAGGGTTAGGTTTAGGGTTAGGGTTAGGGTTAAGGTTGAGGTTAGGGTTAGGTTTAGGTTTAGGGTTAGGATTAGGGTTAGGTAAGGGTAAGGGTAAGGGTTACTGTTAGGGTTAGGGTTAGGGTAAGGTTGAGGTTAGGGTTAGGGTTAAGGTTGAGGTTAGGGTTAGGTTTAGGGTTAGGTTTAGGGTTAAGGTTGAGTTTAGGGTTAGGGTTAGGGTTAGGGTTAGGGTAAGGGTAAGGGTTAGGGTTAGGTTTAGGGTTAGGGTTAGTGTTAGCATTAAGGTTAGGGTTATGGTAAGTGTTAGGGTTAGGGGTAGAGTTAGGGTAAGCATAAGGGTTAGGGTTAGGGTTAGGGTTAGGGTAAGTGTTAGGGTTAGGGTTAAGTTTAGGGCAAGGTAAGGGTTAGAGTTAAGTTTAGGGTTAGGGTTAGGGTTATTGTTGGGGTTATGGTAAGGGTAAGGGTTAGGATTAGGTTTAGGGTTATGGTAAGGGTAAAGGTTAAAGTTAGGGTTAGGGTTAGGGTAAGGATAAGGTTTAGATTTCAGGTTAGGGTTAGGCTTAGGGTTAGGGTTAGGGTTCGGGTTAAGGTTAGGGATAGGGTAAGGGTAAATCTTAGGGTTAGTGTTAGGGTTAGGGATACACTTAGTGTTAGGGTTAGAGTAAGGGTAAGGGTTAGGTTTAGGGTTAGGGTTAGGGAAAGGGTTAGGGTTACAGGTTAGGGTTAGTGTTAGGGTTAGGTTAAGGGTTAGGGTTAGGGTTAGTGTTAGGGTTAGGATAAGGGTTAGGGTTAGGATAAGTGTAAGTGTTAGGGTTAGTGTTAGGGTTAGTGTTAGGGTATGGGTTAGGGTTAGGGTTAGGATTAGCTTTAGGTTTGGGGTTAAGGTTAGGATTAAGGTTAGGGTTAGTGTTAGGGTTAGGGGAAGGGTAAGGGTTAGGGTTAGGTTTAGGGTTAAGATTGAGGTTAGGGTTAGGGTTAGAGTAAGGGTTAGGTTTAGGGTTAGGGTAAGGTTTAGGGTTAGGGTTAGGGTTAGGGTAAGGGTTAGGGTTAGGGGTTAGGGTTAGTGTTAGGGTAAGGTTAAGGGTTAGGTTTAGGGTTATGATTAGGGTTAGGGTTAGGTTAAGGGTTAGCGTTAGGGTTAGGGTAAGGGTAGGTGATAGGGTTAGGTTTAGGGTTAGGGTTAGGGTAAGGGTTAGAGTTAGAGTTAGGATTAGGTATAGGGTTGGGGTCAAGGTTAGGGTTAGGATTAGGTTAAGGGTAAGGGTTAGGGTTAGGGTTAGGGTAAGTGTTAGGGTTAGGGTTAGGGTTACGGTAAGGGTAAGGGTAAGGGTTAAGGTTAGGGTTAGGTTTAGGGTTAAGGTTAGGGTTAGGGTTAGGGTTAGGGTTAGGATTAGGGTTAAGGTTAGGGTAAGGGTAAGGGTTATTGTTAGGGTTAGGTTTAGGTTTAGGGAAAGGATAAGGGTTAGGATTAGGGTGAGGGTAAGTGTAAGGGTTAGGGTTAAGGTTAGGTTAGGGGTAAGGTTAGGGTTAGGGTTGGGTTTAGGGTTAGGGTTAGGGTAAGGGTAAAGGTTAAGGTTCGGGTTAGGTTTAGGGTTAGGAAAAGAGTAAGGGTTAGGGTTAGATTTAGGGTTATGTTTTGGGTTAGGTTTAGGGTTAGGGTTGGGGTAAGGGTTAGGGTTAGGGGTAGGGTTAGGATTTGGTTAAGGTTAGGGTTAGGGTTAGCTTAATGGTAAGGTTTAGGGTTAGGGTTAGTGTTAGGGATAGGATAAGTGTTAGGGTTAGGGTTAGGGTTAGTGTTAGGGTAAGGGTAAAGTTTAGGGTTAAGGTTAGTGTTAGGGTAGTGTTAGGGTTAGGGTTAGAGTGAGGGTAAAGTTTAGGGTTAGGTTTAGGGTTAGGATTAGTTTTAAGGTTAAGGTTAGGGTGAGTGTAAGGGTAAGGGTTAGGTTTAAGTTTAGGGTTAGATTAGGTTAAGGGTAAGTGTTAGGGTTAGGGTTATGTTTAGGTTTAGGTTTAGGGTTAGGGTTAGGGTTAAGGTTAGGGTAAGGGTAAGGGTTAGTGTTAAGGTTAGGGTTAGGTTTAGGTTTAGGGTTAGGGTTAGGGTTAGGGTTAGGGTTAGGGTAAGGTTTAGATTTAGGTTTAGGATTAGGGTTAGGGTTAGGGTAAAGGTTTGGGTTAGGGTTAGGGTTCGGGTTAGGTTTAGGGTTAGGGATAGGGTAAGGGTAAGTGTTAGGGTTGGGGTTAGGGTTAGGTTTAGTGTTGGGGTTAATGTTAGGGTTAGGGTAAGTTTTAGGGTTAGGGTTAGGGTTAGGTTTATTGTTAGGTTTAGGGTTACGGTTAGGGTTAGGGTTACGGTTAGGGTTAGGGTTATGGTTAGGGTAAGGGTTAGGGTTAGGGTTAGGGTTAGCAATAGGGTAAGGGTAAGGGTTAGGGTTAGGTTTAGTGTTACGGTAAGGGTAAGGGTTAGGGTTAGGGTTAGGGTTAGGTAAGGGTTAGGGTTAGGGTTAGGGTTAGGGTAAGGATTAGGGTTAGGGTTAGGGTTAGCAATAGGGTCAGGGTAAGGGTAAGGGTAACGGTTAGGTTTAGGTTTAGTGTTAAGGTAAGGGTAAGGGTTAGGGTTAGGGTTAGGTAAGGGTTAGGGTTAGGGTTAGGGTTAGGGTAAGGGTTAGGGTTAGGGTTAGGGTAAGTGTTAGGGTTAGGGATAGGGTTTGGGTTTGGATACGGTTAAGGTAGGGTTAGGGTTAAAGATAGGTTAAGGGTAAGTTTTAGGGCAGGGTTAGGGTTAGGGTTAGAGTACGAGTTAGTGTTAGGGTAAGGGTTAGGGTTCGGTTTAGCGTTGGGGTTAATGTTAGGGTTAGGGATAGGGTAAGGGTTAGGGTTAGGTTTAGCGTTAGGGTAAGGGTTAGGGTTAAGGTTAAGGTTAGGTTTAGGGTTAGGGTTAGGGTAAAGGTAAGGGTAAGGTTTAGGTTTATGATTAGGTATAGGTTTAGTGTTGAGGTTAAGGTTAGGGTTAGGGTAAGGGTTAGGGTTAGGGTTAGGTTTAGTGTTGGGGTTAGGGTTAGGGTAAGGCTTACGGTTAGGGTTAGGGTTAGGGTAAGGGTATCGGTTAGGGTTAGGGTTAGGGATACGGTTAGGGGTAGGGTTAGGGGTTAGGGTTAGTGTTAGGTTTAGGTTTAGGGTTAGGGTAAGGATAAGATTTAGGGTTGTGGATAGGGTTACAGTTCGGGTTAGGTTTAGGGATTGGGTTAGTTTAAGTGTTTTCGTTAGGGTTATGGTTATGGTTAAGGTTAGGCTTAGGGTTAAGGTTAGGGTTATGGTTAGGGTAAGTGTTAGGGTTAGGGTAAGTGTAAGCGTTAGGGTTAGTGTTAGGGTTAGGTTTATGGTAAGGGTAAGTGTTAGGTTTAGATTTACCGTTAGGGTAAGTGTAAGGGTTAGTTTTAGGGTTAGGGTTAGGTTTAGGTTTAGGGTTAGGGTAAGGATAAGGTTTAGAATTAAGGTTCGGGTTAGGGTAAGGGTAAGGATTAGGGTTAGGGATAGGGTTAGAGTTAGGGTTAGGGTTCGGGTTAGGGTTAGGTTTGGGGTTGGGGTTAAAGTTAGGGTTAGGGTTAGAGTAAGGGTAAGGATTAGGGTTAGGGTTAGGGTTAGGGTAAGGGTTAGGGTTAGGGGTTAGGTTAAGGGTTAGAGTTAGTGTTCGGGTTAGGGTTAGGGTTAGGATAAGGGTTAAAGTTAGGGTAAGGGTAAGTGTTAGGGTTAGAGTTAGGATTAGGGTTAGTGTAAGGGTTAGGGTTAGTGTTAGGGTTAGGTTTGGGGTTGGGGTTAAAGTTAGGGTTAGGATTAGGGAAGGGTAAGGGTTAGGGTTAGGGTTAGGTTTAGGTTTAGGGTTGGGGTTAGAGTAAGAGTAAAGGTTAGGATTAGGGTAGGGTTAGGGTTAGTTTTAGGGTTAGGCTTAGGGTAAGGGTAAGGGTTAGGGTTAGGGTTAGGTTTAGGGTTAAGGTTAGGGTTAGGTTTAGGGTTAGGGTTAGGATTAGGGTTAAAGTTAGTGTAAGGGTAAGGGTTATTGTTAGCGTTTGGTTTAGGTTTAGGGAAAGGATAAGGGTTAGGATTACGGTGAGGGTTATGGTTAGTTTTAGGGTTAGGGTTAGGGTAAGGGTAAGTGTAAGGGTTAGGGTTAAGGTTAGGTTAGGGGTAAGGTTAGGGTTAGGGTTAGGTTTAGGGTTAGGGTTAGGGTAAGGGTAAAGTTTAAGGTTCGGGTTAGGTTTAGGGTTAGGAAAAGGGTAGGGGTTAGGGTTAGGTTTAGGGTTATGTTTTGGGTTAGGTTTAGGGTTAGGGTTAGGGTAAGGGTTAGGGTTAGGGGTAGGGTTAGGATTTGGTTAAGGTTAGGGTTAGGGTTAGCTTAATGGTAAGGTTTAGGGTTAGGGTTAGGGTTAGGGATAGGATAAGTGTTAGGGTTAGGGTTAGGGTTAGTGTTAGGGTAAGGGTAAAGGTTAGGGTTAAGGTTAGGGTTAGGGTAGTGTTAGGGTTAGGGTTAGAGTGAGGGTAAAGTTTAGGGTTTGGTTTAGGGTTAGGATTAGGTTTAAGGTTAAGGTTAGGGTGAGTGTAAGGGTAAGGGTTAGGTTTATGTTTAGGGTTAGATTAGGCTAAGGTTATGTGTTAGGGTTAGGGTTATGTTTAGGTTTAGGTTTAGGGTTAGGGTTAGGGTTAGGGTTAGGGTAAGGGTAAGGGTCAGTGTTAAGGTTAGGGTTAGGTTTAGGTTTAGGATTAGGGTTAGGGTTAGGGTAAGGTTTAGGTTTAGGTTTAGGATTAGGGTTAGGGTTAGGGGAAAGGTTTGGGTTAGGGTTAGGGTTAGGGTTCGGGTTAGGTTTAGGGTTAGGGATAGGGTAAGGGTAAGTGTTAGGGTTAGGGTTAGGGTTAGGTTTAGTGTTGGGGTTAATGTTAGGGTTAGGGTAAGTTTTATGGTTAGGTTTAGGTTTATTGTTAGGTTTAGGGTTATGGTTAGGGTTAGGGTTATGGTTAGGGTAAGGGTTAGGGTTAGGGTTAGGTTTAGCAATAGGGTAAGGGTAAGTGTAAGGGTAAGGGTTAGGGTTAGGTTTAGTGTTACGGTAAGGGTAATGGTTAGGGTTAGGGTTAGGGTTAGGTAAGGGTTAGGGTTAGGGTTAGGGTAAGGGTTAGGGTTAGGGTTAGGGTTAGCAATAGGGTAAGGGTAAGGGTAAGGGTAAGGGTTAGGATTAGGTTTAGTGTTAAGGTAAGGGTAAGGGTTAGGGTTAGGGTTAGTTAAGGGTTAGGGTTAGGGTTAGTGTTTGGGTTTGGATAGGGTTAGGGTAGGGTTAGGGTTAAAGATAGGTTAAGGGTAAGTTTTAGGGTAGGGTTAGGGTTAGGGTTAGGGTTAGGTTTAGCAATAGGGTAAGGGTAAGGGTAAGGGTAAGGGTTAGGATTAGGTTTAGTGTTAAGGTAAGGGTAAGGGTTAGGGTTCGGTTTAGGGTTGGGGTTAAGTTTAGGGTTAGGGATAGGGTAAGGGTTAGGGTTAGGGTTAGGGTTAGGGTTAGCAATAGAGTAAGTGTAAGGGTAAGGGTAAGGGTTAGGGTTAGATTTAGGTTTAGGGTTAGGGTTAGGGTAAGGGTAAGTGTTAGGTTTAGGTTTAGGGTTAGGGTAAGGATAAGGTTTAGAATTAAGGTTATGGTTAGGGTTAGGGTTAGGGTTAAGGTTAGGGTTAGGGTAAGGATAAGGGTTAGGGTTAGGGTAAGGGTTATAGTTAGGGTTAGGTTTCGGGTTAGGGTTAGGTTTGGGGTTGGGTTAAAGTTAGGGTTAGGGTTAGAGTAAGGGTAAGGATTAGGGTTAGGGTTAGGGTTAGGGTAAGGGTTAGGGTTAGGGGTTATGTTAAGGGTTTTAGTTAGTGTTCGGGTTAGGGTTAGGATTAGGATAAGGGTTAAAGTTAGGGTAAGGGTAATTTTTAGGGTTAGAGTTAGGATTAGGGTTAGTGTAAGGGTTAGGGTTAGTGTTAGGGTTAGGTTTGGGGTTGGGGTTAAAATTAGGGTTAGGATTAGGGAAGGGTAAGTGTTAGGGTAAGGGTTAGGGTTATAGTAAGTGTTAGGGTTAGGGTTAGGGTTAGGGTAGGGGGAGGGGAAGGGTTAGGGTTAGGGTTAGAGTTAGTGTTAGGGTTAGGGTAAGGATAAGGGTTAGGGTTAGGGATAGAGTTAGAGTAAGGGTTAGGGTTAGGGTTAGTGTTAGGTTTAGGGTTGGGGTTACGGTTAGGGTTAGGATTAGGTTAAGGATAAGGGTTAGGCTTAGGGTTAGGGTAAGTGTTAGGGATAGGGTTAGGGTTACAGTAAGGGTAAGGGTTAGGGTTAGGGTTAGGGTTAGGTGTTTGGGTTAGGGTTAGGGTTAGGTTTAGGTTTAGGGTTAGGGTTAGGGTAAGGGTAAAGGTTAGGGTTAGAGTTAGGGTTAGGGTTAGGGTTAGGTTTAGGGTAAGGTAAGGCTAAGGGTTAGGGTGAGATTTAGGGTTAGGGTTAGGGTTATGGTTAAGGTTAGGGTTAAGGTTAGGGTTAGTTTTAGGGTTAGGGTAAGGGTAAGGGTTAGGGTTAGGGTTAGGGAAAGAGTAAGTGTTATGGTTAGGTTTAGGGTTAGGGTAAGAATTAGGGTTAGGTTTAGGGTTAGGGTAAGGTTTAGGGTTTGGGTCAGTGTTAGGATTAAGGTTAGGTTATGGTAAGTGTTAGGGTAAGGGGTAGGGTTAGGGTAAGGGTAAGGGTTAGGGTTAGGGTTAGGGTTAGTTGATAGGGTTAGGGTTAGTATTAGGTTTAGGTTTTGGGTTAGGGTTAGGGTGAGGGTAAGTTTAAGGTTTAGGATTAGGGTTAGAGTTAGGGGTAAAGTTAGGGTTAGGGTTAGGGTAAGGTTTAAGTTTAGGGTTATGGTAAAGTTAAGGGTTAGTGTTAGGGGTAGGTTAGGGAAAGGATAAGGGTTAGGGTTAGGTTTAGGTTTAGGGTTCGGGTTAGGTTTAGGGTTAGTGTTAGGGTAAGGGTTAGGGTTAGGGTTAGGGTTAGGGTTAGGGTTATGGTTGAGGTTAGGGTTATGGTTAGAGGAAGGGTTAGGGTTAGGGTTAGGTTAAGGGTTAGGGTTAGGTGTAGGATTAGGATTAGAGTTAGGGTTAGGGTTAGAGTAAGGGTAAGTGTTAGGGTTAGGGTTGGAGTTAGGGTTAGGGTAAGAGTTAGGGTTAGGGGTTAGGGTTAGTGTTAGGGTTAGGTTAAAGGTTAGGTTTAAGGTTAGGGTTAAGGTGAGGATAAGGGTTAGGGTTAGGGTAAAGGTAAGTGTTAGGGTTAGGGTTAGGATTATGGTTAGGGTGAGGGTTAGGGTTAGGGTAGGTTTAGGGTTGGGGTTAAGGTTAGTGTTAGGGTTAGGGTAAGGTTAAGGTTTAGGATTAGGGTTAGGGTTAAGGTTGAGGTTAGGGTTAGGTTTAGGGTTAGGGTTAGGGTTAAGGTTGAGGTTAGGGTTAGGTTTAGGTTTAGGGTTAGGGTTAGGGTTAGGTAAGGGTAAGGGTAAGGGTTACTGTTAGGGTTAGGGTTAGGGTAAGGTTGAGGTTAGGGTTAGGGTTAGGGTTAGGGTTAGGGTTAAGGTTGAGGTTAGGGTTAGGTTTAGGGTTAGGTTTAGGGTTAAGGTTGAGTTTAGGGTTAGGGTTAGGGTTAGGGTTAGGGTAAGGGTAAGGGTTAGGGTTAGGTTTAGGGTTAGGGTTAGTGTTAGCATTAAGGTTAGGGTTATGGTAAGTGTTAGGGTTAGGGGTAGAGTTAGGGTAAGCATAAGGGTTAGGGTTAGGGTTAGGGTTAGGGTAAGTGTTAGGGTTAGGGTTAAGTTTAGGGCAAGGTAAGGGTTAGAGTTAAGTTTAGGGTTAGGGTTAGGGTTATTGTTGGGGTTATGGTAAGGGTAAGGGTTAGGATTAGGTTTAGGGTTATGGTAAGGGTAAAGGTTAAATTTAGGGTTAGGGTTAGGGTTAGGGTAAGGATAAGGTTTAGATTTCAGGTTAGGGTTAGGCTTAGGGTTAGGGTTAGGGTTCGGGTTAAGGTTAGGGATAGGGTAAGGGTAAATCTTAGGGTTAGTGTTAGGGTTAGGGATACACTTAGTGTTAGGGTTAGAGTAAGGGTAAGGGTTAGGTTTAGGGTTAGGGTTAGGGAAAGGGTTAGGGTTACAGGTTAGGGTTAGTGTTAGGGTTAGGTTAAGGGTTAGGGTTAGGGTTAGTGTTAGGGTTAGGATAAGGGTTAGGGTTAGGATAAGTGTAAGTGTTAGGGTTAGTGTTAGGGTTAGTGTTAGGGTATGGGTTAGGGTTAGGGTTAGGATTAGCTTTAGGTTTGGGGTTAAGGTTAGGATTAAGGTTAGGGTTAGTGTTAGGGTTAGGGGAAGGGTAAGGGTTAGGGTTAGGTTTAGGGTTAAGATTGAGGTTAGGGTTAGGGTTAGAGTAAGGGTTAGGTTTAGGGTTAGGGTAAGGGTTAGGGTTAGGGTTAGGGTTAGGGTAAGGGTTAGGTTTAGGGGTTAGGGTTAGTGTTAGGGTAAGGTTAAGGGTTAGGTTTAGGGTTATGATTAGGGTTAGGGTTAGGTTAAGGGTTAGCGTTAGGGTTAGGGTAAGGGTAGGTGATAGGGTTAGGTTTAGGGTTAGGGTTAGGGTAAGGGTTAGAGTTAGAGTTAGGATTAGGTATAGGGTTGGGGTCAAGGTTAGGGTTAGGATTAGGTTAAGGGTAAGGGTTAGGGTTAGGGTTAGGGTAAGTGTTAGGGTTAGGGTTAGGGTAACGGTAAGGGTAAGGGTAAGGGTTAGGGTTAAGGTTAGGTTTAGGTGTTAGGGTCAGTTTTAGGGTTAGGTTTAGGTTTAGGGTTGGGGTTAGAGTAAGGGTAAAGGTTAGGATTAGGGTAGGTTTAGGGTTAGTTTTAGGGTTAGGCTTAGGGTAAGGGTAAGGGTAAGGGGTAGGGTTAGGGTTAGGTTTAGGGTTAAGGTTAGGGTTAGGGTTAGGGTTAGGGTTAGGATTAGGGTTAAGGTTAGGGTAAGGGTAAGGGTTATTGTTAGGGTTAGGTTTAGGTTTAGGGAAAGGATAAGGGTTAGGATTAGGGTGAGGGTAAGTGTAAGGGTTAGGGTTAAGGTTAGGTTAGGGGTAAGGTTAGGGTTAGGGTTGGGTTTAGGGTTAGGGTTAGGGTAAGGGTAAAGGTTAAGGTTCGGGTTAGGTTTAGGGTTAGGAAAAGAGTAAGGGTTAGGGTTAGATTTAGGGTTATGTTTTGGGTTAGGTTTAGGGTTAGGGTTGGGGTAAGGGTTAGGGTTAGGGGTAGGGTTAGGATTTGGTTAAGGTTAGGGTTAGGGTTAGCTTAATGGTAAGGTTTAGGGTTAGGGTTAGTGTTAGGGATAGGATAAGTGTTAGGGTTAGGGTTAGGGTTAGTGTTAGGGTAAGGGTAAAGTTTAGGGTTAAGGTTAGTGTTAGGGTAGTGTTAGGGTTAGGGTTAGAGTGAGGGTAAAGTTTAGGGTTAGGTTTAGGGTTAGGATTAGTTTTAAGGTTAAGGTTAGGGTGAGTGTAAGGGTAAGGGTTAGGTTTAAGTTTAGGGTTAGATTAGGTTAAGGGTAAGTGTTAGGGTTAGGGTTATGTTTAGGTTTAGGTTTAGGGTTAGGGTTAGGGTTAGGGTTAGGGTAAGGGTAAGGGTTAGTGTTAAGGTTAGGGTTAGGTTTAGGTTTAGGGTTAGGGTTAGGGTTAGGGTTAGGGTAAGGTTTAGGTTTAGGTTTAGGGTTAGGGTTAGGGTAAAGGTTTGGGTTAGGGTTAGGGTTCGGGTTAGGTTTAGGGTTAGGGATAGGGTAAGGGTAAGTGTTAGGGTTGGGGTTAGGGTTAGGTTTAGTGTTGGGGTTAATGTTAGGGTTAGGGTAAGTTTTAGGGTTAGGGTTAGGGTTAGGTTTATTGTTAGGTTTAGGGTTACGGTTAGGGTTAGGGTTACGGTTAGGGTTAGGGTTATGGTTAGGGTAAGGGTTAGGGTTAGGGTTAGGGTTAGCAATAGGGTAAGGGTAAGGGTTAGGGTTAGGTTTAGTGTTACGGTAAGGGTAAGGGTTAGGGTTAGGGTTAGGGTTAGGTAAGGGTTAGGGTTAGGGTTAGGGTTAGGGTAAGGGTTAGGGTTAGGGTTAGGGTTAGCAATAGGGTCAGGGTAAGGGTAAGGGTAACGGTTAGGTTTAGGTTTAGTGTTAAGGTAAGGGTAAGGGTTAGGGTTAGGGTTAGGTAAGGGTTAGGGTTAGGGTTAGGGTTAGGGTTAGGGTTAGGGTTAGGGTTAGGGTAAGTGTTAGGGTTAGGGATAGGGTTTGGGTTTGGATACGGTTAAGGTAGGGTTAGGGTTAAAGATAGGTTAAGGGTAAGTTTTAGGGCAGGGTTAGGGTTAGGGTTAGAGTACGAGTTAGTGTTAGGGTAAGGGTTAGGGTTCGGTTTAGCGTTGGGGTTAATGTTAGGGTTAGGGATAGGGTAAGGGTTAGGGTTAGGTTTAGCGTTAGGGTAAGGGTTAGGGTTAAGGTTAAGGTTAGGTTTAGGGTTAGGGTTAGGGTAAAGGTAAGGGTAAGGTTTAGGTTTATGATTAGGTATAGGTTTAGTGTTGAGGTTAAGGTTAGGGTTAGGGTAAGGGTTAGGGTTAGGGTTAGGTTTAGTGTTGGGGTTAGGGTTAGGGTAAGGCTTACGGTTAGGGTTAGGGTTAGGGTAAGGGTATCGGTTAGGGTTAGGGTTAGGGATACGGTTAGGGGTAGGGTTAGGGGTTAGGGTTAGTGTTAGGTTTAGGTTTAGGGTTAGGGTAAGGATAAGATTTAGGGTTGTGGATAGGGTTACAGTTCGGGTTAGGTTTAGGGATTGGGTTAGTTTAAGTGTTTTCGTTAGGGTTATGGTTATGGTTAAGGTTAGGCTTAGGGTTAAGGTTAGGGTTATGGTTAGGGTAAGTGTTAGGGTTAGGGTTAGGGTTAGGGTAAGTGTAAGCGTTAGGGTTAGTGTTAGGGTTAGGTTTATGGTAAGGGTAAGTGTTAGGTTTAGATTTACCGTTAGGGTAAGTGTAAGGGTTAGTTTTTTGGTTAGGGTTAGGTTTAGGTTTAGGGTTAGGGTAAGGATAAGGTTTAGAATTAAGGTTCGGGTTAGGGTAAGGGTAAGGATTAGGGTTAGGGATAGGGTTAGAGTTAGGGTTAGGGTTCGGGTTAGGGTTAGGTTTGGGGTTGGGGTTAAAGTTAGGGTTAGGGTTAGAGTAAGGGTAAGGATTAGGGTTAGGGTTAGGGTTAGGGTAAGGGTTAGGGTTAGGGGTTAGGTTAAGGGTTAGAGTTAGTGTTCGGGTTAGGGTTAGGGTTAGGATAAGGGTTAAAGTTAGGGTAAGGGTAAGTGTTAGGGTTAGAGTTAGGATTAGGGTTAGTGTAAGGGTTAGGGTTAGTGTTAGGGTTAGGTTTGGGGTTGGGGTTAAAGTTAGGGTTAGGATTAGGGAAGGGTAAGGGTTAGGGTTAGGGTTAGGTTTAGGTTTAGGGTTGGGGTTAGAGTAAGAGTAAAGGTTAGGATTAGGGTAGGGTTAGGGTTAGTTTTAGGGTTAGGCTTAGGGTAAGGGTAAGGGTTAGGGTTAGGGTTAGGTTTAGGGTTAAGGTTAGGGTTAGGTTTAGGGTTAGGGTTAGGATTAGGGTTAAAGTTAGTGTAAGGGTAAGGGTTATTGTTAGCGTTTGGTTTAGGTTTAGGGAAAGGATAAGGGTTAGGATTACGGTGAGGGTTATGGTTAGTTTTAGGGTTAGGGTTAGGGTAAGGGTAAGTGTAAGGGTTAGGGTTAAGGTTAGGTTAGGGGTAAGGTTAGGGTTAGGGTTAGGTTTAGGGTTAGGGTTAGGGTAAGGGTAAAGTTTAAGGTTCGGGTTAGGTTTAGGGTTAGGAAAAGGGTAGGGGTTAGGGTTAGGTTTAGGGTTATGTTTTGGGTTAGGTTTAGGGTTAGGGTTAGGGTAAGGGTTAGGGTTAGGGGTAGGGTTAGGATTTGGTTAAGGTTAGGGTTAGGGTTAGCTTAATGGTAAGGTTTAGGGTTAGGGTTAGGGTTAGGGATAGGATAAGTGTTAGGGTTAGGGTTAGGGTTAGTGTTAGGGTAAGGGTAAAGGTTAGGGTTAAGGTTAGGGTTAGGGTAGTGTTAGGGTTAGGGTTAGAGTGAGGGTAAAGTTTAGGGTTTGGTTTAGGGTTAGGATTAGGTTTAAGGTTAAGGTTAGGGTGAGTGTAAGGGTAAGGGTTAGGTTTATGTTTAGGGTTAGATTAGGCTAAGGTTATGTGTTAGGGTTAGGGTTATGTTTAGGTTTAGGTTTAGGGTTAGGGTTAGGGTTAGGGTTAGGGTAAGGGTAAGGGTCAGTGTTAAGGTTAGGGTTAGGTTTAGGTTTAGGATTAGGGTTAGGGTTAGGGTAAGGTTTAGGTTTAGGTTTAGGATTAGGGTTAGGGTTAGGGGAAAGGTTTGGGTTAGGGTTAGGGTTAGGGTTCGGGTTAGGTTTAGGGTTAGGGATAGGGTAAGGGTAAGTGTTAGGGTTAGGGTTAGGGTTAGGTTTAGTGTTGGGGTTAATGTTAGGGTTAGGGTAAGTTTTATGGTTAGGTTTAGGTTTATTGTTAGGTTTAGGGTTATGGTTAGGGTTAGGGTTATGGTTAGGGTAAGGGTTAGGGTTAGGGTTAGGTTTAGCAATAGGGTAAGGGTAAGTGTAAGGGTAAGGGTTAGGGTTAGGTTTAGTGTTACGGTAAGGGTAATGGTTAGGGTTAGGGTTAGGGTTAGGTAAGGGTTAGGGTTAGGGTTAGGGTAAGGGTTAGGGTTAGGGTTAGGGTTAGCAATAGGGTAAGGGTAAGGGTAAGGGTAAGGGTTAGGATTAGGTTTAGTGTTAAGGTAAGGGTAAGGGTTAGGGTTAGGGTTAGGTAAGGGTTAGGGTTAGGGTTAGTGTTTGGGTTTGGATAGGGTTAGGGTAGGGTTAGGGTTAAAGATAGGTTAAGGGTAAGTTTTAGGGTAGGGTTAGGGTTAGGGTTAGGGTTAGGTTTAGCAATAGGGTAAGGGTAAGGGTAAGGGTAAGGGTTAGGATTAGGTTTAGTGTTAAGGTAAGGGTAAGGGTTAGGGTTCGGTTTAGGGTTGGGGTTAAGTTTAGGGTTAGGGATAGGGTAAGGGTTAGGGTTAGGGTTAGGGTTAGGGTTAGGGTTAGCAATAGAGTAAGTGTAAGGGTAAGGGTAAGGGTTAGGGTTAGATTTAGGTTTAGGGTTAGGGTTAGGGTAAGGGTAAGTGTTATGTTTAGGTTTAGGGTTAGGGTAAGGATAAGGTTTAGAATTAAGGTTATGGTTAGGGTTAGGGTTAGGGTTAAGGTTAGGGTTAGGGTAAGGATAAGGGTTAGGGTTAGGGTAAGGGTTATAGTTAGGGTTAGGTTTCGGGTTAGGGTTAGGTTTGGGGTTGGGTTAAAGTTAGGGTTAGGGTTAGAGTAAGGGTAAGGATTAGGGTTAGGGTTAGGGTTAGGGTAAGGGTTAGGGTTAGGGGTTATGTTAAGGGTTTTAGTTAGTGTTCGGGTTAGGGTTAGGATTAGGATAAGGGTTAAAGTTAGGGTAAGGGTAATTTTTAGGGTTAGAGTTAGGATTAGGGTTAGTGTAAGGGTTAGGGTTAGTGTTAGGGTTAGGTTTGGGGTTGGGGTTAAAATTAGGGTTAGGATTAGGGAAGGGTAAGTGTTAGGGTAAGGGTTAGGGTTATAGTAAGTGTTAGGGTTAGGGTTAGGGTTAGGGTAGGGGGAGGGGAAGGGTTAGGGTTAGGGTTAGATTTAGTGTTAGGGTTAGGGTAAGGATAAGGGTTAGGGTTAGGGATAGAGTTAGAGTAAGGGTTAGGGTTAGGGTTAGTGTTAGGTTTAGGGTTGGGGTTACGGTTAGGGTTAGGATTAGGTTAAGGATAAGGGTTAGGCTTAGGGTTAGGGTAAGTGTTAGGGATAGGGTTAGGGTTACAGTAAGGGTAAGGGTTAGGGTTAGGGTTAGGGTTAGGTGTTTGGGTTAGGGTTAGGGTTAGGTTTAGGTTTAGGGTTAGGGTTAGGGTAAGGGTAAAGGTTAGGGTTAGAGTTAGGGTTAGGGTTAGGGTTAGGTTTAGGGTAAGGTAAGGCTAAGGGTTAGGGTGAGATTTAGGGTTAGGGTTAGGGTTAGGGTTAAGGTTAGGGTTAAGGTTAGGGTTAGTTTTAGGGTTAGGGTAAGGGTAAGGGTTAGGGTTAGGGTTAGGGAAAGAGTAAGTGTTATGGTTAGGTTTAGGGTTAGGGTAAGAATTAGGGTTAGGTTTAGGGTTAGGGTAAGGTTTAGGGTTAGGGTCAGTGTTAGGATTAAGGTTAGGTTATGGTAAGTGTTAGGGTTAGGGGTAGGGTTAGGGTAAGGGTAAGGGTTAGGGTTAGGGTTAGGGTTAGTTGATAGGGTTAGGGTTAGTATTAGGTTTAGGTTTTGGGTTAGGGTTAGGGTGAGGGTAAGTTTAAGGTTTAGGATTAGGGTTAGAGTTAGGGGTAAAGTTAGGGTTAGGGTTAGGGTAAGGTTTAAGTTTAGGGTTATGGTAAAGTTAAGGGTTAGTGTTAGGGGTAGGTTAGGGAAAGGATAAGGGTTAGGGTTAGGTTTAGGTTTAGGGTTCGGGTTAGGTTTAGGGTTAGTGTTAGGGTAAGGGTTAGGGTTAGGGTTAGGGTTAGGGTTAGGGTTATGGTTGAGGTTAGGGTTATGGTTAGAGGAAGGGTTAGGGTTAGGGTTAGGTTAAGGGTTAGGGTTAGGTGTAGGATTAGGATTAGAGTTAGGGTTAGGGTTAGAGTAAGGGTAAGTGTTAGGGTTAGGGTTGGAGTTAGGGTTAGGGTAAGAGTTAGGGTTAGGGGTTAGGGTTAGTGTTAGGGTTAGGTTAAAGGTTAGGTTTAAGGTTAGGGTTAAGGTGAGGATAAGGGTTAGGGTTAGGGTAAAGGTAAGTGTTAGGGTTAGGGTTAGGATTATGGTTAGGGTGAGGGTTAGGGTTAGGGTAGGTTTAGGGTTGGGGTTAAGGTTAGTGTTAGGGTTAGGGTAAGGTTAAGGTTTAGGATTAGGGTTAGGGTTAAGGTTGAGGTTAGGGTTAGGTTTAGGGTTAGGGTTAGGGTTAAGGTTGAGGTTAGGGTTAGGTTTAGGTTTAGGGTTAGGGTTAGGGTTAGGTAAGGGTAAGGGTAAGGGTTACTGTTAGGGTTAGGGTTAGGGTAAGGTTGAGGTTAGGGTTAGGGTTAGGGTTAGGGTTAGGGTTAAGGTTGAGTTTAGGGTTAGGGTTAGGGTTAGGGTTAGGGTAAGGGTAAGGGTTAGGGTTAGGTTTAGGGTTAGGGTTAGTGTTAGCATTAAGGTTAGGGTTATGGTAAGTGTTAGGGTTAGGGGTAGAGTTAGGGTAAGCATAAGGGTTAGGGTTAGGGTTAGGGTTAGGGTAAGTGTTAGGGTTAGGGTTAAGTTTAGGGCAAGGTAAGGGTTAGAGTTAAGTTTAGGGTTAGGGTTAGGGTTATTGTTGGGGTTATGGTAAGGGTAAGGGTTAGGATTAGGTTTAGGGTTATGGTAAGGGTAAAGGTTAAATTTAGGGTTAGGGTTAGGGTTAGGGTAAGGATAAGGTTTAGATTTCAGGTTAGGGTTAGGCTTAGGGTTAGGGTTAGGGTTCGGGTTAAGGTTAGGGATAGGGTAAGGGTAAATCTTAGGGTTAGTGTTAGGGTTAGGCATACACTTAGTGTTAGGGTTAGAGTAAGGGTAAGGGTTAGGTTTAGGGTTAGGGTTAGGGAAAGGGTTAGGGTTACAGGTTAGGGTTAGTGTTAGGGTTAGGTTAAGGGTTAGGGTTAGGGTTAGTGTTAGGGTTAGGATAAGGGTTAGGGTTAGGATAAGTGTAAGTGTTAGGGTTAGTGTTAGGGTTAGTGTTAGGGTATGGGTTAGGGTTAGGGTTAGGATTAGCTTTAGGTTTGGGGTTAAGGTTAGGATTAAGGTTAGGGTTAGTGTTAGGGTTAGGGGAAGGGTAAGGGTTAGGGTTAGGTTTAGGGTTAAGATTGAGGTTAGGGTTAGGGTTAGAGTAAGGGTTAGGTTTAGGGTTAGGGTAAGGGTTAGGGTTAGGGTTAGGGTTAGGGTAAGGGTTAGGTTTAGGGGTTAGGGTTAGTGTTAGGGTAAGGTTAAGGGTTAGGTTTAGGGTTATGATTAGGGTTAGGGTTAGGTTAAGGGTTAGCGTTAGGGTTAGGGTAAGGGTAGGTGATAGGGTTAGGTTTAGGGTTAGGGTTAGGGTAAGGGTTAGAGTTAGAGTTAGGATTAGGTATAGGGTTGGGGTCAAGGTTAGGGTTAGGATTAGGTTAAGGGTAAGGGTTAGGGTTAGGGTTAGGGTAAGTGTTAGGGTTAGGGTTAGGGTAACGGTAAGGGTAAGGGTAAGGGTTAGGGTTAAGGTTAGGTTTAGGTGTTAGGGTCAGTTTTAGGGTTAGGTTTAGGTTTAGGGTTGGGGTTAGAGTAAGGGTAAAGGTTAGGATTAGGGTAGGTTTAGGGTTAGTTTTAGGGTTAGGCTTAGGGTAAGGGTAAGGGTAAGGGGTAGGGTTAGGGTTAGGTTTAGGGTTAAGGTTAGGGTTAGGGTTAGGGTTAGGGTTAGGATTAGGGTTAAGGTTAGGGTAAGGGTAAGGGTTATTGTTAGGGTTAGGTTTAGGTTTAGGGAAAGGATAAGGGTTAGGATTAGGGTGAGGGTAAGTGTAAGGGTTAGGGTTAAGGTTAGGTTAGGGGTAAGGTTAGGGTTAGGGTTGGGTTTAGGGTTAGGGTTAGGGTAAGGGTAAAGGTTAAGGTTCGGGTTAGGTTTAGGGTTAGGAAAAGAGTAAGGGTTAGGGTTAGATTTAGGGTTATGTTTTGGGTTAGGTTTAGGGTTAGGGTTGGGGTAAGGGTTAGGGTTAGGGGTAGGGTTAGGATTTGGTTAAGGTTAGGGTTAGGGTTAGCTTAATGGTAAGGTTTAGGGTTAGGGTTAGTGTTAGGGATAGGATAAGTGTTAGGGTTAGGGTTAGGGTTAGTGTTAGGGTAAGGGTAAAGTTTAGGGTTAAGGTTAGTGTTAGGGTAGTGTTAGGGTTAGGGTTAGAGTGAGGGTAAAGTTTAGGGTTAGGTTTAGGGTTAGGATTAGTTTTAAGGTTAAGGTTAGGGTGAGTGTAAGGGTAAGGGTTAGGTTTAAGTTTAGGGTTAGATTAGGTTAAGGGTAAGTGTTAGGGTTAGGGTTATGTTTAGGTTTAGGTTTAGGGTTAGGGTTAGGGTTAGGGTTAGGGTAAGGGTAAGGGTTAGTGTTAAGGTTAGGGTTAGGTTTAGGTTTAGGGTTAGGGTTAGGGTTAGGGTTAGGGTAAGGTTTAGGTTTAGGTTTAGGGTTAGGGTTAGGGTAAAGGTTTGGGTTAGGGTTAGGGTTCGGGTTAGGTTTAGGGTTAGGGATAGGGTAAGGGTAAGTGTTAGGGTTGGGGTTAGGGTTAGGTTTAGTGTTGGGGTTAATGTTAGGGTTAGGGTAAGTTTTAGGGTTAGGGTTAGGGTTAGGTTTATTGTTAGGTTTAGGGTTACGGTTAGGGTTAGGGTTACGGTTAGGGTTAGGGTTATGGTTAGGGTAAGGGTTAGGGTTAGGGTTAGGGTTAGCAATAGGGTAAGGGTAAGGGTTAGGGTTAGGTTTAGTGTTACGGTAAGGGTAAGGGTTAGGGTTAGGGTTAGGGTTAGGTAAGGGTTAGGGTTAGGGTTAGGGTTAGGGTAAGGGTTAGGGTTAGGGTTAGGGTTAGCAATAGGGTCAGGGTAAGGGTAAGGGTAACGGTTAGGTTTAGGTTTAGTGTTAAGGTAAGGGTAAGGGTTAGGGTTAGGGTTAGGTAAGGGTTAGGGTTAGGGTTAGGGTTAGGGTAAGGGTTAGGGTTAGGGTTAGGGTAAGTGTTAGGGTTAGGGATAGGGTTTGGGTTTGGATACGGTTAAGGTAGGGTTAGGGTTAAAGATAGGTTAAGGGTAAGTTTTAGGGCAGGGTTAGGGTTAGGGTTAGAGTACGAGTTAGTGTTAGGGTAAGGGTTAGGGTTCGGTTTAGCGTTGGGGTTAATGTTAGGGTTAGGGATAGGGTAAGGGTTAGGGTTAGGTTTAGCGTTAGGGTAAGGGTTAGGGTTAAGGTTAAGGTTAGGTTTAGGGTTAGGGTTAGGGTAAAGGTAAGGGTAAGGTTTAGGTTTATGATTAGGTATAGGTTTAGTGTTGAGGTTAAGGTTAGGGTTAGGGTAAGGGTTAGGGTTAGGGTTAGGTTTAGTGTTGGGGTTAGGGTTAGGGTAAGGCTTACGGTTAGGGTTAGGGTTAGGGTAAGGGTATCGGTTAGGGTTAGGGTTAGGGATACGGTTAGGGGTAGGGTTAGGGGTTAGGGTTAGTGTTAGGTTTAGGTTTAGGGTTAGGGTAAGGATAAGATTTAGGGTTGTGGATAGGGTTACAGTTCGGGTTAGGTTTAGGGATTGGGTTAGTTTAAGTGTTTTCGTTAGGGTTATGGTTATGGTTAAGGTTAGGCTTAGGGTTAAGGTTAGGGTTATGGTTAGGGTAAGTGTTAGGGTTAGGGTTAGGGTTAGGGTAAGTGTAAGCGTTAGGGTTAGTGTTAGGGTTAGGTTTATGGTAAGGGTAAGTGTTAGGTTTAGATTTACCGTTAGGGTAAGTGTAAGGGTTAGTTTTTTGGTTAGGGTTAGGTTTAGGTTTAGGGTTAGGGTAAGGATAAGGTTTAGAATTAAGGTTCGGGTTAGGGTAAGGGTAAGGATTAGGGTTAGGGATAGGGTTAGAGTTAGGGTTAGGGTTCGGGTTAGGGTTAGGTTTGGGGTTGGGGTTAAAGTTAGGGTTAGGGTTAGAGTAAGGGTAAGGATTAGGGTTAGGGTTAGGGTTAGGGTAAGGGTTAGGGTTAGGGGTTAGGTTAAGGGTTAGAGTTAGTGTTCGGGTTAGGGTTAGGGTTAGGATAAGGGTTAAAGTTAGGGTAAGGGTAAGTGTTAGGGTTAGAGTTAGGATTAGGGTTAGTGTAAGGGTTAGGGTTAGTGTTAGGGTTAGGTTTGGGGTTGGGGTTAAAGTTAGGGTTAGGATTAGGGAAGGGTAAGGGTTAGGGTTAGGGTTAGGTTTAGGTTTAGGGTTGGGGTTAGAGTAAGAGTAAAGGTTAGGATTAGGGTAGGGTTAGGGTTAGTTTTAGGGTTAGGCTTAGGGTAAGGGTAAGGGTTAGGGTTAGGGTTAGGTTTAGGGTTAAGGTTAGGGTTAGGTTTAGGGTTAGGGTTAGGATTAGGGTTAAAGTTAGTGTAAGGGTAAGGGTTATTGTTAGCGTTTGGTTTAGGTTTAGGGAAAGGATAAGGGTTAGGATTACGGTGAGGGTTATGGTTAGTTTTAGGGTTAGGGTTAGGGTAAGGGTAAGTGTAAGGGTTAGGGTTAAGGTTAGGTTAGGGGTAAGGTTAGGGTTAGGGTTAGGTTTAGGGTTAGGGTTAGGGTAAGGGTAAAGTTTAAGGTTCGGGTTAGGTTTAGGGTTAGGAAAAGGGTAGGGGTTAGGGTTAGGTTTAGGGTTATGTTTTGGGTTAGGTTTAGGGTTAGGGTTAGGGTAAGGGTTAGGGTTAGGGGTAGGGTTAGGATTTGGTTAAGGTTAGGGTTAGGGTTAGCTTAATGGTAAGGTTTAGGGTTAGGGTTAGGGTTAGGGATAGGATAAGTGTTAGGGTTAGGGTTAGGGTTAGTGTTAGGGTAAGGGTAAAGGTTAGGGTTAAGGTTAGGGTTAGGGTAGTGTTAGGGTTAGGGTTAGAGTGAGGGTAAAGTTTAGGGTTTGGTTTAGGGTTAGGATTAGGTTTAAGGTTAAGGTTAGGGTGAGTGTAAGGGTAAGGGTTAGGTTTATGTTTAGGGTTAGATTAGGTTAAGGTTATGTGTTAGGGTTAGGGTTATGTTTAGGTTTAGGTTTAGGGTTAGGATTAGGGTTAGGGTTAGGGTAAGGGTAAGGGTCAGTGTTAAGGTTAGGGTTAGGTTTAGGTTTAGGATTAGGGTTAGGGTTAGGGTAAGGTTTAGGTTTAGGTTTAGGATTAGGGTTAGGGTTAGGGTAAAGGTTTGGGTTAGGGTTAGGGTTAGGGTTCGGGTTAGGTTTAGGGTTAGGGATAGGGTAAGGGTAAGTGTTAGGGTTAGGGTTAGGGTTAGGTTAGTGTTGGGGTTAATGTTAGGGTTAGGGTAAGTTTTATGGTTAGGTTTAGGTTTATTGTTAGGTTTAGGGTTATGGTTAGGGTTAGGGTTATGGTTAGGGTAAGGGTTAGGGTTAGGGTTAGGTTTAGCAATAGGGTAAGGGTAAGTGTAAGGGTAAGGGTTAGGGTTAGGTTTAGTGTTACGGTAAGGGTAATGGTTAGGGTTAGGGTTAGGGTTAGGTAAGGGTTAGGGTTAGGGTTAGGGTAAGGGTTAGGGTTAGGGTTAGGGTTAGCAATAGGGTAAGGGTAAGGGTAAGGGTAAGGGTTAGGATTAGGTTTAGTGTTAAGGTAAGGGTAAGGGTTAGGGTTAGGGTTAGGTAAGGGTTAGGGTTAGGGTTAGTGTTTGGGTTTGGATAGGGTTAGGGTAGGGTTAGTGTTAGGGTTAGGATAAGGGTTAGGGTTAGGGTAAGTGTAAGTGTTAGGGTTAGGGTTAGGGTTAGGGTTAGTGTTAGGGTAAGGGTTAAGGTTAGGGTTAGGATTAGGTTTAGGTTTGGGGTTAAGGTTAGGATTAAGGTTAGGGTTAGTGTTAGGGTTAGGGGAAGGGTAAGGGTTAGGGTTAGATTTAGGGTTAAGATTGAGGTTAGGGTTAGGGTTAGACTAAGGGTTAGGTTTAGGGTTAGGGTAAGGGTTAGGGTTTGGGTTAGGGTTAGGGTAAGGGTTAGGGTTAGGGGTTAGGGTTAGTGTTAGGGTAAGGTTAAGGGTTAGGGTTAGGGTTAGGATTAGGTTTAGGGTTAGTATAAGTGTTAGGGTTAGATTTAGGGTAGGGGTAGGTGATAGGGTTAGGTTTAGGGTTAGGGTTAGGGTAAGGGTTAGGGTTAGAGTTAGGATTAGGTTTATGGTTGGGGTCAAGGTTAGGGTTAGGATTAGGTTAAGGGTAAGGGTTAGGGTTAGGCTCATGTTATGTGTTAGGGTTAGGGTTAGGGTTAGGGTTAGTGTTAGGATAAGGGTTAGGGTTAGGGTAAGGGTAAGTTTTAGAGTTAGGGTTAGGTTTAGCAGTAGGTTAAGGGTTAGGGTTAGGGGTTAGGGTTAGGGTTAGGGTTAGGGATAGGTTTAGGTTTAGAGTTAGATTTAGGGTTGGTTAAGGGTAAGAGTTAGGTTTAGGGTTAGGGTTAGGTTAAGGGTCAGGGTTAGGGCTAGGGTTAGAGTTAGTGTTAGGGTTGGTTAAGGGTAAGGGTTAGGCTTAGGGTTAGGGTTAGAGTTAGGTTAAGGGTTTGGGTTAGGGGTTAGGGTTAGGGTTAATGTTAGGGTTAGGGTAAGGGTTAGGGATAGGGTTAACGTAAGGGTTATGGTTAGGGTTAGGGTTCGGGAAAGTGTTAGGGTTAGGGTTAGGGTTAGGGTTAGGGTAAGGATAAGCGTTAGGGTTAGGGTTAGTGTTAGGTTTAGGGTAAGTGTTAGGGGTAAGGTTAGGCTTAGGGTTAGGTTTAGGGTTAGGGTGAGGGTGAGAGTTAGGGTAAGGGTAAGGGTTTGGTTTAGGGTTAGGGTTAGGGTAAGGGTTAGGGTTAGGGTTAGGGTTAGGGTAGGGTTTAGGGTAAGGGTATGTGTTAGTGTTAGGTTTAGGTTTGGGATAAGGGTAAGGATTAGGGTTAGGTTTAGGGTTAGGGTTAGAGGTTAGGGTTAGGGTTAGGGTTAGGGTGAGTGTTAGGTTTAGGGTTAGGGTTAGGATAAGGGTAAGGGTTAGGGTTAGGTTTAGCGTTAGTGTTAGGTTTACGGTTAGGGTTAGGATAAGGACAAGGATTAGGTTTAGGGTTAGGGTTAAGGTTAGAGTTAGAGTTAGGGTAAGGGTTAGGGTTAGAGTTAGGGTTAGGGTTAGGGTTAGAGTTATGTTTAGTTTTAGGGTTAGGGGTTAGGCTTAGGGTTAGGGTTAGGGTATGGTTAGGTTTAGGGTTAGGTTTAGTTTAAGGGTTAGGGTTAGGGTTAGGGTAAGGGTAAGGGTTAGGGTTAGGGTAAGAGTTTGGGTAGGTTTAGGGTAAGGGTTAGGGTTAGGATTATGGTTAGGGTTAGGGTAATGGTTAGGGTTAGGGTAAGGGTAAGGGTTAGGGTTAAGATTAGGGTTAAGGTTAGGGTAAGGTTTAGGGTTAGGGTTAGGGTTAGGGTAAGGGTTAGGGTTAGGGTTAGGTTTAGGGTTATGTTAGAATAAGGGTTAGGGTTAGGGTTAGGCTTATTGTTAGGGTAAGGGTAAGGGTAAGGGGTAGGGTTAGGGTTAGGGTTAGGGTTAAAGTTGAGGTTAGGGTAGGGTTAGGGTTAGGTTTGAGGTTCGGGTTAGGGTTAGGATTAGGGTAAGGGTTAGGGTTAGGGTTAGGGTTAGGGTAAGTGTTAGGGTTAGGGTTAGAGTTAGGGTTAAGTTTAGGGTAAGGGCAAGGGTTAGGGTTAGTGTTAAGGTTAGGGTTAGGGTTATGGTTAGGGTAAGGGTAAGGGTTAGGGTTACAGTTAGGGTAGGGTTTAGGGTAAATGTAAGTGTTAGTGTTAGGGTTAAGTTTAGGATAAGGGTAATGATTAGGGTTTTGTTTAGGGGTAGACTTAGAGGTTAGAGTTAGGGTTAGGGTTAGGGTGAGGGTTAGGGTTAGGGTTAGGGTTAGGGTTCGTGTTAGGTTTACGGTTAGGGTTAGGGTAAGGGCAAGGGTTAGGGTTAGGGTCAGGGTTAAGGTTTGGGTTAGGGTTAGGGTTAGGTTTAAGGATAGGGTTAGGGTAAGGGTTAGGGTTAGGGTAAGGGTTAGGGTTAGGGTTAGGTTTAGGGTTAGAGTTAGGTTTAGGTTTAGGGTTAGGGGTTAGGCTTAGGGTTAGGGTAAGGGTTAGGGTTAGGGTTAGGGTTAGTTTAAGGTTTAGGGTTAGGGTTAGGGTAAGGGTAAGGGTTAGGGTTAGGGTAAGAGTTTGGTTTAGGTTTAGGGTTAGGGTTAGGGTTAGTGTAAGGGTAAGGGTTAGGGTTATGATTATGGTTAGGGTTAGTGTAATGGTTAGTGTTAGGGTTAGGGTTAGGTTTAGGGATAGGGTAAGGGTATGGGTTAGGGGTAGTGTTAGCGTTAGGTTTAGGGTTGGGGTTAAGGTTAGGTTTAGGGTTAGGGTACGTTTAAGGATTAGGGTTAGGGTTAGGGTTAGGGTTAGGTTTATGCTTAGGGTTAGGGTTAGGGTTAGGATTAGGTTTAGGTTTGGGGTTAGGGTTACAGTTAGGGTTAGGGTTAGGCTCAGGTTATGTGTTAGGGTTAGGGTTACGGTTAGGGTTAGGGTTAGGGTAAGTGATAGGATTAGGGTTACTGTTACGGTTAGTATTAGGGTAAGGGTACGGGTTAGGGTTAAAGTTAGGTCAGGGTTAGTTTTAGGGTTAGTGTTAGGGTAAGGGTAAGAGTTAGGGTTAGGGTTAGGGTTAAGGTTAGGGTTAGGGTTAGCTTTAGGGTTAGGATTATTGTTACGGTTAGGGTAAGGGTTAGGGTTAGGTTTAGGGTTAGGGTTATGCTTAGTGTTAGGGTAAGGGTGAGGGTAAGGGGTAAGGTTAGGGTTAGGGTTAGGGTTAAGGTTGAGGTTAGGGTTACGGTAAGGGTTAGGGTTAGGGTTAGGGTTAGGGTTAGGGTAAGGGTTAGTCTTAGTGTTAGAGTAAGGGTGAGGGGTAGGGTTAGGGTTAGGGTTAAGTTTGAGGTTAGGATTAGTGTTAGGGTTAGGGTAAGGGTTAGGTTTAGGGCTAGGGTTAGGGTAAGGATTAGGGTTAGGGTTAAAGTTAGGGTTAGGGTTAGGGTAAGGGCAAGGCTTAGCGTTAGGGTTAGGGTAAGGGTTATGGTTAGGGTTAGGATAAGGGTTAGGGTTAGGGTAAGTGTTAGGGTTAGGGTTAGGGTTAGGGATAGGGTAAGGGTAAGGGTTAGGGTTAGGGGTAGGGTTAGGGTTGAGGTTAGGGTTAGAGTTAAAGGAAGGGTTACGGTTAGGGTAATGGTTAGGGTTAGGGTTCGGGTAAGTGTTAGGGTTAGGGTTAGGGTTAGGGTTAGGGTTAGGGAAAGGATAAGCGTTAGGGTTAGGGTTAGTGTTAGGTTTAGGTTAAGTGTTAGGGGTAAGGTTAGGGTTAGGGTTAGGTTTAGGGTTAGGTTGAGGGTGAGAGTTAGGGTAAGGGAAAGGGTTTGGTTTAGGGTTAGGGTTAGGGTAAGTGTTAGGGTTAGGGTTAGGGTTAGGGTAGGGTTTAGGGTAAGGGTAAGTGTTAGTGTTAGGATTAGGTTTAGGATAAGTGTAAGGATTAGGGTTAGGTTTAGGGTTAGGGTTAGAGGTTAGGGTTAGGGTTAGGGTTAGGGTTAGTGTTAGGTTTAGGGTTAGGGTTAGGATAAGGGTAAGGGTTAGGGTTAGGGTTAGCGTTAGTGTTAGGTTTAGGGTTAGGGTTAGGATAAGGACAAGGGTTAGGTTTAGGGTTAGGGTTAAGGTTACGGTTAGGATTAGGGTTAGGTTTAGGGTTAAGGTTAGGGTTAGGGTTAGGGTTAGGGTAAGGTTAGAGTTAGAGTTAGGGTAAGGGTTAGGGATAGAGTTAGGTTTAGGGTTAGGGTTAGAGTTACGTTTAGTTTTAGGGTAAGGGGTTAGGCTTAGGGTTAGGGTTAGGGTTGGAGGTTAGGCTTAGGGTTAGGGTAAGGGTTAGGGTTAGGGTTAGGGTTAGTTTAAGGTTTAGGGTTAGGGTTAGGGTAAGGGTAAGGGTTAGGGTTAGGGTAAGAGTTTGGTTTAGGTTTAGGGTTAGGGTTAGGGTTAGGGTAAGGGTAAGGGTGAGGGTTAGGATTAGGGTTAGGGTTAGTGTAATGGTTAGTGTTAGGGTTAGGTTTAGGGATAGGGTAAGGGTAAGGGTTAGGGTTAGGGTTAGGGTTTGGTTTAGGGTTGGGGTTAAGGTTAGGTTTAGGGTTAGGGTACGTTTAAGCATTAGGGTTAGGGTTAGGGTTATGTTTATGCTTAGGGTTAGGGTTAGGGTTAGGATTAGGTTTAGATTTGGGGTTAGGGTTACGGTTATTGTTAGGGTTAGGCTCAGGTTATGTGTTAGGGTTACGGTTAGGGTTAGGGTTAGGTTTAGGGTAAGTGTTAGGATTAGGGTTACCGTTACGGTTAGTATTAGGGTAAGGGTACGGGTTAGGGTTAAAGTTAGGTTCAGGGTTAGTGTTAGGGTTAGGGTTAGGGTAAGGGTAAGAGTTAGGGTTAGGGTTAGGGTTAAGGTTAGGTTTAGGGTTAGCTTTAGGGTTAGGATTAGGGTTATGGTTATGGTAAGGGTTAGGGTTAGGTTTAGGGTTAGGGTACGGTTAAGGATTAGGGTTAGGTTTAGGGTTAGGTTTATGATTAGGCTTAGGGATAGGGTAAGGATTAGGTTTAGGTTTGGGGTTAGGGTTACGGTTAGGGTTAGGGTTACGCTCAGGTTATGTGTTAGAGTAAGGGTAAGGGTTGGGGTTAGGGTTAGGGTTAGGGTTAGGGTAAGGGTTAGGGTTAGGGGTTAAGATTAATGTTGTGGGTTAGGTTAGGGTTAGGCTTAGGGTTAGGGTTAAGTTTGAGTTTAGGGTTAGGGTTAGGGATAGGGTAAGGGTTAGGGTTAGGGTTAGGGTAAGGGTTAGGGTTAGGGTTAGGGTAGGGTTAGGGTAAGGGTAAGTGTTAGTTTTAGGGTTAAGTTTAGGATAAGGGTAAGGATTAGTGTTTGGTTTAGGATTAGGGTTAGAGGTTAGAGTTAGGGTTAGGGTTAGGGTGAGGGTTAGGTTTAGGGTTAGGGTTAGGGAAAGGGTAAGGGTTAGGGTTAGGGTTAGCGTTAGGGTTACTGGTCGTGTTAGGTTTAGGGTTAGGTTTAGGGTAAGGGCAAGGGTTAGGGTTAGGGTTAGGGTTAAGGTTAGGGTTAGGGTTAGGGTTAGGGTTAGTGTTAAGGTTAGGTTTAGGGTTAGGTTTAGGGTTAGGGTAAGGGTTAGGGTTAGGGTTAGGGTTAGGGTTAGAGTTAGGTTTAGGGTTAGGGTTAGAGGTTAGTCTTAGGGTTAGGGTTAGGTTAAGGGTTAGGGTTAGGGTTAGTTTAAGGTTTAGGGTTATGGTTAGTTAAGGGTAAGGGTTAGGGTTAAGGTAAGTGTTAGGGTTAGGTTTAGGGTTAGGGTTAGGTTTAGGGTAAGGGTAAGGGTTAGGGTTAGGGTTATGCTTAGGGTTAGTGTTAGGGTTAGGATTAGGGTTAGGTTCATGGTTAGGGTTAGGCTTAGGGTTAAGGTTAGGGTTAGGGTAAGGTTAAGATTTAGGGTCAAGATTAGGGTTAGGGTTAGGGTTAGGTTAAGGTTAGGGTTAAGGTTAGGGTTAGGGTTAGGGTAAGGGTTAGGGTTAGGGGTAGGGTAGGGTTTAGGGTAAGGGTAAGTGTTAGTGTTAGGGTTAAGTTTAGGATAAGGGTAAGGATTAATGTTTGGTTTAGGATTAGGGTTAGAGGTTAGAGATAGGGTTAGGGTTAGGGTGAGGGTTAGGTTTAGGGTTAGGGTTTGGGAAAGGGTAAGGGTTAGGGTTAGGGTTAGCGTTAGGGTTAGAGTTCGTGTTAGGTTTAGGGTTAGGTTTAGGGTAAGGGCAAGGGTTAGGTTTAGGGTTAGGGTTAAGGTTAGGGTTAGGGTTAGGGTTAGGGTTAGTGTTAAGGTTAGGGTTAGGTTTAGGTTTAGGGTTAGGGTAAGAGTTAGGGTTAGGTTTAGGGTTAGGGTAAGAGTTAGGGTTAGGGGTTAA
This sequence comes from Megascapheus bottae, assembly GCA_024803745.1. Taxonomy (NCBI): domain Eukaryota; kingdom Metazoa; phylum Chordata; class Mammalia; order Rodentia; family Geomyidae; genus Megascapheus; species Megascapheus bottae. The sequence goes on along the minus strand of JANJXV010000053.1, from coordinate 1,067,898 downwards.
GGTTAATGTTATGGGTTAGGTTACTTGTTTGGGTTAGGGTTATGGTTAGGGTTAGGATAAGGGTTAGTGTTAGGGTAAGTGTTAGGGTTAGGGATAGGGTTAGGGTTAGGGTAAGGGTAAGGGTTAGGGTTAGGGGTAGGGTTAGGGTTGACGTTAGTGTTAGAGTTAAAGGAAGGGTTATGGTTAGGGTTAGGGTAAGGGTTAGGGTTAAGGTTAGTGTTAGGGTTAGGGTTAGAGTAAGGGTAAGGGTTGGGGTTAGGGTTAGGGTTAGGGTTAGGGTTAGGGTAGGGGTTAAGATTAATGTTATGGGTTAGGTTAGGGTTAGGGTTAGGGTTAGGGTTAGGGTTAGCGTTGGGGTTAGGTTTAGGGATAGGGTAAGGGTAAGGGTTAGTGTTAGGGTTACGGTTAGGTTTAGGGTTGGGGTTAAGGTTAGGTTTAGGGTTAGCGTACGTTTAAGGATTAGGGTTAGGGTTAGAGTTAGGGTTATGCTTAGGGTTAGGGTTAGGGTTAGGATTAGGGTTAGGTTCAGGTTCAGGGTTAGGATTAGGCTTAGGGTTAGGGTTAGGGTTAGGGTAAGGGTAAGAGTTAGGGTTAAAGTTAGGGTCAAGATTAAGGTTAGGGTTAGGGTTAGGGTTAGGGTTAAGGTTACGTTAGAGTTAGGGTTAGGGTTAGGGTAAGGGTTAGGGTTAGGGTTAGGGTAGGGTTTAGGGTAAGGGTAAGTGTTAGTGTTAGGGTTAAGTTTAGGATAAGGGTAGGGATTAGGGTTTGTGTTAGGGTTAGGGTTAGAAGTTAGAGTTAGGGTTAGGGTTAGGGTGAGGTTTAGGTTTAGGGTTAGGGTTAGGGAAAGGGTAAGGGTTAGGGTTAGGGTTAGCGTTAGGGTTAGGGTTCGTGTAAGGTTTAGGGTTAGGTTTAGGGTAAGGGCAAGGGTTAGGGTTAGGGTTAGGGTTAAGGTTATTGTTAGGGTTAGGATTAGGGTTAGTGTTAACGTTAGGGTTAGGGTTAGGTTTAGGTTTAGGGTAAGGGTTAGGGTTAGGGTTAGGTTTAGATTTAGGTTTAGGGTTAGGTTTAGGGTTAGGTTTAGGTTTAGGGTAAGGGTTAGGGTTAGGGTTAGGTTTAGAGTTAGGTTTAGGGTTAGGTTTAGGGGTTAGGCTTAGGGTTAGGGTTAGGGTAAGGGTTAGGGTTAGGGTTAGTTTAAGGTTTTGGGTTAGGTTTAGGGTTATGGTTATGGTAAGGGTTAGGGTTAGGGTTAGGGTTAGGGTAAGGGTTAGAGTTGGGGTTAGGGTTAAGATTAGGGTTAGGGTTAGGGTTAGGGTTATAGTAAGGGTTAGGGTTAGGGTTAGGGTAGGGTTTAGGGTAAGGGTAAGTGTTAGTGTTACGGTTAAGTTTAGGATAAGGGTAAGGATTAGAGTTTGGGTTAGGATTAGGTTTAGAGGTTAAACTTAGGTTTAGGGTTAGGGTGAGGGTTAGGTTTAGGGTTAGGGTTAGGGAAAGGGTAAGGGTTAGGGTTAGGGTTAGCGTTAGGGTTAGGGTTCGTATTAGGTTTAGGGTTAAGTTTAGGGTAAGGTCAAGGGTTAGGGTTAGGGTTAGGGTTAAGGTTAGGGTTAGGGTTAGTGTTAGGGTTAGTGTTAAGGTTAGGGTTAGGGTTAGGGTTAGGGTAAGGGTTAGGGTTAGGGTTAGGGTTAGAGTTAGGTTTAGGGTTAGGGTTAGCGGTTAGGCTTAGGGTTAGGGTTAGGGTAAGGGTTAGGTTTAGGGATGGTTTAAGGGTTTGGGTTAGGTTTAGGGTAAGGGTAACGGTTAGGGTTAGGTAAGTGTTAGGGTTAGGTTTAGGGTTTGGGTTAGGTTTAGGGTAAGGGTAAGGGTTAGGGTTAGGATTAGGGTTAGGGTTAGGGTAATGGTTAGTGTTAGGGTTAGGGTTAGGTTTAGGGATAAGGTAAGGGTAAGGGTTAGGGTTAGGGTTAGGGTTAGGTTTAGGGTTGGGGTTAAGGTTAGTTTTAGGGTTAGCGTACGTTTAAGGATTAGGGTTAGGGTTAGGGTTAGGATTAAGGTTGAGGTTAGGGTTAGGTTTAGGGTTAGGTTTAGGATTAGGGTTAGGGTAAGGGTTAAGGTTAGGGTTAGGGTTAGGCTTAGTGTTAGAGTAAGGGTAAGGGTTAGGGCTAGGGTTAGGGTGAGGGTTAAGTTTGAGGTTAGGTTTAGGGTTAGGGTTAGGGTAAGTGTTAGGGTTAGGGTTAGGGTAGGGTTTAGGGTAAGGGTAAGTGTTAGTGTTAGGGTTAAGTTTAGGATAAGGGTAAGGATTAGGGTTTGGTTTAGGATTAGGGTTAGAGGTTAGAGTTAGGGTTGGGTTAGGGTGAGGGTTAGGTTTAGGGTTAGGGTTAGGGAAAGGGTAAGGGTTAGGGTTAGGGTTAGGGTTAGGGTTAGGTTTCGTGTTAGGTTTAGGGTTAGGTTTAGGGTAAGGGCAAGGGTTAGGGTTAGGGTTAGGGTTAAGGTTAGGGTTAGGGTTAGGGTTAGGGTAAGGGTTAGGGTAGGATTAAGGTTAGGGTTAGTGTAATGGTTAGTGTTAGCGTTAGGGTTAGGTTTAGGGATAAGGTAAGGGTAAGGGTTAGTGTTAGGTTTACGGTTAGGTTTAGGGTTGGAGTTAAGGTTAGGGTTAGGGTTAGCGTACGTTTAAGGATTAGGGTTAGGGTTAGGGTTAGGGTTATGCTTAGGGTTAGGGTTACGGTTAGGATTAGGGTTAGGTTCAGGGTTAGGATTAGGCTTAGGGTTAGGGTTAGGGTTAGGGTAAGGGTAAGAGTTAGGGTTAAAGTCAGGGTCAAGATTAGGGTTAGGGTTAGGGGTAGGGTTAGGGTTAGGGTTAAGATTAGGGTTAGGGTTAGGGTTAGGGTTAGTGTAAGGGTTAGGTTTAGGGTGAGGGTAGGGTTGAGGGTTAGGGTTAGGGAAAGGGTAAGGGTTAGGGTTAGGGTTAGCGTTAGGGTTAGGGTTCGTGTTAGGTTTAGGGTTAGGTTTAGGGTAAGGGCAAGGGTTAGGGTTAGGGTTAGGGTTAAGGTTAGGGTTAGGGTTAGGATTAGGTTTAGTGTTAAGGTTAGGGTTAGGGTTAGGTTTATGTTTAGTGTAAGGGTTAGGGTTAGGGTTAGGGTTAGAGTTAGGTTTAGGGGTAGGGTTAGGGTTTAGGCTTAGGGTTAGGGTTAGGGTAAGTGTTAGGGTTAGGGTTAGTTTAAGGGTTTGGGTTAGGTTTAGGGTTAGGGTGAGGGTAAGGGTTAGAGTTAGGGTTAGGGTTAGGCTAAGGGTTAGGGTTAGGGTTAGGGTTAAGATTAGGTTAAGGTTGAGGTTAGGGTTAGGGTAAGGGTTAGGGTTAGGCTTAGGGTAGGGTTTAGGGTAAGGCTAAGTGTTAGTGTTAGGGTTAAGTTTAGGATAAGGGTAAGGGTTAGGTTAGGGTTAAGGTTAGGGTTAGGGTTAGGGTTAGGGTTAGTGTTAAGGTTAGGGTTAGGGTTAGGGTAAGGGTTAGGGTTAGGGTTAGGGTTAGGGTTAGAGTTAGGTTTAGGGTTAGGGTTAGCCGTTAGGCTTAGGGTAGGGTTAGGGTAAGGGTTAGGATTAGGGTTAGTTTAAGGGTTTTTGTTAGGTTTAGGGTAAGGGTAATGGTTAGGGTTAGGGTTAGTGTTAGGGTTAGGTTTAGGGTTTGGGTTAGGTTTAGGGTAAGGGTAAGGGTTAGGGTTAGGATTAGGGTTAGGGTTAGTGTAATGGTTAGTGTTAGGGTTAGGGTTATGTTTAGGGATAGGGTAAGGGTAAGGGTTAGTGTTAGGGTTAGGGTTAGGGTTAGGTTTCGTGTTAGGTTTAGGGTTAGGTTTAGGGTAAGGGCAAGGGTTAGGGTTAGGGTTAGGGTTAAGGTTAGGGTTAGGGTTAGGGTTAGGGTAAGGGTTAGGGTAGGATTAAGGTTAGGGTTAGTGTAATGGTTAGTGTTAGCGTTAGGGTTAGGTTTAGGGATAAGGTAAGGGTAAGGGTTAGTGTTAGGTTTACGGTTAGGTTTAGGGTTGGAGTTAAGGTTAGGGTTAGGGTTAGCGTACGTTTAAGGATTAGGGTTAGGGTTAGGGTTAGGGTTATGCTTAGGGTTAGGGTTACGGTTAGGATTAGGGTTAGGTTCAGGGTTAGGATTAGGCTTAGGGTTAGGGTTAGGGTTAGGGTAAGGGTAAGAGTTAGGGTTAAAGTTAGGGTCAAGATTAGGGTTAGGGTTAGGGGTAGGGTTAGGGTTAGGGTTAAGATTAGGGTTAGGGTTAGGGTTAGGGTTAGTGTAAGGGTTAGGGTTAGGGTGAGGGTAGGGTTGAGGGTTAGGGTTAGGGAAAGGGTAAGGGTTAGGGTTAGGGTTAGCGTTAGGGTTAGGGTTCGTGTTAGGTTTAGGGTTAGGTTTAGGGTAAGGGCAAGGGTTAGGGTTAGGGTTAGGGTTAAGGTTAGGGTTAGGGTTAGGATTAGGGTTAGTGTTAAGGTTAGGGTTAGGGTTAGGTTTATGTTTAGTGTAAGGGTTAGGGTTAGGGTTAGGGTTAGAGTTAGGTTTAGGGGTAGGGTAAGGGTTTAGGCTTAGGGTTAGGGTTAGGGTAAGTGTTAGAGTTAGGGTTAGTTTAAGGGTTTGGGTTAGGTTTAGGGTTAGGGTGAGGGTAAGGGTTAGAGTTAGGGTTAGGTTAGGCTAAGGGTTAGGGTTAGGGTTAGGGTTAAGATTAGGGTTAAGGTTAAGGTTAGGGTTAGGGTAAGGGTTAGGGTTAGGCTTAGGGTAGGGTTTAGGGTAAGGCTAAGTGTTAGTGTTAGGGTTAAGTTTAGGATAAGGGTAAGGGTTAGGGTTAGGGTTAAGGTTAGGGTTAGGGTTAGGGTTAGGGTTAGTGTTAAGGTTAGGGTTAGGGTTAGGTTTAGGGTTAGGGTAAGGGTTAGGGTTAGGGTTAGGGTTAGGGTTAGAGTTAGGTTTAGGGTTAGGGTTAGCCGTTAGGCTTAGGGTAGGGTTAGGGTAAGGGTTAGGATTAGGGTTAGTTTAAGGGTTTTTGTTAGGTTTAGGGTAAGGGTAACGGTTAGGGTTAGGTTTAGTGTTAGGGTTAGGTTTAGGGTTTGGGTTAGGTTTAGGGTAAGGGTAAGGGTTAGGGTTAGGATTGGGGTTAGGGTTAGTGTAATGGTTAGTGTTAGGGTTAGGGTTATGTTTAGGGATAGGGTAAGGGTAAGGGTTAGTGTTAGGGTTAGGGTTAGGTTTAGGGTTGGGGTTAAGGTTATTTTTAGGGTTAGCGTACGTTTAAGGATTAGGGTTAGGGTTAGGGTTATGCTTAGGGTTAGGGTTATGGTTAGGATTAGGGTTAGGTTCAGGTTTAGGATTAGGCTTAGGGTTAGGGTTAGGGTTAGGGTTAGGGTAAGAGTTAGGGTTAAAGTTAGGGTC
>JANJXV010000053.1:1050000-1060000 GCA_024803745.1 Megascapheus bottae | reverse complement strand
TTTGTTTAAGGGTAAGGGTTAGGGTTAGGGTTAGAGTTAGGTTAAGGGTCAGGGTTGGGGTTAGGCTTAGAGTTAGTGTTAGGGTTGATTAAGGGTAAGGGTTAGGCTTAGGGTTAGGGTTAGAGTTAGGTTAAGGGTTTGGGTTAGGGGTTAGGGTTAGGGTTAAGGTTAGGGTTAGGGTAAGGGTTAGGGTTAGGATTAGGGTTAGGGTTAGTGTAATGGTTAGTGTTAGGGTTAGGGTTATGTTTAGGGATAGGGTAAGGGTAAGGGTTAGTGTTAGGGTTAGGGTCAGGTTTAGGGTTGGGGTTAAGTTTATTTTTAGGGTTAGCGTACGTTTAAGGATTAGAGTTAGGGATAGGGTTATGCTTAGGGTTAGGGTTGGGGTTAGGATTAGGGTTAGGTTCAGGTTTAGGATTAGGCTTAGGGTTAGGGTTAGGGTTAGGGTTAGGGTAAGAGTTAGGGTTAAAGTTAGGGTCAAGATTAGGGTTAGGGTTAGGGTTAGGGTAACGGTAAGGTTTAGGGTTAGGTTTACGGTTAGGGTAAGGGTAAGGGTTAGGTTTAGGGTTAGGGTTATGTTTAGGGTTAGGGTTAGGGTAAGGATAAATGTTAGAGTTAAGGTTAGGGTTAGGGTTAGGGTTAGGTTTAAGGTTAATGTGAGGGTAAGGGTAAGGGTTAGGGTTAAGATTAGGGTTAGGTTTAGGGCAAGGATTAGGGTTAGGGTTAGGGGTAGGGTTAGGGTAAGGGTTAGGGTTAGGGTTAGGGTTAGGTTTAGGGTTGGGTTTAAGGATAGGGTTAGGGTTAGGGTAAGGGTAAGGGTTAGGTTAGGGTTAGGGTTAGGGTTAAAGTTAGGGTTAGTGTTAGGTTTAGAGTTAGGATTAGGGTTATGGTTAGGGTAGGGTTAGGGTTAGGGTTAGGGTTAGGCTTAGTGTTAGGGTAAGGGTAAGGGTAAGGTGTAGGGTAGGATTAGGGGTAGGGTTAGGGTTATGCTTAGTGTTAGGGTAAGGGTAAGGGTAAGTGGTAGGGTTAGGGTTAGGGTTAGGATTAAGTTTGAGGTTAGGTTTAGGGTTAGGGTGAGGGTTAGGTTTAGGGTTAGGGTTAGGGAAAGGGTAAGGGTTAGGGTTAGGGTTAGGGTTAGGGTTCGGGTTAGGGTTAGTGTTAAGGTTAGGGTTAGGGTTAGGTTTAGGGTTAGGGTAAGGGTTAGGGTTAGGGTTAGGGTTAGGGTAAGGGTTAGGATTAGGGTTAGTTTAAGGGTTTGGGTTAGGTTTAGGGTAAGGGTAACAGTTAGGGTTAGGGTAAGTGTTAGGGTTAGGTTTAGGGTTTGGGTTAGGTTTAGGGTAAGGGTAAGGGTTAGGGTTAGGATTAGGGTTAGATTTAGTGTAATGGTTAGTGTTAGGGTTAGGGTTAGGTTTAGGGATAGGGTAAGGGTAAGGGTTAGTGTTAGGGTTAGGGTTAGGTTTAGGGTTGGGGTTAAGGTCAGGTTTAGAGTTAGCGTACGTTTAAGGATTAGGGTTAGGGTTAGGGTTATGCTTAGGGTTAGGGTTAGGGTTAGGATTAGGGTTAGGTTCAGGGTTAGGATTAGGCTTAGTGTTAGGGTTAGGGTTAGGGTAAGGTTAAGAGTTAGAGTTAAAGTTAGGGTCAAGATTAGGGTTAGGGTTAGGGTTAGGGTAACGGTAAGGTTTAGGGTTAGGTTTAGGGTTAGTGTAAGGGTAAGGGTTAGGTTTAGGGTTAGGGTTAGGTTTAGTGTTAGGGTTAGGGTAAGGATAAATGTTAGAGTTAAGGTTAGGGTTAGGGTTAGGTTTAAGGTTAATGTGAGGGTAAGGGTAAGGGTTAGGGTGAAGATTAGAGTTAGGTTTAGGGTAAGGATTAGGGTTAGGGTTAGGGGTAGGGTTAGGGTAAGGGTTAGGGTTAGGGTTAGGGTTAGGTTTAGGGTTGGGGTTAAGGATAGGGTTAGGGTTAGAGTAAGGGTAATGGTTAGGTTAGGGTTAGGGTTAGGGTTAAAGTTAGGGTTAGTGTTAGGTTTAGAGTTAGGATTAGGGTTATGGTTAGGGTTAGGATTAGGGTTAGGTTCAGGGTTAGGATTAGGCTTAGTGTTAGGGTTAGGGTTAGGGTAAGGTTAAGAGTTAGAGTTAAAGTTAGGGTCAAGATTAGGGTTAGGGTTAGGGTTAGGGTAACGGTAAGGTTTAGGGTTAGGTTTAGGGTTAGTGTAAGGGGTAGGGTTAGGGTTAGGGTTAGGATTAAGGTTGAGGTTAGGGTTAGGTTTAGGGTTAGGATTAGGGTTAGGGTTAGGGTAAGGGTTAAGGTTAGGCTTAGGGTTAGGCTTAGTGTTAGAGTAAGGGTAAGGGTTAGGGTTAGGGTTAGGGTGAGGGTTAAGTTTGAGGTTAGGGTTAGGGTTAGGGTTAGGGTAAGGGTTAGGGTTAGGGTTAGGGTTAGGGTAAGGGTTAGGGTTAGGGTTAGAGTTAGGGTTAGGGTTAGTTTAAGGGCAAGTTTTAAGGTTAGTGTTAAGTTTAGGGTTAGGGTTAGGGTTAGTGTTAGGGTAAGGGTAAGGGTTAGGGTTAGGGTTAGGGTTAGGGTAAGGGTTATGGTTAGGGTTAGGGTTCGTGTTAGGTTTAGGGTTAGGTTTAGGGTAAGGGCAAGGGTTAGGGTTAGAGTTAGGGTTAAGGTTAGGATTACGGTTACGGTTAGGGTAAGGGTAAGGGTTAGGGTTAGGGTTAGGGTAAGGGTTAGGGTTAGGTTTAGGGTTAGGCTTCGTGTTAGGTTTAGGGTTAGGTTTAGGGTAAGGGCAAGGGTTAGGGTTAGGGTTAGGCTCAGGTTATGTGTTAGCGTTAGGGTTAGGGTTAGGGTTAGGGTTAGTGTTAGGATAAGAGTTAGGGTTAGGGTAAGGGTAAGTGTTAGGGTTAGGGTTAGGTTTAGCATTAGGTTAAGGGTTAGGGTTAGGGGTTAGGGTTAGGGTTAGGGTTAGGGATAGGTTTAGGTTTAGAGTTAGATTTAGGTTTGTTTAAGGGTAAGGGTTAGGGTTAGGGTTAGGGTTAGGTTAAGGGTCAGGGTTGGGGTTAGGGTTAGAGTTAGTGTTAGGGTTGATTAAGGGTAAGGGTTAGGCTTAGGGTTAGGGTTAGAGTTAGGTTAAGGGTTTGGGTTAGGGGTTAGGGTTAGGGTTAAGGTTAGGGTTAGGGTAAGGGTTAGGGTTAGGGGTAGGGTTAACGTAAGGGTTATGGTTAGGGTTACGGTGCGGGTAAATGTTAGGTTTAGGGTTAGGGTTAGGGTAAGGAGAAGCGTTAGGGTTAGGGTTAGTGTTAAGTTTAGGGTAAGTGTTAGGGGTAAGGTTAGGGTTAGGGTTAGGTTTTGGGTTAGGTTGAGTGTGAGAGTTAGGGTAAGGGTAAGGGTTTGGTTTAGGGTTAGGGTTAGGGTAAGGGTTAGGGTTAGGGTTAGGGTTAGGGTAGGGTTTAGGGTAAGGGTAAGTGTTAGTGTTAGGTTTAGGTTTAGGATAAGGGTAAGGATTAGAGTTAGGTTTAGGGTTAGGGTTAGAGGTTAGGGTTAGGGTTAGGTTTAGGGTGAGTGTTAGGTTTAGGGTTAGGTTTAGGATAAGGGTAAGGGTTAGGGTTAGGGTTAGCGTTAGTGTTAGGTTTAGGTTTAGGGTTAGGATAAGGACAAAGGTTAGGTTTAGGGTTAGGGTTAAGGTTAGGGTTAGGATTAGGGTTAGGTTTAGGGTTAAGGTTAGGGTTAGGGTTAGGGTTAGGGTAAGGTTAGAGTTAGAGTTAGGGTAAGGGTTAGGGATAGAGTTAGGGTTAGGGTTAGGGTTAGAGTTACGTTTAGTTTTAGTGTTAGGGGTTAGGCTTAGGGTAATGGTTAGGGTATGGTTAGGTTTAGGGTTAGGTTTAGTTTAAGGGTTAGGCTTAGGGTTAGGGTAAGGGTTAGGGTTAGGGTAAGAGTTTGGGTAGGTTTAGGGTAAGGGTTAGGGTTATGATTAGGGTTAGGGTTAGGGTTAAGGTTAGGGTTAGGGTTAGGGTTAGGGTAAGGTTAGAGTTAGAGATAGGGTAAGGGTTAGGGATAGAGTTAGGGTTAGGGTTAGGGTTAGAGTTACGTTTAGTTTTAGGGTTAGGGGTTAGGCTTAGGGTTAGGGTTAGGGTATGGTTAGGTTTAGGATTAGGGTTAGGGTTAGGGTTAAGGTTAGGGTGAGAGTAAGTGTAAGGGTTAGGGTTAAGATTAGGGTTAGGGTTAGGGTAAGGGTTAGGGTTAGGGTTAGGGTTAGGGTTTAGGGTTAGGGTTAGGGTAAAGGTAAGGTTAGGGTTAGGGTTAGAGTTGGGGTTAGGGTTAGGTTTAGGGTTAGGGTTAGGGTAAGGATAAATGTTAGAGTTAAGGTTAGGGTTAGGGTTAGGGTTAGCTTTAAGATTAATGTGAGGGTAAGGGTAAGGGTTAGGGTTAAGATTATGGTTAGGTTTAGGGTAAGGATTAGGGTTAGGGGTAGGGGTAGGGTTAGGGTAAGGGTTAGGGTTAGGGTTAGGGTTAGGTTTAGGGTTGGGGTTAAGGATAGGGTTAGGGTTAGGGTAAGGGTAAGGGTTAGGTTAGGGTTAGGGTTAGGGTTAGGGTTAAAGTTAGGGTTAGTGTTAGGTTTAGAGTTAGGATTAGGGTTATGGTTAGGGTAGGGTTAGGGTTAGGGTTAGGGTTAGGCTTAGTGTTAGGGTAAGGGTAAGGGTAAGGTGTAGGGTAGGATTAGGGGTAGGGTTAGGGTTATGCTTAGTGTTAGGGTAAGGGTTAGGGTTAGGGTTAGGGTTAGGGTTAGGATTAAGGTTGAGGTTAGGGTTAGGTTAGGGTTAGGGTTAGGGTTAGTGTTAGAGTAAGGGTAAGGGTTAGGGTTAGGGTTAGTGTGAGGGTTAAGTTTGAGGTTAGGGTTAGGGTTAGGGTTAGGGTAAGGGTTAGGTTTAGGGTTAGAGTTAGGGTTAGGGTTAGGGTTAGGGTAAGGGCAAGGTTTAAGGTTAGTGTTAAGTTTAGGGTTAGGGTTAGGGTTAGTGTTAGGGTAAGGGTAAGTGTTAGGGTTAGGGTTAGGGTAAGGGTTAGGGTTAGGGTTAGGGTTCGTGTTAGGTTTAGGGTTAGGGTTAGGGTAAGGGCAAGGGTTAGGGTTAGAGTTAGGGTTAAGGTTAGGATTAGGGTTACGGTTAGGGTAAGGGTAAGGGTTAGGGTTAGGGTTAGGGTAAGGGTTAGGGTTAGGTTTAGGTTTAGGCTTCGTGTTAGGTTTAGGGTTAGGTTTAGGGTAAGGGCAAGGGTTAGGGTTAAGGTTAGGGTTAGGGTTAGGCTCAGGTTATGTGTTAGGGTTAGGGTTAGGGTTAGGGTTAGGGTTAGTGTTAGGATAAGAGTTAGGGTTAGGGTAAGGGTAAGTGTTAGGGTTAGGGTTAGGTTTAGCATTAGGTTAAGGGTTAGGGTTAGGGGTTAAGGTTAGGGTTAGGGTTAGGGATAGGTTTAGGTTTAGAGTTAGATTTAGGTTTGTTTAAGGGTAAGGGTTAGGGTTAGGGTTAGGGATAGGTTAAGGGTCAGGGTTAGGGTTAGGGTTAGAGTTAGTGTTAGTGTTGGTTAAGGGTAAGGGTTAGGCTTAGGGTTAGGGTTAGAGTTAGGTTAAGGGTTTGGGTTAGGGGTTAGGGTTAGGGTTAAGGTTAGGGTTAGGGTAAGGGTTAGGGTTATTGATAGGGTTAACGTAAGGGTTATGGTTAGGGTTAGGGTGCGGGTAAGTGTTAGGGTTAGGGTTAGGGTTAGGGTTAGGGTAAGGAGAAGCGTTAGGGTTAGGGTTAGTGTTAAGTTTAGGGTAAGTGTTAGGGGTAAGGTTAGGGTTAGGGTTAGGTTTTGGGTTAGGTTGAGGGTGAGAGTTAGGGTAAGGGTAAGGATTGGTTTAGGGTTAGGGTTAGGGTAAGGGTTAGGGTTAGGGTTAGGGTTAGGGTAGGGTTTAGGGTAAGGGTAAATGTTAGTGTTAGGTTTAGGTTTAGGATAAGGGTAAGGATTAGAGTTAGGTTTAGGGTTAGGGTTAGAGGTTAGGGTTAGGGTTAGGGTTAGGGTGAGTGTTAGGTTTAGGGTTAGGTTTAGGATAAGGGTAAGGGTTAGGGTTAGGGTTAGCGTTAGTGTTAGGTTTAGGGTTAGGGTTAGGATAAGGACAAAGGTTAGGTTTAGGGTTAGGGTTAAGGTTAGGGTTAGGATTAGGGTTAGGTTTAGGGTTAAGGTTAGGGTTAGGGTTAGGGTTAGGGTACGGTTAGAGTTAGAGTTATGGTAAGGGTTAGGGATAGAGTTAGGGTAAGGGTTAGGGTTAGAGTTACGTTTAGTTTTAGTGTTAGGGGTTAGGCTTAGGGTAAGGGTTAGGGTATGGTTAGGTTTAGGGTTAGGTTTAGTTTAAGGGTTAGGGTTAGGGTTAGGGTAAGGGTTAGGGTTAGGGTAAGAGTTTGGGTAGGTTTAGGGTAAGGGTTAGGGTTATGATTAGGGTTAGGGTTAGGGTTAAGGTTAGGGTTAGGGTTAGGGTTAGGGTAAGGTTAGAGTTAGAGTTAGGGTAAGGGTTAGGGATAGAGTTAGGGTTAGGGTTAGGGTTAGAGTTACGTTTAGTTTTAGAGTTAGGGGTTAGGCTTAGGGTTAGGGTTAGGGTATGGTTAGGTTTAGGGTTAGGGTTAGGGTTAGGGTTAAGGTTAGGGTGAGAGTAAGTGTAAGGGTTAGGGTTAAGATTAGAGTTAGGGTTAGGGTAATGGTTAGGGTTAGGGTTAGGGTTAGGGTGAGGGTAAGGGTAAGGTTTAGGGTTAGGGTTTAGGGTTAGGGTTAGGGTAAGGGTAAGGTTAGGGTTAGGGTTAGGGTTGGGGTTAGGGTTAGGTTTAGAGTTAGGGTTAGGGTAAGGATAAATGTTAGAGTTAAGGTTAGGGTTAGGGTTAGGGTTAGCTTTAAGGTTAATGTGAGGGTAAGGGTAAGGGTTAAGGTTAAGATTAGGGTTAGGTTTAGGGTAAGGATTAGGGTTAGGGGTAGGGGTAGGGTTAGGGTAAGGGTTAGGGTTAGGGTTAGGGTTAGGTTTAGGGTTGGGGTTAAGGATAGGGTTAGGGTTAGGGTAAGGGTAAGGGTTAGGTTAGGGTTAGGGTTAGGGTTAATGTTAGGGTTAGTGTTAGGTTTAGAGTTAGGATTAGGGTTATGGTTAGGGTAGGGTTAGGGTTAGGGTTAGGCTTAGTGTTAGGGTAAGGGTAAGTGTAAGGTGTAGGGTAGGATTAGGGGTAGGGTTAGGGTTATGCTTAGTGTTAGGGTAAGGGGTAGGGTTAGGGTTAGGGTTAGGGTTAGGGTTAGGATTAAGGTTGAGGTTAGGGTTAGGTTTAGGGTTAGGATTAGGGTTAGGGGTAGGGTAAGGGTTAACGTTAGGGTTAGGGTTAGGCTTAGTGTTAGAGTAAGGGTAAGGGTTAGGGTTAGGGTTAGGGTGAGGGTTAAGTTTGAGTTTAGGGTTAGGGTTAGGGTTAGGGTAAGGGTTAGGGTTAGGGTTAGGGTTAGGGTAAGGGTTAGGGTTAGGGTTAGAGTTAGGGTTAGGTTTAGGGTAAGGGCAAGGTTTAAGGTTAGTGTTAAGTTTAGGGTTAGGGAAAGGGTTAGGGTTAGGGTAAGGGTAAGGGTTAGAGTTAGGGTAAGGTTAAGGGTTAGGGTTAGGGTAATGGTTAGGGTAGTGGTTATGGTTATGCTTAGTGTTAGGGTAAGGGTAAGGGTAAGGGGTAGGGTTAGGGTTAGGGTTAGGATGAAGTTTGAGTTAGGGTTAAGGTTAGGGTTAGGGTTACGGTTAGGGTAAGGGTGAGGGTTAGGGTTAGGGTAAGGTTTAGGGTTAGGGTTAGGTTTAAGGTTGCAGTTAGGTTTAGGGTTAGGGTTAGGGGAAGGGCAAGGGTTAAGGTTAGGGTTAGGGTTAGGGTTAGGCTCAGGTTATGTGCTAGGGTTAGGGTTAGGGTTAGGGTTAGGGTTAGTGTTAGGATAAGGGTTAGGGTTAGGGTAAGGGTAAGTGTTAGGGTTAGGGTTAGGTTTAGCATTAGGTTAAGGGTTAGGGTTTGGGGTTCGGGTTAGGGTTAGGGTTAGGGTTAGGATTAGGTTTAGAGTTAGGGTTAGGGTTAGGGTTAGGGTTAGGGTTAGGGTTAGGGTTGAGGTTAGGGTTAGGTTTAGGGTTAGGATTAGGGTTAGGGTAAGGGTTAAGGTTAGGCTTAGGGTTAGGCTTAGTGTTAGAGTAAGGGTAAGGGTTAGGGTTAGGGTTAGGGTGAGGGTTAAGTTTGAGGTTAGGGTTAGGGTTAGGGTTAGGGTAAGGGTTAGGGTTAGGGTTAGGGTTAGGGTAAGGGTTAGGGTTAGGGTTAGAGTTAGGGTTAGGGTTAGTTTAAGGGCAAGTTTTAAGGTTAGTGTTAAGTTTAGGGTTAGGGTTAGGGTTAGTGTTAGGGTAAGGGTAAGGGTTAGGGTTAGGGTTAGGGTTAGGGTAAGGGTTATGGTTAGGGTTAGGGTTCGTGTTAGGTTTAGGGTTAGGTTTAGGGTAAGGGCAAGGGTTAGGGTTAGAGTTAGGGTTAAGGTTAGGATTACGGTTACGGTTAGGGTAAGGGTAAGGGTTAGGGTTAGGGTTAGGGTAAGGGTTAGGGTTAGGTTTAGGGTTAGGCTTCGTGTTAGGTTTAGGGTTAGGTTTAGGGTAAGGGCAAGGGTTAGGGTTAGGGTTAGGCTCAGGTTATGTGTTAGCGTTAGGGTTAGGGTTAGGGTTAGGGTTAGTGTTAGGATAAGAGTTAGGGTTAGGGTAAGGGTAAGTGTTAGGGTTAGGGTTAGGTTTAGCATTAGGTTAAGGGTTAGGGTTAGGGGTTAGGGTTAGGGTTAGGGTTAGGGATAGGTTTAGGTTTAGAGTTAGATTTAGGTTTGTTTAAGGGTAAGGGTTAGGGTTAGGGTTAGGGTTAGGTTAAGGGTCAGGGTTGGGGTTAGGGTTAGAGTTAGTGTTAGGGTTGATTAAGGGTAAGGGTTAGGCTTAGGGTTAGGGTTAGAGTTAGGTTAAGGGTTTGGGTTAGGGGTTAGGGTTAGGGTTAAGGTTAGGGTTAGGGTAAGGGTTAGGGTTAGGGGTAGGGTTAACGTAAGGGTTATGGTTAGGGTTACGGTGCGGGTAAATGTTAGGGTTAGGGTTAGGGTTAGGGTAAGGAGAAGCGTTAGGGTTAGGGTTAGTGTTAAGTTTAGGGTAAGTGTTAGGGGTAAGGTTAGGGTTAGGGTTAGGTTTTGGGTTAGGTTGAGTGTGAGAGTTAGGGTAAGGGTAAGGGTTTGGTTTAGGGTTAGGGTTAGGGTAAGGGTTAGGGTTAGGGTTAGGGTTAGGGTTAGGGTAGGGTTTAGGGTAAGGGTAAGTGTTAGTGTTAGGTTTAGGTTTAGGATAAGGGTAAGGATTAGAGTTAGGTTTAGGGTTAGGGTTAGAGGTTAGGGTTAGGGTTAGGTTTAGGGTGAGTGTTAGGTTTAGGGTTAGGTTTAGGATAAGGGTAAGGGTTAGGGTTAGGGTTAGCGTTAGTGTTAGGTTTAGGTTTAGGGTTAGGATAAGGACAAAGGTTAGGTTTAGGGTTAGGGTTAAGGTTAGGGTTAGGATTAGGGTTAGGTTTAGGGTTAAGGTTAGGGTTAGGGTTAGGGTTAGGGTAAGGTTAGAGTTAGAGTTAGGGTAAGGGTTAGGGATAGAGTTAGGGTTAGGGTTAGGGTTAGAGTTACGTTTAGTTTTAGTGTTAGGGGTTAGGCTTAGGGTAATGGTTAGGGTATGGTTAGGTTTAGGGTTAGGTTTAGTTTAAGGGTTAGGCTTAGGGTTAGGGTAAGGGTTAGGGTTAGGGTAAGAGTTTGGGTAGGTTTAGGGTAAGGGTTAGGGTTATGATTAGGGTTAGGGTTAGGGTTAAGGTTAGGGTTAGGGTTAGGGTTAGAGTAAGGTTAGAGTTAGAGATAGGGTAAGGGTTAGGGATAGAGTTAGGGTTAGGGTTAGGGTTAGAGTTACGTTTAGTTTTAGGGTTAGGGGTTAGGCTTAGGGTTAGGGTTAGGGTAT
>JANJXV010000053.1:1027500-1045000 GCA_024803745.1 Megascapheus bottae | reverse complement strand
TTAGCTTTAAGGTTAATGTGAGGGTAAGGGTAAGGGTTAGGGTTAAGATTAGGGTTAGGTTTAGGGTAAGGATTAGGGTTATGGTTAGGGGTAGGGTTAGCGTAAGGGTTAGGGTTAGGGTTAGGGTTAGGGTTAGGGTTGGGGTTAAGGATAGGGTTAGGGTTAGGGTAAGGGTAAGGGTTAGGTTAGGGTTAGGGTTAGGGTTAAAGTTAGGGTTAGTGTTAGGTTTAGACTTAGGATTAGGGTTATGGTTAGGGTAGGGTTAGGGTTAGGGTTAGGCTTAGTGTTAGGGTAAGGGTAAGGGTAAGGTGTAGGGTAGGATTAGGGGTAGGGTTAGGGTTATGCTTAGTGTTAGGGTAAGGGTAAGGGTAAGGGGTAGGGTTAGGGTTAGGGTTAGGGTAAGGGTTAGGGTTAGGGTTAGGGTTAGGGTAAGGGCAAGGTTTAAGGTTAGTGTTAAGTTTAGGGTTAGGGTTAGGATTAGGGTTAGGGTAAGGGTAAGGGTTAGGGTCAAGGTTAGGGTAAGTGTTAGGGTTAGGGTTAGGGATCGTGTTAGGTTTAGGGTTAGGGTTAGGGTAAGGGCAAGGGTTAGGTTTAGAGTTAGGGTTAAGTTTAGGGTTAGGGTTACGGTTAGGGTAAGGGTAAGGGTTAAGGTTAGGGTTAGGTTTAGGGTAAGGGTTAGGGTTAGGGTTAGGTTTAGGGTTCGTGTTAGGTTTAGGGTTAGGGTTAGGGTAAGGGTAAGGGTTAGGGTTAGGGTTAGGGTTAGGGTTAGGCTCAGGTTATGTGTTAGGGTTAGGGTTAGGGTTAGGGTAAGTGTTAGGGTTAGGGTTAGGTTTAGCATTAGGTTAAGGGTTAGGGTTAGGGTTAGGGGATAGAGTTAGGGTTAGGGTTAGGCATAGGTTTAGGTTTAGGGTTAGATTTAGGGTTGGTTAAGGGTAAGGGTTAGGGTTAGGGTTAGGGTTAGGTTAAGGGTCAGGGTTAGGGTTAGGGTTAGAGTTAGTGTTAGGGTTGGTTAAGGGTAAGGGTTAGGCTTAGGGTTAGGGTTAGAGTTAGGTTAAGGTTTTGGGTTAGGGGTTAGGGTTAGGGTTAAGTTTAGAGTTAGGGTAAGGTTTAGGGTTAGGGATAGGGTTACCGTAAGGGTTAGGGTTAGGGTTAGGGTTAGGGTTAGGGTTAGGATTTGTGTTAGGTTTAGGGTAAGTGTTAGGGGTAAGGTTAGGGTTAGGGTTAGGGTTAGGTTTAGGGTTAGGGTGAGGGTGAGAATTAGGGTAAGGGTAAGGGTTTGGTTTAGGGTTAGGGTTAGGGTAAGGGTTAGCGTTAGGTTTAGGGTTAGGGTTAGAGGTTAGGGTTAGGGTGAGTGTTAGGTTTAGGGTTAGGGTTAGCGTTAGTGTTAGGTTTAGGGTTAGGGTTAGGATAAGGACAAGGGTTAGGTTTAGGGTTAGGGTTAAGTTTAGGGTTAGGATTAGGGTTAGGTTTAGTGTTAAGGTTAGGGTTAGGGTTAGGGTTAGGGTAAGGTTAGAGTTAGAGTTAGGGTAAGGGTTAGGGATAGAGTTAGGGTTAGGGTTAGAGTTACGTTTAGTTTTAGGGTTAGGGGTTAGGCTTAGGGGTAGGGTTAGGGTATGGTTAGGTTTAGGGTTAGGTTTAGTTTA
The DNA here is from genome assembly GCA_024803745.1 of Megascapheus bottae. Taxonomy (NCBI): domain Eukaryota; kingdom Metazoa; phylum Chordata; class Mammalia; order Rodentia; family Geomyidae; genus Megascapheus; species Megascapheus bottae. Next base: position 1,043,357 of record JANJXV010000053.1, on the reverse strand, counting down.
AGGTTTAGGGTTAGGGTTAGGGTAAGTTAAGGGTTAGGGTTAGGGTAAGAGATTGGGTAGGTTTAGGGTAAGGGTTAAGGATAGGATTAGGGTTAGGGTTAGGGTAATGGTTAGGGTTAGGGTAGGGTTAGGGTTAGGGTTAGGGTTAGGGTAAGGATAAGCATTAGGGTTAGGGTTAGTGTTAGGTTTAGGGTAAGTGTTAGGGGTAAGGTTAGGGTTAGGGTTAGGTTTAGGGTTAGGTTGAGGGTGAGAGTTAGGGTAAGGGTAAGGGTTTGGATTAGGGTTAGGGTTAGGGTAAGTGTTAGGGTTAGGGTTAGGGTTAGGGTAGGGTTTAGGGTAAGGGTAAGTGTTAGTGCTAGGTTTAGGTTTAGGATAAGGTAAGGATTAGGGTTAGGTTTAGGGTTAGGGTTAGAGGTTAGGGTTAGGGTTAGGGTTAGGGTGAGTGTTAGGTTTAGGATTAGGGTTAGGATAAGGGTAAGGGTTAGGGTTAGGGTTAGCGTTAGTGTTAGGATTAGGGTTAGGGTTAGGATAAGGACAAGGGTTAGGTTTAGGGTTAGGGTTAAGGTTAGGGTTAGGATTAGGGTTAGGGTTAGGGTTAAGGTTAGGTTTAGGGTTAGGGTTAGGGTAAGGTTAGAGTTAGAGTTAGGGTTAAGGTTAGGGATAGAGTTAGGTTTAGGGTTAGGGTTAGAGTTACGTTTAGTTTTAGGGTTAGGGGTTAGGCTTAGGATTAGGGTTAGGGTATGGTTAGGTTTAGGGTTAGGTTTAGTTTAAGGGTTAGGGTTAGGGTTAGGGTTAGGGTAAGGGTAAGGGTTAGGGTTAGGGTAAGAGTTTGGGTAGGTTTAGGGTAAGGGTTAGAGTTATGATTAGGGTTAGGGTTAGGGTTAAGGTTAGGGTTAGGGTTAGGGTTAAGGTAAGGTTAGAGTTAGAGTTAGGGTAAGGGTTAGGGCTAGAGTTAGGATTAGGGTTAGGGTTAGAGTTACGTTTAGTTTTAGGGTTAGGGGTTAGGCTTAGGGATAGGGTTAGGGTATGGTTAGGTTTAGGGTTAGGATTAGGGTTAGGGTTAAGGTTAGGGTGAGAGTAAGTGTAAGGGTTAGGGTTAAGATTAGGGTTAGGGTTAGGGTAAGGGTTAGGGATAGGGTTAGGGTAAGGTTTAGGGTAAGGATTAGGGTTATGGTTAGGGGTAGGGTTAGGGTAAGGGTTAGGGTTAGGGTTAGGTTTACGGTTGGGGTTAAGGATAGGGTTAGGGTTAGGGTAAGGGTAAGGGTTAGGTTAGGGTTAGGGTTAGGGTTAAGGTTAGGGTTAGGGTTAGGTTAGGTTTAGGATTAGGGTTATGGTAGAATAAAGGTTAGGGTTAGGGTTAGGGTTAGGCTTAGTGTTAGGGTAAGGGTAAGGGTAAGGGGTAGGTTTAGGGTTAGGGTTAAGGTTGAGGTTAGGGTTAGGGTTAGGGTTAGGTTTGAGTTTCGGGTTAGGGTTAGGATTAGGGTAAGTGTTAGGGTTAGGGTTATGGTTAGGGTAAGTGTTAGGGTTAGGGTTAGAGTTAGGGTTAAGTTTAGGGTAAGGGCAAGGGTTAGGGTTAGTGTTAAGGTTAGGGTTATGGTTAGGGTTAGGTTAAGGGTAACGGTTACGGTTATGGTTAGGGTAGGGTTTAGGGTAAGGGTAAGTGTTAGTGTTAGGGTTAAGTTTATGATAAGGGTAATGATTAGGGTTTGGTTTAGGGGTAGAGTTAGAGGTTAGAGTTAGGGTTAGGGTTAGGGTGAGGGTTAGGGTTAGGGTTAGGGTTCGTGTTAGGTTTACAGTTAGGGTTAGGGTAAGGGCAAGGGTTAGGGTTAGGGTTAGGGTTAAGGTTTGGGTTAGGGTTAGGGTTAGGTTGAAGGTTAGGGTTAGGGTTAGGGTTAGGGTAAGGGTTAGGGTTAGGGTTAGGGTTAGGGTTAGGTTTAGGTTTATGGTTAGGGGTTAGGCTTAGGGTTAGGGTAAGGGTTAGGGTTAGGGTTAGGGTAAGGGTAAGGGTAGGGTTAGGAAAAGAGTTTGGTTTAGGTTTAGGGTTAGGGTTAGGGTAAGGGTAAGTGTAAGGGTTAGGGTTAGGATTAGGGTTATGGTTAGTGTAATTGTTAGTGTTAGGGTTAGGGTTAGGGTTAGGTTTAGGGATAGGGTAAGGGTAAGGGTTAGGGTTAGTGTTAGGGTTATGTTTAGGGTTGGGGTTAAGGTTAGGTTTAGGGTTAGGGTACGTTTAAGGATTAGGTTTAGGGTTAGGGTTAGGTTTATGCTTAGGGTTAGGGTTAGGGTTAGGATTAGGTTTAGGTTTGGGGTTAGGGTTACGGTTAGGGTTAGGGTTAGGCTCATGTTATGTGTTAGGGTTAGGGTTACGGTTAGGGTTAGGGTTAGGGTTAGGGTAAGTGTTAGGTTTAGGGTTACGGTTACGGTTAGTATTAGGGTAAGGGTACGGGTTAGGGTTAAATTTAGGGTCAGGGTTAGTGTTAGGGTTAGGGTTAGGGTAAGGGTAAGAGTTAGGGTTAGGGTTAGGGTTAAGGTTAGGGTTAGGGTTAGCTTTAGGGTTAGGATTAGGGTTATGGATAGGGTAAGGTTTAGGGTTTGGATTAGGGTTAGGGTTACGCTTAGTGTTAGGGTAAGTTTAAGGGTAAGGGGTAAGGTTACGGTTAGGGTTAGGGTTAAGGTTGAGGTTAGGGTTACGGTTAGGGTTAGGTTTAAGGTTAGGATTAGGGTTAGGGTTAAGGTAAGGGTTAGGGTTAGGGTTAGGGTTAGGGTTAGGGTAAGGGTTAGTCTTAGTGTTAGAGTAAGTGTTAGGGTTAGGGTTAGGGTTAGGGTTAAGTTTGAGGTTAGGGTTAGGGTTAGGGTTAGGGTAAGGGTTAGGGTTAGGGTTAGGGTTAGGGTTAGTGTAAGGATTAGGGTTAGGGTTAAAGTTAGGTTTAGGGTTAGGGTAAGGGCAAGGGTTAGGGTTAGGTTTAGGGTAAGGGTTATGGTTAGGGTTAGGATAAGGGTTAGGGTTAGGGTAAGTGTTAGGGTTAGGGTTAGGGTTAGGGTTAGGGTTAGGGTTAGGGTAAGGGTAAGGGTTAGGGTTAGGGATAGGGTTAGGGTTGACGTTAGGGTTAGAGTTAAAGGAAGGGTTATGGTTAGGGTTAGGGTTAGGGTAAGGGTTAGGGTTAGGGTTATGCTGAGGGTTAGGGATAGGGTTAGGGTTAGGGTTAGGTTCAGGGTTAGGATTAGGCTTAGGGTTAGGGTTAGGGTTAGGGTAAGGGTAAGAGTTAGGGTTAGGGTTAGAGTTAGGGTTAGGGTTAGGGTAAGGGCAAGGTTTAAGGTTAGTGTTAAGTTTAGGGTTAGGGTTAGGGTAAGGGTAAGAGTTAGGGTTAGGGTTAGGGTTAAGATTAGGGTTAGGGTTAGCTTTAGGGTTAGGATTAGGGTTATGGATAGGGTAAGGTTTAGGGTTAGGATTAGGGTTAGGGTTACGCTTAGTGTTAGGGTAAGTTTAAGGGTAAGGGGTAAGGTTAGGGTTAGGGTTAGGGTTAAGGTTGAGGTTAGGGTTACGGTTAGGGTTAGGGTTAGGGTTAGGGTTAAGTTTGAGGTTAGGGTTAGGGTTAGGGTTAGGGTAAGGGTTAGGGTTAGAGTTAGGATTAGTGTAAGGATTAGGGTTGGGGTTAAAGTTAGGTTTAGGGTTAGGGTAAGGGCAAGGGTTAGGGTTAGGGTTAGGGTAAGGGTTATGGTTAGGGTTAGGATAAGTGTTAGGGTTAGGGTAAGTGTTAGGGTTAGGGTTAGGGTTAGGGTTAGGTAAGGTTAAGGGTTAGGGTTAGGGATAGGTTTAGGGTTGACGTTAGGGTTAGAGTTAAAGGAAGGGTTATGGTTAGGGTTAGGGTAAGGGTTAGGGTTAGGGTTAGTGTTAGGGTTAGGGTTAGAGTAAGGGTAAGGGTTGGGCTTAGGGTTAGGGTTAGGGTTAGGGTAAGGGTTAGGGTTAGGGTTTAAGATTAATGTTATGTGTTAGGTTAGGGTTAGGGTTAGGGTTAGGGTTGGGGTTAAGTTTGAGGTTAGGGTTAGTGTTAGGGATAGTGTAAGGGTTAGGGTTAGGGTTAGGGTAAGGGTTAGGGTTAGGGTTAGGGTAGGGTTTAGGGTAAGGGTAAGTGTTAGTGTTAGGGTTAAGTTTAGGATAAGGGTAAAGATTAGGGTTTGGTTTAGAATTAGGGTTAGAGGTTAGAGTTAGGGTTAGGGTGAGGTTTAGGTTTAGGGTTAGGGTTAGGGAAAGGGTAAGGGTTATGGTTAGGGTTAGCGTTAGGGTTAGGGTTCCTGTTAGGTTTAGGGTTAGGTTTAGGGTAAGGGCAAGGGTTAGGGTTAGGGTTAGGGTTAAGGTTAGGGTTAGGGTCAGGGTTAGGGTTAGTGTTAAGGTTAGGTTTAGGGTTAGGGTTAGAGTTAGGTTTAGGGTTATGGTTAGGTTTAGGGTTAGGGTAAGGGTAAGGGTTAGGGTTAGGTTATGGTTTAGGGTTAGGGTTAGGGTTAGGGTAGGGGTTAGGGTAAGGGTAAGTGTTAGGGTTAGGGTAGGGTTAGGATAAGGTTTAGGGTTAGGGTTAGGTTTAGGTTTAGAGTTAGGGGTTAGGGTTAGTGTTAGGGTTAGGGTAAGGGTTAGGTTATAGTATTAGTGTTAGGGTTCAGTTAAGGGTTAGGGTTAGGGTTAGGGTAAGGGTAAGGGTTAGCGTTAAGGTTAGGATTAGATTTAAGTTTAGGTATAGGGTTAGGATTAGGGTAAGAGTAAGGGTTAGGGTTAGGATTAGGGTTAGGGTTAGGGTAAGGGTTAGGGTAAGGGTTAGGGTTAGGGTTAGGGTTATGGTTAGGTTTAGGGTTAGGGTAAGGGTAAGGGTTAGGTTTAGGTTATGTTTTAGGGTTAGGGGTAGGGTTAGGGTAGGGGTTAGGGTAACGGTAAGTGTTAGGGTTAGGGTTACTGTTAGGATAAGGTTAAGGGTTAGGGTTAGGTTTAGGTTTAGAGTTAGGGGTTAGGGTTAGTGTTAGGGTTAGGGTAAGGGTTAGGTTATAGTGTTAGTGTTAGGGTTCAGTTATGGGTTAGGGTTAGGGTTAGGGTAAGGGTAAGGGTTAGCGTTAAGGTTAGGATTAGAGTTAAGTTTAGGTATAGGGTTAGGATTAGGGTAAGAGTAAGGGTTAGGGTTAGGATTAGGGATAGGGTTAGGGTAAGGGTTAGGCTTATGGTTAGGGTTAGGAATAGGTTTAGGGTTAGGGTTAGGGTTAGGGTAAGGGTAAGGTTTAGGGTTAGGGTTAGGGTTTGGTTTAGGGTTAGGTTTAGGGTTAGGGTAAGTGTAAGGGTTAGGGTTAGGGTTAGGTTAAGGGTACGGGTAAGGGTTAGAGTTAGGGTTAGGTTTAGGGTAAGGGTTAGGGTTAAGGTTAGGGATAGGGTTAGGTTTAGGGTTAGGGTTAGGGTTAGGGTAAGGGTAAGGGTTAGGGATAGGTTTAGGGTTATGTTTATGGTAAGGGTAAGGGTTAGGTTTAGGGTTAGGGTTTGGTTTAGGATTAGGGTTAGGGTTAGGGTTAGGGTAGGGATAAGAGTTATGGTTAATGTTAGGGTTAGGGTAAGGGTTAGGGTTGAGGTTAGGGTTAGGGTTAAGGTTAGGGTTGGGGTTAGGGTAAGGGTAAGGGTTAGGGTCAGGTTTAGGGTTAGGGTTAGGGTTAGGGTTAGGGTTAGTGTTAGGGTAAGGGTTAGGCTTATGGTTACGGTTAGGAATAGGTTTAGGGTTAGGGTTACGGTTAGGGTAAGGGTAAGGTTTAGGGTTAGGGTTAGGGTTTGGTTTACGGTTAGGTTTAGGGTTAGGGTAAGGGTAAGGGTTATGGTTAGGGTTAGGTTAAGGGTACGGGTAAGGGTTAGAGTTAGGGTTAGGTTTAGGGTAAGGGTTAGGGTTAAGGTTAGGGATAGGGTTAGGTTTAGGGTTAGGGTTAGGGTAAGGGTAAGGGTTAGGGATAGGTTTAGGGTTATGTTTAGGGTAAGGGAAAGGGTTAGGTTTAGGGTTAGGGTTTGGTTTAGGATTAGGGTAAGGGTTAGGGTTGAGGTTAGGGTTAGGGTTAAGGTTAGGGTTGGGGTTAGGGTAAGGGTAAGGGTTAGGGTCAGGTTTAGGGTTAGGGTTAGGGTAAGGGTAAGGGTTAGATTTAGTGTTAGGTTTAGGGGAAGCGATAGGGTTAGGGTTAGGGTTTGGGTAAGGATATGGGTTAGGGTTGGGGTTAGGATTAGGGTTAGGGTTAAGGTTAGGTTAGGCTGAGGGTAAGTGTAAGGGTTAGGGTTAGGGTTAGGGTTACGATTAGGATAAGTGTTAGGGTTAGGGTTAGGGTTAGGGTCAAGGTTAGGGTTAATGTAAGGTAAGGATTAGGGTTAGGGTTACGTTTAGGGTTAAGGTTAAGGTTAGGTTAGGGTGAGGGTAAGTGTAAGGGTTAGGGTTAGGGTTAGGGTAAGCGTAAGGGTTCGAGTTAGGGTTAGGGTTAGGGTAAGGGTTAGGGTTAGGGTTAGGGTTAAGGTTACGGTTAGGGATAGGGTTAGGGTAAGGGTATGTGTTAGGGTTAGGGTTAGGGTTAGAGTTAGGGTAAGGGTTAGCGTTAGGGTAAGCGTAAGGGTTAGGGTTAGGGTTAGGGTTAAGGTAAGGTTAAGGGTAAGGGTTAGGGTTAGGGTTAGGGTTAGGTTTATGGTTAGGGTAAGGGTAAGGGTTAGGGTTGGGGTTAGGGTTAGGTTATGGTTTAGGGTTAGGCTTAGGGTTAGGGTAGGGCTTAGGATAAGGGTAAGTGTTAGGGTTAGGGTTAGGGTAAGAGTTAGGGTTATGTTTAGGGTTACCATTAACGTTAGGGTTAGGGGAAGTGTAAGTGTTAGGGTTCGGGGTAGGGATACAGTTAGAATTAGGGGTTAGGGTTAGGGTTAGGTTTAGGGTTATGGTAAGTATAAGAGTTAGGGTTAGGGATAGGTTTAGGGTTCAGGATAGGTTTAGCGTTAGGGTTAGGGTAAGGGTATGGGTTAGGGTTAGGGTTAGGGTTAGGGTTAGGGTTTGGGTTAGGATTAGGTTTAGGGTTGGGGTTAAGGTTAGGTTTAGGATTATGGTACATTTAAGGGTTAGGATTAGAGTTATGGTTAGGGTTATGCGTAGGGTTAGGATAAGGATTAGGGTTAGGTTTAGGGTTAGGGTTAGGGTTAGGGTTAGGCTAAGTTTATGTGTTAGGTTTAGGGATAGAGTTAGGTTTAGGGTTAGGGTAAGTGATAGGTTTAGGGTTAGGGTTAGGGTAAGGCCAAGGTTTAGGTTAGGGTTAGGGCTAAGGTTAGGGTTAGGGTTAGGGTTACGGTTTGGTTTAGTGTAAGGGTATGGGTTAGTGTTAAAGTTAGGATTAGGTTTAGGGTTAGGGTAAGGGTTAGGGTTATGGTTAGGGTTAGGCTTAGTGTTAGAGTAAGGGTAAGGGTTAGGGTTAGGGTTAGGGTTAGAGTTAAGGTTGAGGTTAGGGTGAGGGTTAGGTTTAGGGTTAGGGTTAGGGTAAGTGCAAGGGTTAGGGTTAGAGTTAGGGTTAAGGTTAGGGTTAGGATTACGGTTAGGGTAAGGGTAAGGGTTAGGGTTAGGGTTAGGGTAAGGGTAAGGGTAAGGGTAAGGTGTAGGGTAGGATTAGGGGTAGGGTTAGGGTTATGCTTAGTGTTAGGGTAAGGGTAAGGGTAAGGGGTAGGGTTAGGGTTAGGGTTAGGGTAAGGGTTAGGGTTAGGGTTAGGGTTAGGGTAAGGGCAAGGTTTAAGGTTAGTGTTAAGTTTAGGGTTAGGGTTAGGATTAGGGTTAGGGTAAGGGTAAGGGTTAGGGTTAAGGTTAGGGTAAGTGTTAGGGATAGGGTTAGGGATCGTGTTAGGTTTAGGGTTAGGGTTAGGGTAAGGGCAAGGGTTAGGTTTAGAGTTAGGGTTAAGTTTAGGGTTAGGGTTACGGTTAGGGTAAGGGTAAGGGTTAAGGTTAGGGTTAGGTTTAGGGTAAGGGTTAGGGTTAGGGTTAGGTTTAGGTTTCGTGTTAGGTTTAGGGTTAGGGTTAGGGTAAGGGTAAGGGTTAGGGTTAGGTTTAGGGTTAGGGTTAGGCTCAGGTTATGTGTTAGGGTTAGGGTTAGGGTTAGGGTAAGTGTTAGGGTTAGGGTTAGGTTTAGGGTTAGGGTTAGGGTTAGGGTTAGGGTTAGGGTTAGGGTTAGGGGATAGAGTTAGGGTTAGGGTTAGGCATAGGTTTAGGTTTAGGGTTAGATTTAGGGTTGGTTAAGGGTAAGGGTTAGGGTTAGGGTTAGGGTTAGGTTAAGGGTCAGGGTTAGGGTTAGGGTTAGAGTTAGTGTTAGGGTTGGTTAAGGGTAAGGGTTAGGCTTAGGGTTAGGGTTAGAGTTAGGTTAAGGTTTTGGGTTAGGGGTTAGGGTTAGGGTTAAGTTTAGAGTTAGGGTAAGGTTTAGGGTTAGGGATAGGGTTACCGTAAGGGTTAGGGTTAGGGTTAGGGTTAGGGTTAGGGTTAGGATTTGTGTTAGGTTTAGGGTAAGTGTTAGGGGTAAGGTTAGGGTTAGGGTTAGGGTTAGGTTTAGGGTTAGGGTGAGGGTGAGAGTTAGGGTAAGGGTAAGGGTTTGGTTTAGGGTTAGGGTTAGGGTAAGGCTTAGCGTTAGGTTTAGGGTTAGGGTTAGAGGTTAGGGTTAGGGTGAGTGTTAGGTTTAGGGTTAGGGTTAGCGTTAGTGTTAGGTTTAGGGTTAGGGTTAGGATAAGGACAAGGGTTAGGTTTAGGGTTAGGGTTAAGTTTAGGGTTAGGATTAGGGTTAGGTTTAGTGTTAAGGTTAGGGTTAGGGTTAGGGTTAGGGTAAGGTTAGAGTTAGAGTTAGGGTAAGGGTTAGGGATAGAGTTAGGGTTAGGGTTAGAGTTACGTTTAGTTTTAGGGTTAGGGGTTAGGCTTAGGGGTAGGGTTAGGGTATGGTTAGGTTTAGGGTTAGGTTTAGTTTAAGGTTTAGGGTTAGGGTTAGGGTAAGTTAAGGGTTAGGGTTAGGGTAAGAGATTGGGTAGGTTTAGGGTAAGGGTTAAGGATAGGATTAGGGTTAGGGTTAGGGTAATGGTTAGGGTTAGGGTAGGGTTAGGGTTAGGGTTAGGGTTAGGGTAAGGATAAGCATTAGGGTTAGGGTTAGTGTTAGGTTTAGGGTAAGTGTTAGGGGTAAGGTTAGGGTTAGGGTTAGGTTTAGGGTTAGGTTGAGGGTGAGAGTTAGGGTAAGGGTAAGGGTTTGGATTAGGGTTAGGGTTAGGGTAAGTGTTAGGGTTAGGGTTAGGGTTAGGGTAGGGTTTAGGGTAAGGGTAAGTGTTAGTGTTAGGTTTAGGTTTAGGATAAGGTAAGGATTAGGGTTAGGTTTAGGGTTAGGGTTAGAGGTTAGGGTTAGGGTTAGGGTTAGGGTGAGTGTTAGGTTTAGGATTAGGGTTAGGATAAGGGTAAGGGTTAGGGTTAGGGTTAGCGTTAGTGTTAGGATTAGGGTTAGGGTTAGGATAAGGACAAGGGTTAGGTTTAGGGTTAGGGTTAAGGTTAGGGTTAGGATTAGGGTTAGGGTTAGGGTTAAGGTTAGGTTTAGGGTTAGGGTTAGGGTAAGGTTAGAGTTAGAGTTAGGGTTAAGGTTAGGGATAGAGTTAGGTTTAGGGTTAGGGTTAGAGTTACGTTTAGTTTTAGGGTTAGGGGTTAGGCTTAGGATTAGGGTTAGGGTATGGTTAGGTTTAGGGTTAGGTTTAGTTTAAGGGTTAGGGTTAGGGTTAGGGTAAGGGTAAGGGTTAGGGTTAGGGTAAGAGTTTGGGTAGGTTTAGGGTAAGGGTTAGAGTTATGATTAGGGTTAGGGTTAGGGTTAAGGTTAGGGTTAGGGTTAGGGTTAAGGTAAGGTTAGAGTTAGAGTTAGGGTAAGGGTTAGGGCTAGAGTTAGGATTAGGGTTAGGGTTAGAGTTACGTTTAGTTTTAGGGTTAGGGGTTAGGCTTAGGGATAGGGTTAGGGTATGGTTAGGTTTAGGGTTAGGATTAGGGTTAGGGTTAAGGTTAGGGTGAGAGTAAGTGTAAGGGTTAGGGTTAAGATTAGGGTTAGGGTTAGGGTAAGGGTTAGGGATAGGGTTAGGGTAAGGTTTAGGGTAAGGATTAGGGTTATGGTTAGGGGTAGGGTTAGGGTAAGGGTTAGGGTTAGGGTTAGGTTTATGGTTGGGGTTAAGGATAGGGTTAGGGTTAGGGTAAGGGTAAGGGTTAGGTTAGGGTTAGGGTTAGGGTTAAGGTTAGGGTTAGGGTTAGGTTAGGTTTAGGATTAGGGTTATGGTAGAATAAAGGTTAGGGTTAGGGTTAGGGTTAGGCTTAGTGTTAGGGTAAGGGTAAGGGTAAGGGGTAGGTTTAGGGTTAGGGTTAAGGTTGAGGTTAGGGTTAGGGTTAGGGTTAGGTTTGAGTTTCGGGTTAGGGTTAGGATTAGGGTAAGTGTTAGGGTTAGGGTTAGGGTTAGGGTAAGTGTTAGGGTTATGGTTAGGGTAAGTGTTAGGGTTAGGGTTAGAGTTAGGGTTAAGTTTAGGGTAAGGGCAAGGGTTAGGGTTAGTGTTAAGGTTAGGGTTATGGTTAGGGTTAGGTTAAGGGTAACGGTTACGGTTATGGTTAGGGTAGGGTTTAGGGTAAGGGTAAGTGTTAGTGTTAGGGTTAAGTTTACGATAAGGGTAATGATTAGGGTTTGGTTTAGGGGTAGAGTTAGAGGTTAGAGTTAGGGTTAGGGTTAGGGTGAGGGTTAGGGTTAGGGTTAGGGTTCGTGTTAGGTTTACAGTTAGGGTTAGGGTAAGGGCAAGGGTTAGGGTTAGGGTTAGGGTTAAGGTTTGGGTTAGGGTTAGGGTTAGGTTGAAGGTTAGGGTTAGGGTTAGGGTTAGGGTAAGGGTTAGGGTTAGGGTTAGGGTTAGGGTTAGAGTTAGGTTTAGGTTTATGGTTAGGGGTTAGGCTTAGGGTTAGGGTAAGGGTTAGGGTTAGGTTTAGGGTAAGGGTAAGGGTAGGGTTAGGAAAAGAGTTTGGTTTAGGTTTAGGGTAAGGGTTAGGGTAAGGGTAAGTGTAAGGGTTAGGGTTAGGATTAGGGTTATGGTTAGTGTAATTGTTAGTGTTAGGGTTAGGGTTAGGGTTAGGTTTAGGGATAGGGTAAGGGTAAGGGTTAGGGTTAGTGTTAGGGTTATGTTTAGGGTTGGGGTTAAGGTTAGGTTTAGGGTTAGGGTACGTTTAAGGATTAGGTTTAGGGTTAGGGTTAGGTTTATGCTTAGGGTTAGGGTTAGGGTTAGGATTAGGTTTAGGTTTGGGGTTAGGGTTACGGTTAGGGTTAGGGTTAGGCTCATGTTATGTGTTAGGGTTAGGGCTACGGTTAGGGTTAGGGTTAGGGTTAGGGTAAGTGTTAGGATTAGGGTTACGGTTACGGTTAGTATTAGGGTAAGGGTACGGGTTAGGGTTAAATTTAGGGTCAGGGTTAGTGTTAGGGTTAGGGTTAGGGTAAGGGTAAGAGTTAGGGTTAGGGTTAGGGTTAAGGTTAGGGTTAGGGTTAGCTTTAGGGTTAGGATTAGGGTTATGGATAGGGTAAGGTTTAGGGTTTGGATTAGGGTTAGGGTTACGCTTAGTGTTAGGGTAAGTTTAAGGGTAAGGGGTAAGGTTACGGTTAGGGTTAGGGTTAAGGTTGAGGTTAGGGTTACGGTTAGGGTTAGGTTTAAGGTTAGGATTAGGGTTAGGGTTAAGGTAAGGGTTAGGGTTAGGGTTAGGGTTAGGGTTAGGGTAAGGGTTAGTCTTAGTGTTAGAGTAAGTGTTAGGGTTAGGGTTAGGGTTAGGGTTAAGTTTGAGGTTAGGGTTAGGGTTAGGGTTAGGGTAAGGGTTAGGGTTAGGGTTAGGGTTAGGGTTAGTGTAAGGATTAGGGTTAGGGTTAAAGTTAGGTTTAGGGTTAGGGTAAGGGCAAGGGTTAGGGTTAGGTTTAGGGTAAGGGTTATGGTTAGGGTTAGGATAAGGGTTAGGGTTAGGGTAAGTGTTAGGGTTAGGGTTAGGGTTAGGGTTAGGGTTAGGGTAAGGGTAAGGGTTAGGGTTAGGGATAGGGTTAGGGTTGACGTTAGGGTTAGAGTTAAAGGAAGGGTTATGGTTAGGGTTAGGGTTAGGGTAAGGGTTAGGGTTAGGGTTATGCTGAGGGTTAGGGATAGGGTTAGGGTTAGGGTTAGGTTCAGGGTTAGGATTAGGCTTAGGGTTAGGGTTAGGGTTAGGGTAAGGGTAAGAGTTAGGGTTAGGGTTAGAGTTAGGGTTAGGGTTAGGGTAAGGGCAAGGTTTAAGGTTAGTGTTAAGTTTAGGGTTAGGGTTAGGGTAAGGGTAAGAGTTAGGGTTAGGGTTAGGGTTAAGATTAGGGTTAGGGTTAGCTTTAGGGTTAGGATTAGGGTTATGGATAGGGTAAGGTTTAGGGTTAGGATTAGGGTTAGGGTTACGCTTAGTGTTAGGGTAAGTTTAAGGGTAAGGGGTAAGGTTAGGGTTAGGGTTAGGGTTAAGGTTGAGGTTAGGGTTACGGTTAGGGTTAGGGTTAGGGTTAGGGTTAAGTTTGAGGTTAGGGTTAGGGTTAGGGTTAGGGTAAGGGTTAGGGTTAGAGTTAGGATTAGTGTAAGGATTAGGGTTGGGGTTAAAGTTAGGTTTAGGGTTAGGGTAAGGGCAAGGGTTAGGGTTAGGGTTAGGGTAAGGGTTATGGTTAGGGTTAGGATAAGTGTTAGGGTTAGGGTAAGTGTTAGGGTTAGGGTTAGGGTTAGGGTTAGGTAAGGTTAAGGGTTAGGGTTAGGGATAGGTTTAGGGTTGACGTTAGGGTTAGAGTTAAAGGAAGGGTTATGGTTAGGGTTAGGGTAAGGGTTAGGGTTAGGGTTAGTGTTAGGGTTAGGGTTAGAGTAAGGGTAAGGGTTGGGCTTAGGGTTAGGGTTAGGGTTAGGGTAAGGGTTAGGGTTAGGGTTTAAGATTAATGTTATGTGTTAGGTTAGGGTTAGGGTTAGGGTTAGGGTTGGGGTTAAGTTTGAGGTTAGGGTTAGTGTTAGGGATAGTGTAAGGGTTAGGGTTAGGGTTAGGGTAAGGGTTAGGGTTAGGGTTAGGGTAGGGTTTAGGGTAAGGGTAAGTGTTAGTGTTAGGGTTAAGTTTAGGATAAGGGTAAAGATTAGGGTTTGGTTTAGAATTAGGGTTAGAGGTTAGAGTTAGGGTTAGGGTGAGGTTTAGGTTTAGGGTTAGGGTTAGGGAAAGGGTAAGGGTTATGGTTAGGGTTAGCGTTAGGGTTAGGGTTCCTGTTAGGTTTAGGGTTAGGTTTAGGGTAAGGGCAAGGGTTAGGGTTAGGGTTAGGGTTAAGGTTAGGGTTAGGGTCAGGTTTAGGGTTAGTGTTAAGGTTAGGTTTAGGGTTAGGGTTAGAGTTAGGTTTAGGGTTATGGTTAGGTTTAGGGTTAGGGTAAGGGTAAGGGTTAGGGTTAGGTTATGGTTTAGGGTTAGGGTTAGGGTTAGGGTAGGGGTTAGGGTAAGGGTAAGTGTTAGGGTTAGGGTTAGGGTTAGGATAAGGTTTAGGGTTAGGGTTAGGTTTAGGTTTAGAGTTAGGGGTTAGGGTTAGTGTTAGGGTTAGGGTAAGGGTTAGGTTATAGTATTAGTGTTAGGGTTAAGTTAAGGGTTAGGGTTAGGGTTAGGGTAAGGGTAAGGGTTAGCGTTAAGGTTAGGATTAGAGTTAAGTTTAGGTATAGGGTTAGGATTAGGGTAAGAGTAAGGGTTAGGGTTAGGATTAGGGTTAGGGTTAGGGTAAGGGTTAGGGTAAGGGTTAGGGTTAGGGTTAGGGTTATGGTTAGGTTTAGGGTTAGGGTAAGGGTAAGGGTTAGGTTTAGGTTATGTTTTAGGGTTAGGGGTAGGGTTAGGGTAGGGGTTAGGGTAACGGTAAGTGTTAGGGTTAGGGTTACTGTTAGGATAAGGTTAAGGGTTAGGGTTAGGTTTAGGTTTAGAGTTAGGGGTTAGGGTTAGTGTTAGGGTTAGGGTAAGGGTTAGGTTATAGTGTTAGTGTTAGGGTTCAGTTATGGGTTAGGGTTAGGGTTAGGGTAAGGGTAAGGGTTAGCGTTAAGGTTAGGATTAGAGTTAAGTTTAGGTATAGGGTTAGGATTAGGGTAAGAGTAAGGGTTAGGGTTAGGATTAGGGATAGGGTTAGGGTAAGGGTTAGGCTTATGGTTAGGGTTAGGAAAAGGTTTAGGGTTAGGGTTAGGGTTAGGGTAAGGGTAAGGTTTAGGGTTAGGGTTAGGGTTTGGTTTAGGGTTAGGTTTAGGGTTAGGGTAAGGGTAAGGGTTAGGGTTAGGGTTAGGTTAAGGGTACGGGTAAGGGTTAGAGTTAGGGTTAGGTTTAGGGTAAGGGTTAGGGTTAAGGTTAGGGATAGGGTTAGGTTTAGGGTTAGGGTTAGGGTTAGGGTAAGGGTAAGGGTTAGGGATAGGTTTAGGGTTATGTTTATGGTAAGGGTAAGGGTTAGGTTTAGGGTTAGGGTTTGGTTTAGGATTAGGGTTAGGGTTAGGGTTAGGGTAGGGATAAGAGTTATGGTTAATGTTAGGGTTAGGGTAAGGGTTAGGGTTGAGGTTAGGGTTAGGGTTAAGGTTAGGGTTGGGGTTAGGGTAAGGGTAAGGGTTAGGGTCAGGTTTAGGGTTAGGGTTAGGGTTAGGGTTAGGGTTAGGGTAAGGGTTAGGCTTATGGTTACGGTTAGGAATAGGTTTAGGGTTAGGGTTACGGTTAGGGTAAGGGTAAGGTTTAGGGTTAGGGTTAGGGTTTGGTTTAGGGTTAGGTTTAGGGTTAGGGTAAGGGTAAGGGTTATTTTTAGGGTTAGGTTAAGGGTACGGGTAAGGGTTAGAGTTAGGGTTAGGTTTAGGGTAAGGGTTAGGGTTAAGGTTAGGGATAGGGTTAGGTTTAGGGTTAGGGTTAGGGTAAGGGTAAGGGTTAGGGATAGGTTTAGGGTTATGTTTAGGGTAAGGGAAAGGGTTAGGTTTAGGGTTAGGGTTTGGTTTAGGATTAGGGTAAGGGTTAGGGTTGAGGTTAGGGTTAGGGTTAAGGTTAGGGTTGGGGTTAGGGTAAGGGTAAGGGTTAGGGTCAGGTTTAGGGTTAGGGTTAGGGTAAGGGTAAGGGTTAGATTTAGTGTTAGGTTTAGGGGAAGCGATAGGGTTAGGGTTAGGGTTTGGGTAAGGATATGGGTTAGGGTTGGGGTTAGGATTAGGGTTAGGGTTAAGGTTAGGTTAGGCTGAGGGTAAGTGTAAGGGTTAGGGTTAGGGTTAGGGTTACGATTAGGATAAGTGTTAGGGTTAGGGTTAGGGTTAGGGTCAAGGTTAGGGTTAATGTAAGGTAAGGATTAGGGTTAGGGTTACGTTTAGGGTTAAGGTTAAGGTTAGGTTAGGGTGAGGGTAAGTGTAAGGGTTAGGGTTAGGGTTAGGGTAAGCGTAAGGGTTCGAGTTAGGGTTAGGGTTCGGGTAAGGGTTAGGGTTAGGGTTAGGGTTAAGGTTACGGTTAGGGATAGGGTTAGGGTAAGGGTATGTGTTAGGGTTAGGGTTAGGGTTAGAGTTAGGGTAAGGGTTAGCGTTAGGGTAAGCGTAAGGGTTAGGGTTAGGGTTAGGGTTAAGGTAAGGTTAAGGGTAAGGGTTAGGGTTAGGGTTAGGGTTAGGTTTATGGCTAGGGTAAGGGTAAGGGTTAGGGTTGGGGTTAGGGTTAGGTTATGGTTTAGGGTTAGGCTTAGGGTTAGGGTAGGGCTTAGGATAAGGGTAAGTGTTAGGGTTAGGGTTAGGGTAAGAGTTAGGGTTATGTTTAGGGTTACCATTAAGGTTAGGGTTAGGGGAAGTGTAAGTGTTAGGGTTCGGGGTAGGGATA
>JANJXV010000053.1:1010000-1022500 GCA_024803745.1 Megascapheus bottae | reverse complement strand
GGGTTAGGGGAAGGGTAAGAGTTAGGGTTAAGGTTAGGGTTAGGGTTAGCTTTAGGGTTAGGATTAGGGTTATGGATAGGGTAAGGTTTAGGGTTAGGATTAGGGTTAGGGTTACGCTTAGTGTTAGGGTAAGTTTAAGGGTAAGGGGTAAGGTTAGGGTTAGGGTTAGGGTTAAGGTTGAGGTTAGGGTTACGGTTAGGGTTAGGGTTAGGGTTAGGGTTAAGTTTGAGGTTAGGGTTAGGGTTAGGGTTAGGGTAAGGGTTAGGGTTAGTGTTAGGGTTAGTGTAAGGTTTAGGGTTAGGGTTAAAGTTAGGTTTAGGGTTAGGGTAAGGGCAAGGGTTAGGGTTAGGGTTAGGGTAAGGGTTATGGTTAGGGTTAGGATAATTGTTAGGGTTAGGGTAAGTGTTAGGGTTAGGGTTAGGGTTAGGGTTAGGGTAAGGGTAAGGGTTAGGGTTAGGGATAGGTTTAGGGTTGACGTTAGGGTTAGAGTTAAAGGAAGGGTTATGGTTAGGGTTAGGGTAAGGGTTAGGGTTAGGGTTAGTGTTAGGGTTAGGGTTAGAGTAAGGGTAAGGGTTGGGCTTAGGGTTAGGGTTAGGGTTAGGGTAAGGGTTAGGGATAGGGTTAGAGTTAGGTTTAGGGTAAGGATTAGGGTTATGGTTAGGGGTAGGGTTAGGGTAAGGGTTAGGGTTAGGGTTAGGTTTACGGTTGGGGTTAAGGATAGGGTTAGGGTTAGGGTAAGGGTAAGGGTTAGGTTAGGGTTAGGGTTAGGGTTAAGGTTAGGGTTAGGGTTAGGGTTAGGTTTAGG
Organism: Megascapheus bottae; assembly: GCA_024803745.1. Classification (NCBI taxonomy): domain Eukaryota; kingdom Metazoa; phylum Chordata; class Mammalia; order Rodentia; family Geomyidae; genus Megascapheus; species Megascapheus bottae. The sequence goes on along the minus strand of JANJXV010000053.1, from coordinate 1,021,695 downwards.
ATTAGGGTTATGGTAGAATAAAGGTTAGGGTTAGGGTTAGGGTTAGGCTTAGTGTTAGGGTAAGGGTAAGGGTAAGGGGTAGGTTTAGGCTTAGGGTTAGGGTTAAGGTTGAGGTTAGGATTAGGGTTAGGGTTAGGTTTGAGTTTCGGGTTAGGGTTAGGATTAGGGTAAGTGTTAGGGTTAGGGTTATGGTTAGGGTAAGTGTTAGGGTTAGGGTTAGAGTTAGGGTTAAGTTTAGGGTAAGGGCAAGGGTTAGGGTTAGTGTTAAGGTTAGGGTTATGGTTAGGGTTAGGTTAAGGGTAACGGTTACGGTTATGGTTAGGGTAGGGTTTAGGGTAAGGGTAAGTGTTAGTGTTAGGGTTAAGTTTAGGATAAGGGTAATGATTAGGGTTTGGTTTAGGGGTAGAGTTAGAGGTTAGAGTTAGGGTAAGGGTTAGGGTGAGGGTTAGGGTTAGGGTTAGGGTTAGGGTTCGTGTTAGGTTTACGGTTAGGGTTAGGGTAAGGGCAAGGGTTAGGGTTAGGGTTAGGGTTAAGATTTTGGTTAGGGTTAGGGTTAGGTTGAAGGTTAGGGTTAGGGTTAGGGTTAGGGTAAGGGTTAGGGTTAGGGTTAGGGTTAGGGTTAGGGTTAGAGTGAGGTTTAGGTTTATGGTTAGGGGTTAGGCTTAGGGTTAGGGTAAGGGTTAGGGTTAGGGTTAGGTTTAGTTTAAGGTTTAGGGTTAGGGTTAGGGTAAGGGTAAGGGTAGGGTTAGGATAAGAGTTTGGTTTAGGTTTAGGGTTAGGGTTAGGGTAAGTGTAAGGGTTAGGGTTAGGATTAGGGTTATGGTTAGTGTAATTGTTAGTGTTAGGGTTAGGGTTAGGTTTAGGGATAGGGTAAGGGTAAGGGTTAGGGTTAGTGTTAGGGTTATGTTTAGGGTTGGGGTTAAGGTTAGGTTTAGGGTTAGGGTACGTTTAAGGATTAGGGTTAGGGTTAGGGTTAGGTTTATGCTTAGGGTTAGGGTTAGGGTTAGGATTAGGTTTAGGTTTGGGGTTAGGGTTAAGGTTAGGGTTAGGGTTAGGCTCAGGTTATGTGTTAGGGTTGGGTTACGGTTAGGGTTAGGGTTAGGGTAAGTGTTAGGATTAGGGTTACGGTTACGGTTAGTATTAGGGTAAGGGTACGGGTTAGGGTTAAATTTAGGGTCAGGGTTAGTGTTAGGGTTAGGGTTAGGGTAACTGTAAGAGTTAGGGTTAGGGTTAGGGTTAAGGTTAGGGTTAGGGTTAGCTTTAGGTTTAGGATTAGGGTTATGGATAGGGTAAGGTTTAGGGTTTGGATTAGGGTTAGGGTTACGCTTAGTGTTAGGGTAAGTTTAAGGGTAAGGGGTAAGGTTAGGGTTAGGGTTAGGGTTAAGGTTGAAGTTAGGGTTACGGTTAGGGTTAGGTTTAAGTTTAGGATTAGGGTTAGGGTTAAGGTAAGGGTTAGGGTGAGGGTTAGGGTTAGGGTTAGGGTAAGGGTTAGTCTTAGTGTTAGAGTAAGGGTTAGGGTTAGGGTTAGGGTTAGGGTTAAGTTTGAGGTTAGGGTTAGGGTTAGGGTTAGGGTAAGGGTTAGGTTTAGGGTTAGGGTTAGTGTAAGGATTAGGGTTAGGGTTAAAGTTAGGTTTAGGGTTAGGGTAAGGGCAAGGGTTAGGGTTAGGGTTAGGGTAAGTGTTATGGTTATGGTTAGGATAAGGTTAGGGTTAGGGTAAGTGTTACGGTTAGGGCTAGGTTTAGGGTTAGGGTAAGGGTAAGGGTTAGGGTTAGGGATAGGGTTAAGGTTGACGTTAGGGTTAGAGTTAAAGGAAGGGTTATGGTTAGGGTTAGGGTAAGGGTTAGGGTTAGGGTTATGCTTAGGGTTAGGGTTAGGGTTAGGGTTAGGTTCAGGGTTAGGATTAGGCTTAGGGTTAGGATTAGGGTTAGGGGAAGGGTAAGAGTTAGGGTTAAGGTTAGGGTTAGGGTTAGCTTTAGGGTTAGGATTAGGGTTATGGATAGGGTAAGGTTTAGGGTTAGGATTAGGGTTAGGGTTACGCTTAGTGTTAGGGTAAGTTTAAGGGTAAGGGGTAAGGTTAGGGTTAGGGTTAGGGTTAAGGTTGAGGTTAGGGTTACGGTTAGGGTTAGGGTTAGGGTTAGGGTTAAGTTTGAGGTTAGGGTTAGGGTTAGGGTTAGGGTAAGGGTTAGGGTTAGTGTTAGGGTTAGTGTAAGGTTTAGGGTTAGGGTTAAAGTTAGGTTTAGGGTTAGGGTAAGGGCAAGGGTTAGGGTTAGGGTTAGGGTAAGGGTTATGGTTAGGGTTAGGATAATTGTTAGGGTTAGGGTAAGTGTTAGGGTTAGGGTTAGGGTTAGGGTTAGGGTAAGGGTAAGGGTTAGGGTTAGGGATAGGTTTAGGGTTGACGTTAGGGTTAGAGTTAAAGGAAGGGTTATGGTTAGGGTTAGGGTAAGGGTTAGGGTTAGGGTTAGTGTTAGGGTTAGGGTTAGAGTAAGGGTAAGGGTTGGGCTTAGGGTTAGGGTTAGGGTTAGGGTAAGGGTTAGGGTTAGGGTTTAAGATTAATGTTATGTGTTAGGTTAGGGTTAGGGTTAGGGTTAGGGTTGGGGTTAAGTTTGAGGTTAGGGTTAGTGTTAGGGATAGGGTAAGGGTTAGGGTTAGGGTTAGGGTAAGGGTAAGGGTTAGGGTTAGGTTAGGGTTTAGGGTAAGGGTAAGTGTTAGTGTTAGGGTTAAGTTTAGGATAAGGGTAAAGATTAGGGTTTGGTTTAGAATTAGGGTTAGAGGTTAGAGTTAGGGTTAGGGTTAGGGTGAGGTTTAGGTTTAGGGTTAGGGTTAGGGAAAGGGTAAGGGTTAGGGTTAGGGTTAGCGTTAGGGTTAGGGTTCCTGTTAGGTTTAGGGTTAGGTTTAGGGTAAGGGCAAGGGTTAGGGTTAGGGTTAAGGTTAGGGTTAGGGTCAGGGTTAGGGTTATTGTTAAGTTTAGGTTTAGGGTAAGTGTTAGGGTTAGGGTTAGGGTTAGGATAAGGTTTAGGGTTAGGGTTAGGTTTAGGTTTAGAGTTAGGGGTTAGGGTTAGTGTTAGGGTTAGGGTAAGGGTTAGGTTATAGTATTAGTGTTAGGGTTCAGTTAAGGGTTAGGGTTAGGGTTAGGGTAAGGGTAAGGGTTAGCGTTAAGTTTAGGATTAGAGTTAAGTTTAGGTATAGGGTTAGGATTAGGGTAAGAGTAAGGGTTAGGGTTAGGATTAGGGTTAGGGTTAGGGTAAGGGTTAGGGTAAGGGTTAGGGTTAGGGTTAGGGTTATGGTTAGGTTTAGGGTTAGGGTAAGGGTAAGGGTTAGGGTTAGGTTATGGTTTAGGGTTAGGGGTAGGGTTAGGGTAGGGGTTAGGGTAAGGGTGAGTGTTAGGGTTAGGGTTAGGGTTAGGATAAGGTTAAGGGTTAGGGTTAGGTTTAGGTTTAGAGTTAGGGGTTAGGGTTAGTGTTAGGGTTAGGGTAAGGGTTAGGTTATAGTGTTAGTGTTAGGGTTCAGTTAAGGGTTAGGGTTAGGGTTAGGGTAAGGGTAAGGGTTAGCGTTAAGGTTAGGATTAGAGTTAAGTTTAGGTATAGGGTTAGGATTAGGGTAAGAGTAAGGGTTAGGGTTAGGATTAGGGTTAGGGTTAGGGTAAGGGTTAGGCTTATGGTTAGGGTTAGGAATAGGTTTAGGGTTAGGGTTAGGGTTAGGGTAAGGGTAAGGTTTAGGGTTAGGGTTAGGGTTTGGGTTAGGGTTAGGTTTAGGGTAAGGGTAAGGGTTAGGGTTAGGGTTAGGTTAAGGGTGCGGGTAAGGGTTAGAGTTAGGGTTAGGTTTAGGGTAAGGGTAAGGGTTAGGGTTAAGGTTAGGGATAGGGTTAGGTTTAGGGTTAGGGTTAGGGTTAGGGTAAGGGTAAGGGTTAGGGATAGGTTTAGGGTTATGTTTAGGGTAAGGGTAAGGGTTAGGTTTAGGGTTAGGGTTTGGTTTAGGATTAGGGTTAGGGTTAGGGTTAGGGTAGGGATAAGAGTTATGGTTAATGTTAGGGTTAGGGTAAGGGTTAGGGTTGAGGTTAGGGTTAGGGTTAAGGTTAGGGTTGGGGTTAGGGTAAGGGTAAGGGTTAGGGTCAGGTTTAGGGTTAGGGTTAGGGTAAGGGTAAGGGTTAGATTTAGTATTAGGTTTAGGGGAAGCGATAGGGTTAGGGTTAGGGTTTGGGTAAGGATATGGGTTAGGGTTGGGGTTAGGATTAGGGTTAGGGTTAAGGTTAGGTTAGGCTGAGGGTAAGTGTAAGGGTTAGGGTTAGGGTTAGGGTTACGGTTAGGATAAGTGTTAGGGTTAGGGTTAGGGTTAGGGTCAAGTTTAGGGTTAATGTAAGGTAAGGATTAGGGTTAGGGTTACGTTTAGGGTTAAGGTTAAGTTTAGGTTAGGGTGAGGGTAAGTGTAAGGGTTAGGGTTAGGGTTAGGGTAAGCGTAAGGGTTCGAGTTAGGGTTAGGGTTAGGGTAAGGCTTAGGGTTAGGGTTAGGGTTAAGGTTATGGTTAGGGATAGGGTTAGGGTAAGGGTATGTGTTAGGGTTAGGGTTAGGGTTAGAGTTAGGGTAAGGGTTAGCGTTAGGGTAAGCGTAAGGGTTAGGGTTAGGGTTAGGGTTAAGGTAAGGTTAAGGGTAAGGGTTAGGGTTAGGGTTAGGGTTAAGGTAAGGTTAAGGGTAAGGGTTAGGGTTAGGGTTAGGTTTATGGTTAGGGTAAGGGTAAGGGTTAGGGTTAGGGTAGGGCTTAGGATAAGGGTAAGTGTTAGGGTTAGGGTTAGGGTAAGAGTTAGGGTCATGTTTAGGGTTACCATTAAGGTTAGGGTTAGGGGAAGTGTAAGTGTTAGGGTTCGGGGTAGGGATACAGTTAGAATTAGAGGTTAGGGTTAGGATTAGGTTTAGGGTTATGGTAAGTATAAGAGTTAGGGTTAGGGATAGGGTTAGGGTTCAGGATAGGTTTAGCGTTAGGGTTAGGGTAAGGGTATGGGTTAGGGTTAGGGTTAGGGTTAGGGTTAGGGTTTGGGTTAGGATTAGGTTTAGGGTTGGGGTTAAGGTTAGGTTTAGGATTATGGTACATTTAAGGGTTAGGGTTAGATTTATGGTTAGGGTTATGCGTAGGGTTAGGATAAGGATTAGGGTTAGGTTTAGGGTTAGGGTTAGGGTTAGGGTTAGGCTAAGGTTATGTGGTAGGTTTAGGGATAGAGTTAGGTTTAGGGTTAGGGTAAGTGATAGGTTTAGGGTTAGGGTTAGGGTAAGGCCAAGGTTTAGGTTAGGGTTAGGGTTAATGTTAGAGTTAGGGTTAGGGTTACGGTTTGGTTTAGTGTAAGGGTATGGGTTAGGGTTAAAGTTAGGATTAGGTTTAGGGTTAGGGTAAGGGTTAGGGTTATGGTTAGGGTTAGGCTTAGTGTTAGAGTAAGGGTAAGGGTTAGGGTTAGGGTTAGGGTTAGAGTTAAGGTTGAGGTTAGGGTGAGGGTTAGGTTTAGGGTTAGGGTTAGGGTAAGTGCAAGGGTTAGGGTTAGAGTTAGGGTTAAGGTTAGGGTTAGGGTTACGGTTAGGGTAAGGGTAAGGGTTAGGGTTAGGGTTAGGGTTAGTGTAAGGGTTAGGGTTAGGGTTAGGTTTAGGGTTCGTGTTAGGTTTAGGGTTAGGGTTAGTGTAAGGGCAAGGGTTACGGTTAGGGTTAGGGTTAGGGTTAGGGTTAGATTTAGGGTTGGTTAAGGGTAAGGGTTAGGGTTAGGGTTAGGGTTAGGTTAAGGGTCAGGGTTAGGGTTAGGGTTAGAGTTAGTGTTAGGGTTGGTTAAGGGTAAGGGTTAGGCTTAGGGTTAGGGTTAGAGTTAGGTTAAGGGTTTGGGTTAGGGGTTAGGGTTAGGTTTAAGGTTAGGGTTAGGGTAAGGGTTAGGGTTAGGGATAGGTTTAACGTAAGGGTTATGGTTAGGGTTAGGGTTCAGGTAAGTGTTAGGGTTAGGGTTAGGGTTAGGGTTAGGGTTAGGGTAAGGATAAGCGTTAGGGTTAGGGTTAGTGTTAGGTTTAGGGTAAGTGTTAGGGTTAAGGTTAGGGTTAGGGTTAGGTTTAGGGTTAGGGTGAGGGTGAGAGTTAGGGTAAGGGTAAGGGTTTGGTTTAGGGTTAGGGTTAGGGTAAGAGTTGGGGTTAGGGTTAGGGTTAGGGTAGGGTTTAGGGTAAGGGTAAGTGTTAGTGTTAGGTTTAGGTTTAGGATAAGGGTAAGGATTAGGGTTAGGTTTAGGGTTAGGGTTAGAGGTTAGGGTTAGGGTTAGGGTTAGGGTGAGTGTTAGGTTTAGGGTTAGGGTTAGGATTAGGGTTAGGGTTATGCTTAGGGTTAGGGTTAGGGTTAGGGTTAGGGTTAGGGTAAGGGTTAGGGTTAGGGTTAGGGTTATGGTTAGGTTTAGGGTTAGGGTAAGGGGAAGGGTTAGGGTTAGGTTATGGTTTAGGGTTAGGGTTAGGGTTAGGGTTAGGGTTAGGATAAGGTTAAGGTTTAGGGTTAGGTTTAGGTTTAGAGTTAGGGGTTAGGGTTAGTGTTAGGGGTAGGGTAAGGGTTAGGTTATAGGGTTAGTGTTAGGGTTCAGTTAAAGGTTAGGGTTAGGGTTAGGGTAAAGGTAAGGGTTAGCGTTAAGGTTAGGATTAGAGTTAGTTTTAGGTATAGGGTTAGTATTAGGGTAAGAGTAAGGGTTAGGGTTAGGATTAGGGTTAGGGTTAGGGTAAGGGTTAGGGTTATGGTTAGGGTTAGGAATAGGTTTTGGGTTAGGGTTAGGGTTAGGGGTAGGGTAAGGGTTAGGTTATAGGGTTAGTGTTAGGGTTCAGTTAAAGGTTAGGGTTAGGGTTAGGGTAAGGGTAAGGGTTAGGGTTAGGTTTAGGGTTAGTGTAAGGTTTAGGGTTAGGGTTAGGTTTAGGTTTAGGGTAAGGGTAAGGGTTAGGGTTAGGGTTAGGGTTAGGGTAAGTGTAAGGGTTAGGGTTAAGGTTAGGGATAGGGTTAGGTTTAGGGTTAGGGTTAGGGTTAGGGTTAGGGTAAGGGTAAGGGTTAGGGTTAGGTTTAGGGTTATGTTTAGGGTAAGGGTAAGGGTTAGGTTTAGGGTTAGGGTTTGGTTTAGGATTAGGTTTAGGGTTAGGGTTAGGGTAGGGATAAGAGTTATGGTTAATGTTAGGGTTAGGGTAAGTGTTAGGGTTAAGGTTAGTGTTAAGGTTAGGGTTGGGGTTAGGGTAAGGGTAAGGTTTACGGTCAGGTTTAGGGTTAGGGTTAGGGTAAGGGTAAGGGTTAGATTTAGTGTTAGGTTTAGGGTAAGCGATAGGGTTAGGGTTAGGGTTTGGGTAAGAATAAGGGTTAGGGTTGGGGTTAGGATTAGGGTTAGGGTTAAGGTTAGGTTAGGCTGAGGGTAAGTGTAAGGGTTAGGTTTAGGGTTAGGGTTAAGTTTAGGATAAGTGTTAGGGTTAGGGTTAGGGTTAGGGTCAAGGTTAGGGTTAATGTAAGGTAAGGATTAGGGTTAGGGTTACGTTTAGGGTTAAGGTTAAGGTTAGGTTAGGGTGAGGGTAAGTGTAATGTTTACGGTTAGGGTTAGGGTAAGCGTAAGGGTTCGGGTTAGGGTTAGGGTTAGGGTAAGGGTTAGGGTTAGGGTTAGGGTTAAGGTTACGGTTAGGGTTAGGGTTAGGGTTAGGGTTAGGGTTAGGGTAAGGGTTAGGGTTATGGTTAGGGTTAGGCTTAGTGTTAGAGTAAGGGTAAGGGTTAGGGTTAGGGTTAGGGTTAGAGTTAAGGTTGAGGTTAGGGTGAGGGTTAGGTTTAGGGTTAGGGTTAGGGTAAGTGCAAGGGTTAGGGTTAGAGTTAGGGTTAAGGTTAGGGTTAGGGTTACGGTTAGGGTAAGGGTAAGGGTTAGGGTTAGGGTTAGGGTTAGTGTAAGGGTTAGGGTTAGGGTTAGGTTTAGGGTTCGTGTTAGGTTTAGGGTTAGGGTTAGTGTAAGGGCAAGGGTTACGGTTAGGGTTAGGGTTAGGGTTAGGGTTAGATTTAGGGTTGGTTAAGGGTAAGGGTTAGGGTTAGGGTTAGGGTTAGGTTAAGGGTCAGGGTTAGGGTTAGGGTTAGAGTTAGTGTTAGGGTTGGTTAAGGGTAAGGGTTAGGCTTAGGGTTAGGGTTAGAGTTAGGTTAAGGGTTTGGGTTAGGGGTTAGGGTTAGGTTTAAGGTTAGGGTTAGGGTAAGGGTTAGGGTTAGGGATAGGTTTAACGTAAGGGTTATGGTTAGGGTTAGGGTTCAGGTAAGTGTTAGGGTTAGGGTTAGGGTTAGGGTTAGGGTTAGGGTAAGGATAAGCGTTAGGGTTAGGGTTAGTGTTAGGTTTAGGGTAAGTGTTAGGGTTAAGGTTAGGGTTAGGGTTAGGTTTAGGGTTAGGGTGAGGGTGAGAGTTAGGGTAAGGGTAAGGGTTTGGTTTAGGGTTAGGGTTAGGGTAAGAGTTGGGGTTAGGGTTAGGGTTAGGGTAGGGTTTAGGGTAAGGGTAAGTGTTAGTGTTAGGTTTAGGTTTAGGATAAGGGTAAGGATTAGGGTTAGGTTTAGGGTTAGGGTTAGAGGTTAGGGTTAGGGTTAGGGTTAGGGTGAGTGTTAGGTTTAGGGTTAGGGTTAGGATTAGGGTTAGGGTTATGCTTAGGGTTAGGGTTAGGGTTAGGGTTAGGGTTAGGGTAAGGGTTAGGGTTAGGGTTAGGGTTATGGTTAGGTTTAGGGTTAGGGTAAGGGGAAGGGTTAGGGTTAGGTTATGGTTTAGGGTTAGGGTTAGGGTTAGGGTTAGGGTTAGGATAAGGTTAAGGTTTAGGGTTAGGTTTAGGTTTAGAGTTAGGGGTTAGGGTTAGTGTTAGGGGTAGGGTAAGGGTTAGGTTATAGGGTTAGTGTTAGGGTTCAGTTAAAGGTTAGGGTTAGGGTTAGGGTAAAGGTAAGGGTTAGCGTTAAGGTTAGGATTAGAGTTAGTTTTAGGTATAGGGTTAGTATTAGGGTAAGAGTAAGGGTTAGGGTTAGGATTAGGGTTAGGGTTAGGGTAAGGGTTAGGGTTATGGTTAGGGTTAGGAATAGGTTTTGGGTTAGGGTTAGGGTTAGGGGTAGGGTAAGGGTTAGGTTATAGGGTTAGTGTTAGGGTTCAGTTAAAGGTTAGGGTTAGGGTTAGGGTAAGGGTAAGGGTTAGGGTTAGGTTTAGGGTTAGTGTAAGGTTTAGGGTTAGGGTTAGGTTTAGGTTTAGGGTAAGGGTAAGGGTTAGGGTTAGGGTTAGGGTTAGGGTAAGTGTAAGGGTTAGGGTTAAGGTTAGGGATAGGGTTAGGTTTAGGGTTAGGGTTAGGGTTAGGGTTAGGGTAAGGGTAAGGGTTAGGGTTAGGTTTAGGGTTATGTTTAGGGTAAGGGTAAGGGTTAGGTTTAGGGTTAGGGTTTGGTTTAGGATTAGGTTTAGGGTTAGGGTTAGGGTAGGGATAAGAGTTATGGTTAATGTTAGGGTTAGGGTAAGTGTTAGGGTTAAGGTTAGTGTTAAGGTTAGGGTTGGGGTTAGGGTAAGGGTAAGGTTTACGGTCAGGTTTAGGGTTAGGGTTAGGGTAAGGGTAAGGGTTAGATTTAGTGTTAGGTTTAGGGTAAGCGATAGGGTTAGGGTTAGGGTTTGGGTAAGAATAAGGGTTAGGGTTGGGGTTAGGATTAGGGTTAGGGTTAAGGTTAGGTTAGGCTGAGGGTAAGTGTAAGGGTTAGGTTTAGGGTTAGGGTTAAGTTTAGGATAAGTGTTAGGGTTAGGGTTAGGGTTAGGGTCAAGGTTAGGGTTAATGTAAGGTAAGGATTAGGGTTAGGGTTACGTTTAGGGTTAAGGTTAAGGTTAGGTTAGGGTAAGGGTAAGTGTAATGTTTACGGTTAGGGTTAGGGTAAGCGTAAGGGTTCGGGTTAGGGTTAGGGTTAGGGTAAGGGTTAGGGTTAGGGTTAGGGTTAAGGTTACGGTTAGGGTTAGGGTTAGGGTAAGGGTATGTGTTAGGGTTAGGGTTAGGGTTAGAGTTAAGGTGAGGGTTAGCGTTAGGGTAAGCATAAGGTTTAGGGTTAGGGTTAGGGTTAAGGTAAAGTTAAGGGTAAGTGTTAGGGTTAGGGTTAGGGTTAGGGTTAGGGTTAGGGTAAGGGTAAGGGTTAGGGTTGGGGTTAGGGTTAGGTTATGGTTTAGGGTTAGGCTTAGGGTTAGGGTAGGGCTTAGGGTAAGGGTAAGTGTTAGGGTTAGGATTAGGGTTAAGGTTAGGGTAAGAGTTAGGGTTATGTTTAGGGTTACCATTAAGGTTAGGGTTAGGGGAAGGGTAAGTGTTAGGGTTCGGGTTAGGGATACAGTTAGATTTAGGGGTTAGGGTTAGGGTTAGGTTTATGGTTAGTGTAAGTATAAGAGTTAGGGTTAGGGATAGGGTTAGGGTTCAGGATAGGTTTAGCGTGAGGGTTAGGGTTAGGGTATGGGTTAGGGTTAGGTTTAGGGTTAGGGTTTGGGTTAGGATTAGGTTTAGGGTTGGGGTTAAGGTTAGGTTTAGGGTTATGGTACATTTAAGGGTTAGGGTTAGAGTTATGGTTAGGGTTATGCTTAGGGTTAGGATAAGGATTAGGGTTAGGTTTAGGGTTAGGGTTAGGGTTAGGGTTAGGCTAAGGTTATGTGTTAGGTTTAGGGATAGAGTTAGGTTTAGGGTTAGGGTAAGTGATAGGTTTAGGGTTAGGGTTAGGGTAAGGCCAAGGTTTAGGTTAGGGTTAGGGTTAAGGTTAGGGTTAGGTTTAGGGTTACGGTTCGGTTTAGGGTAAGGGTAAGGGTTAGGGTTAAAGTTAGGATTAGGTTTAGGGTTAGGGTAAGGGTTAGGGTTATGGTTAGGGTTAGGCTTAGTGTTAGAGTAAGGGTAAGGGTTAGGGTTAGGGTTAGGGTTAGAGTTAAGGTTGAGGTTAGGGTGAGGGTTAGGTTTAGGGTAAGGGTTAGGGTTGGGTAAGGGTTAGTGTTAGCGTTAGGGTTAGGGTAAGGGTAAGGGTTAGGGTTAGGGTTAGGGTAAGGATAAGGGTTAGGGTTAGGGTTAGGGTTATGCTTAAGTTTTGGGTTAGGGTTAGGGTAATGATAAGGGTAAGGGTTAGGGTTAGGATTAGGGTTAGTGTAAGTGTTAGAGTTAGGGTTAGGGTTAGGGTAAGGGTAAGGGTCAGGGTTAAGGTTAGGGTTAGGGTTAGGGTAAGGGTAAGGTTTAGGGTTAGATTTAGGGTTAGGGTTAGTCTAAGGGTAAGGGTTAGGTTTAGGGTTAGGGTTAGGTTTAGGGTTAGGGTTAGGTTAAGGATAAGGGTTATTGTTCAGGTTAGGGTTAAGGATAGGTTTAGGGTTAAGGTTAGGGTTAGGGTTAGGTTTAGGTTTAGAATTAGGGTTAGGGTTAGGGTAAGGGTTAGGGTTAGGGTTAGTGTCAGGGTTAAGCTGAGTGTTAGGGTAAGGGTAAGGGTTAGGTTTAGGTTTAGGGTTAGGGTTAAGGTTGAGGTTAGGATTAGGGTTAGGGTTAGGGCTAAGGTTGAGGGTAGGTTTAGGGATAGGTTTAGGGTTAGTGTAAGAGTTAGTGTTAGGGTTAGGGTAAGGGTAAGGGTTAGGGTTAGGGTTAGGGTTATGGTTGAGGTTAGGGTTAGAGTAAGAGGAAAATTTAGGGTTAGGATTAGGGTAAGGGTTAGGTTTAGGTTTAGGGTTAGAGTTAGGGTTAGGG
>JANJXV010000053.1:957500-1002500 GCA_024803745.1 Megascapheus bottae | reverse complement strand
GTTAAGGGTTAGGGTTAGGGTTAGGGTAAGTGTTAGGTTTAGGGTAAGGGTAAGTGTTAGGTTTAGGATTAGGGTTTGAGTTAGATTTAGGTGTTAGGGTTAGGGTTGGGCTTAGGTTTAGGTTTAGGGTTAGGTTAAGGGTAATGATTAGGGTTAGGGTTAGTGTTAGGTTTAGTTTTAGGGTTAATCTAAGGGTAAGGGTAAGGGTTAGCGTTAGGGTTAGAATTAGGGTTAGTTTCACGGTAAGCTTAGGGTAAGGGTAAGAGTTAGGGTTAGGGTTAGGTTTAGGGTTAAGGTTAGGGTTAGGGTTAGGGTTAGGGTTAGGGTTAGGGTTAGGGTTAGGGTTAGGTTGAGGGTTAGGGTTAGGGTTAGGGTTAGGGTTAGGGGAAGGATAAGGGTTAGGGTTAGGGTTAGGTTTAGGGTTAGGGTTAGGGTAAGGATTAGGGTTAGGGTTAGGGTTAGGTTAGTGTTAGGGATAGGGTTAGGCTTGAGGTTAGGGTTAGAGTTAGAGGAAGGGTTAGGGTTAGGGTCAGGTTAAGGGTTCGGGTTAGGGTTAGGGTTACAGTTAGGGTAAGGTTTAGGTTAGGGTTAGGGTTAAGGTAAGGGTTGGGTTTAGGTTTAGGGTTAGGGTTAGGGTTAGGGTAAGGGTTAGGGTTAGGTTAGGGTTAGGGTTAGGGTTAGGGTTAGAGTTATGTTAGGATTAGGGTTAGGGTTAGGGTTAGGGTAAGGGTTAGGGTTAGGGTTAAGGTTAGGGTTAGGGTTAGGGTAAGGTTAAGGGTTACTGTTAGGGTTAGGGTTAGGGATAGGGTTAGGGTTAGGGTTAGGTTTAGGATCAGGGTATGTGTTAGGTTTAGGTTTGGGTTTAGGGTTAGGGTTAGGGTTAGCGTTAGGGTAAGGGTAAGGGTTAGGGTTAGGGTTAGGGTTAAGGTAAGGGTCAGGGTTATTGTTAGGGTTAGTGTTAGGTTTAGGGTAAGGGTTAGGGTTAGGTTTAGGGTAAGGGTAAGGTTTAGGGTTAGGAATAGGGTTAGGGTGAGTGTTAGGGTTAGGGTTAGGTTAAGAGTTAGGGTTAGAGTTAGGGTTAGGGAAAGGGTAAGATTTAGGGTTAGGATTAGGTTTTGGGTAAGGGTAAGGGTTAGGGTTAAGGTTAGGGTTAAGTTTAGGGTTAGGGTAAGGGTAAGGGTAAGGTTAGGGTTAGAGTTAGGGTTAGGGTTAGGGTAACGGTTAGTGTTAGGGTTAGGGTAAGGGTAAGGTTTAGGGTTAGGGTTAGGTTAAGGGTACGGGTAAGGGTTAGAGTTAGGGTTAGGTTTAGGGTAAGGGTAACGGTTAGGGTTAAGGTTAGGGATAGGGTTAGGTTTAGGTTAGGGTTAGGATTAGGGTTATTGTAAGGGTAAGGGTTAGGGTTAGTTTTAGGGTTATGTTTAGGGTAAGGGTAAGGGTTAGGTTTAGGGTTAGGGTTTGGTTTAGGATTAGGGTTAGGGTTAGGGTAGGGATAAGAGTTATGGTTAATGTTAGGGTTAGGGTAAGGGTTAGGGTTAAGGTTAGTGTTAGGGTTAAGGTTAAGTTTGGGGTTAGGATAAGGGTAAGTGTTAGGGTCAGGTTTAGGGTTAGGGTTAGAGTAAGGGTAAGGGTTAGATTTAGTGTTAGGTTTAGGGTAAGCGATAGGGTTAGGGTTAGGGTTTGGGTAAGGATAAGGGTTAGGGTTGGGGTTAGGATTAGGGTTAGGGTTAAGGTTAGGTTAGGCTGAGGGTAAGTGTAAGGGTTAGGGTTAGGGTTAGGGTTACGGTTAGGGTTAGGGTTAATGTAAGGTAAGGATTAGGGTTAGGGTTACGTTTAGGGTTAAGGTTAAGTTTAGGTTAGGGTGAGGGTAAATGTAAGGGTTAGGGTTAGGATTAGGGTAAGCGTAAGTGTTCGGGTTAGGGTTAGGGTTAGGGTAAGGGTTAGGGTTAGGGTTAGGGTTAAGGTTACGGTTAGGGTTAAGGTTAGGGTAAGCGTAAGGGTTAGGGTTAGGGTTAGGGTTAAAGTAAGGTTAAGGGTAAGGGTTAGGGTTAGGGTTAGGGTTAGGGTTAAGGTAAGGGTAAGGGTTAGGGTTGGTGTTAGGGTTAGGTTATGGTTTAGGGTTAGGGTAGGGCTTAGGGTAAGGGTAAGTGTTAGGGTTAGGGTTAGGGTTAGGGTTAGGGTAAGAGTTAGGGTTAGGTTTAGGGTTACCATTAAGGTTAGGGTTAGGGGAAGGGTAAGTGTTAGGGTTCGGGGTAGGGATACAGTTAGATTTAGGGGTTAGGGTTAGGGTTAGGTTTAGGGTTAGGGTAAGTATAAGAGTTAGGGTTAGGGATAGAGTTAGGGTTCAGGATAGGTTTAGCATTAGGGTTAGGGTAAGGGTATGTGTTAGGGTTAGGGTTAGGGTTAGGGTTAAGGTTAGGGTTAGGGTTAGGGTAGGGTAAGGGTATGGGTTAGGGTTAGAGTTAGGGTTAGGGAAAGGGTAAGGGTTAGGGTTAGGGTTAGGGTTACGATTAGGGTAAGGTTAAGGGTTAGGTTAAGATTAGGGTCCGGTTTAGGGTTAGGGTTAGTGTTGGATAAGGGTTAGTGTTAGGGTTAGGGTTACGGAAAGGGTAAGGGTTAGGGTTAGGGTTAGGGTTAGGTTTAGGGTTAGGGTAAGGTTAAGGGTTAGGGTTAAATTTAGGGTCCGGTTTAGGGTTAGGGTTAGTGTTGGATAAGTGTTAGGGTTAGGGTTAGGGTTAGGGAAAGGGTAAGGATTAGGGTTAGGGTTAGGGTTAGGATTAGGGTTAGGGTAAGGGTAAGGGTTAGGGTTAGAGTTAGGGTTAGGGAAAGGGTAAGGGTTAGGGTTAGGGTTAGAGTTAGGGTAAGGATTAGGGTTAGGGTTAGGGTTAGCATTAAATTTAGGGTTAGGGTAAGGGTAAGTGTTAGGGTTAGGTTAGGGTAACGGTTAGATTAGGGGTTAATGTTAGGGTTAGGTTTAGAGTTAGGGTTAGGGAAAGGATAAGAGTTAGGGTTAGGGATAGGGTTAGGTTTGCGGTTAGGTTTAGCGTTAGGGTTAGTGTTAGGGAAAGGGTAAGGGTTAGGGTTAGGGTTAGGGTTAGGGTAAGGGTAAGGTTAGGGTTAGGATTAGGGTTAGGGTTAAATGTAGGGTTAGGGTTAGTGTTAGGGTTAGGTTTAGGTTTAGGGTTAGGGTAAGGGTAAGGGTTAGGGTTAGGGTTAGGGAAAGGGTAGGGGTTAGGGTTAGGGTTAGAGTTAGGGTAAGGATTAGGGTTAGGGTTAGGGTAAGGGTTAGGGTTAGGTTTATGGTTAGCATTAATGTTAGGGTTAGGGTAAGTGTAAGTGTTAGGATTAGGGTTAGGGAAACGGTTGGATTTAGGGGTTAAGGTTAGGGTTAGGGTTAGTGTTAGGGTTAGGTTTAGGTTTAGGGTTAGGGTAAGGGTAAGGGTTAGGGTTAGGGTTAAGGTTAGGGTTAGGGTTAGGGTTAGGGTAGGGTAAGGGTTAGGGTTAGGGTTAGGATAAGGGTTAGGGTTAGGGTTAGGTTTACCATTAGGGTATTATTAAGGGTTAGGGTTAAGGTTAGGGTCAGGGTTAGGGTTAGGGTTAGGGTTTGGTTAAGGGTTAGGGTTAGTGATAGGTTTAGGGTTATTGTTAGGGCAAGGGTAAGGGTTAGGGTTAGGGTTAAGGTTAGAGTTAGGGTTAAGGTTATTGTTAGGGTACGGGTTAGGCTTAGGGTTAGGAATAGGTTTAGGTTTAGGGTTATGGTTAGGGTTAGGGTTAGGGTAAAGGTAAGGGTTAGGGTTAGGTTTAGGGTTAAGGTCAGGGTTAGGGTTAAGGTTAGGGTTAGGGTAAGGGTTAGGCTTAGGGTTAGGAATAGGTTTAGGTTTAGTGTTATGGTTAGGGTTAGGGTTAGGGTAAGGGTAAGGGTTCGGGTTAGGTTTACAGTTAGGGTAGGGGTTAGGGTAAGAGTAATTGTTAGGTTTAGGGTTAGGGTAAGAGTAAGGGTTAGGGTTAGTGTGAGGCTTAGGGTTAGGTAATGGTTTAAGGTTAGGGGTTAGGGTTAGGGTAAGAGTTAGGGTAAGGGTTTCAGTTAGGGTTAGGTTTAGGGTAAGGGTTAGGATTAGGATTAGGACTAGGGTTAGTGTTAGGGTTAGGGTTAGGGTTAGGTTTAGGGTTAGGGTAAGGGTAAGGGTTAGGTTTAGGATTAGTGTAAGAGTAACTGTTAGGGTTAGGGATAAGGTTAGGGTAAGTGTTAGGTTAAGGGTTAGGGTTAGGGTTAGGGTAAGGGTAAAGATTAGGGTTAGGTTTAGGGTTAGAGTTAGGGTTAGGGTTAGAGTAAGGGTAAGGATTGGGGTTAGGGTTAGGTTTAGGGTAAGGGTAAGGTTTATGGTTAGGTTTAGGATTAAATGTAGGGTTAGGGTTCGGGTTAGGTTTAGGGTTAGAGTTAGGGTAAGGGTAAGGGTTATGGTTAGGTTTAGGGTTAGGTAAATGGTAAGGGTTAGGGTTAGGGTTAGAGTTAGGGTAAGGATTAGTGTTAGGTTTAGGGTAAGGGTTAGGGTTAGCATTAAGGTTACGGTTAGAGTTAGAGTTAGGGTTAGCTTGAAGGTTAGGGTTAGGGTAAGTGTAAGCGTTAGGGTTAGGGTTAAGGTTAGCATTAAGGTTAGGGTTAGGGTAAGGGTAAGTGTTAGGGTTAGGGTTAGGGTTACGGTTAAATTTAGGGGTTAGGGTTAGGTTTAGGTTTATGGTTAGGGTAAGGATAAGGATAAGGGGTAAGTTTAGGGTTAGGGTTAGGATTAGGGTTAAGATTAGATTTAGGGTGAGGGTAAGGGTAAGGGTTAGGGTTAGGTTTAGGGTTAGGGTTAGGGTAAGGGTAAGGGTTAGGGTTAGGCTTAGGCTTAGGGTTAGCATTAAGGTTAGGGTTAGGGTAAGGGTAAGTGTTAGGGTTAGGGTTAGGGTTACGGTTAAATTTAGGGGTTAGGGTTAGGTTTAGGTTTAGAGTTAGGGTAAGGATAAGGGTAAGGGGTAAGTTTAGGGTTAGGGTTAGGATTAGGGTTAAGATTAGGTTTAGGGTGAGGGTAAGGGTAAGGGTTAGGGTTAGGTTTAGGGTTAAGTTTAGGGTAAGGGTTAGGGTTAGGGTGAGGGTTATGGTTAGGGTTAAGGGTTAGGGTTAGGGTTAGGGTTAGGGTTAGGTTTATGGTCATGGTTAGGGTAAGGGTAAGGGTTAGTGTTAGGGTTAGTGTTAGGGTTAGGTTAGGGTTAGGGTTTGGGTAAGGGTAATGGTTAGGGTTAGGGTTAGGGTTAGTGTTAGTGATAGTTTTAGGGTTATGGTTATCGTAAGGGTAAGTGTTAGGGTTAGGGTTAGGGTAAGGGTAAGTGTTAGGGTTAGGTTTACGGTTACGGTTAGATTTAGGGGTTAGGGTTAGGGTTAGGTTTAAGTTTAGGGTTAGGGTAAGTATAAGAGTTAGGGTTAGGTATAGGGTTAGGGTTCAGGTTAGTTTTAGGGTTAGGGTTAGGGTAAGGGTATGGGCTAGGGTTAGGTTTAGGGTTAAGTTTAGAGTTAGGTTTAGGGTAGGGTAAGGGTTAGAGTTAGGGTTAGGGTTAAGGGTTAGAGTTCAGTTTAGGGTTAGGGTTAGGGTTAAGTTTGAGGTGAGGGTAAGGGTAATGGTTAGGGTTAAGATTAGGTTTAGGGTGAGGGTAAGGGTAAGGGTTAGGGTTAGGTTTAGGGTTAAGGTTAGGGTAAGGGTAAGGGTTAGGGTTAGGTTTATGGTCACGGTTAGGGTTAGGGTTAGGGTTAAGGGTTAGGGTTATGGTTAGGGTTAGGTTAATGTTAAGTGTTAGGGTTAGAGTTAGGGTTTGGGAAAGGGTACGGGTTTGGGTTAAGGTTAGGGTTAGGGTTAGGTTAGGGATAGGGTTAGGGTTAGGGTAATCGTAAGGGTTAGGATTAGGGTTAGGCTTAGGGTTTAGGGTTAATGTTAGGGTTACGGTTAAGTTTAGCATTAGGTTTATGGTTAGGGTTAGAGTAAGGGTAAGGGTTAGTGTTAGGGTTAGGGTTAGTGTTAGTGATAGTTTTAGGGTTAGGGTTAGGGTAAGTGTAAGTGTTAGGGTTAGGGTTAGGGTTAGGGTTAGGTTTATGGTTAGGGTTAGGGTAAGGGTAAGGGTTAGGGTTAGGTTTAGGTTTAGGGTTAGTGATAGGTTTAGGGTTAGGGTTAGGGTAAGGGTAAGGGTTTGGGTTAAGGTTAGGGTTAGGGTTAGGTTGGGGTTAGGGTTAGGGTTAGGGTAAAGGTAAGGGTTAGGATTAGGTTTAGGGTTAGGGTTAGGGTTAGGGTTAGGGTTAGGGTTAGGGTTAGGGTTAGCGTTAGGTTTATGGTTAGGGTTAGAGTAAGGGTAAGGGTTAGTGTTAGGGTTAGGGTTAGTGTTAGTGATCGGTTTAGGGTTAGGGTTAGGGTAAGGGTAAGGGTTAGGGTTAGGGTTAGAGTTAGTGATAGGTTTAGGGTTAGGTTTAGGGTAAGGTCAAGTGTTAGGTTAGGAGTAGGGTTAAAGTTAGGGTTAGGGTTAGGGTTAGGGTTAGTTTTAGGTTTAGGGTTAGGGTAAGGGTAAGGGTTAGGGTTAGGGTTTGGGTTAGAGTTAAGGTTAGGGTTCGGATTAGGGTTAGGGCTGGGTAAGGGTTAGGGTTAGGGTTAGGGATAGGTTTGGGTTTAGGGTTAGGGTTAGGGTTAGGGTTAGGGTAAGGGTTAGGGTTAGGGTTAGGTTTAGGGTAGGGGTTAGGGTAAGGGTAAGTGTTAGGGTTAGGGTTAGGGTTAGGGTAATGGTAAGGGTTAGGGTTAGGTTTAGTTTTAGGGTTAGGATTAGGGTTGAGGTTAGGGTAAGGGTTAGTGGTTAGGGTTAGGGTTAGGGTGAGGGTGAGGTTAGGTTTAGGGTTAGGGTTAGGGTAAGGGTAAGAGTTGGGGTTAGGGTTAGGTTTGGGTTTAGGGTTACGGTTAGGGTTAGGGTTAGGTTTAGGGTAGGGGTTAGGGTAAGGGTAAGTGTTAGGTTTAGGGTTAGGGTAAGGGTAAGGGTTAGGTTTAGTGTGAGGGTTAGGATTAGGTTAAGGTTTAGGGTTAGGGGTTAGGGTTGGGGTTAGGGTTAGAGTTAGGGTAAGGGTTAGGGTTTGGGTTACGGTTAGTGTAAGGGTTAGGGTTAGGGTTAGGGCTAGCGTAAGTGTTAGGGTTAGGGTTAGGGTTAGGTTTAGGGGTAGGGTTAGGGTAAGGGTTAGGGTTAGGTTTAGGGTTACGGTTAGGGTAAGGGTAAGTGTTAGGGTTAGGGTTAGGGTTAGGGTTAGGTTAATGTTAGGGTAAGGGTTAGGGTCAGGGTTAGGTTTAGGGTTGGCTTAAGTTTAGGGTTAGGGTGAGGGTAAGGTTAAGGGTTAGGGTTAGGTTTAGGGTAAGCGTTAGGGTTAGGGTCAGGGTTAGTGTTAGGGTTAGGGTTAGGGTAAGGGTAAGGGTTAGGGTTAGGGTTAGGTTAGGGTTAGGTTTAGGGTTGAGATTAGGGTTAGAGTTAGAGGAAGTGTTAGGGTTAGGGTTAGGATTCGGGTTTAGGGTTAGGGTTAGGGTTTGGGTTATGTTTAGCGTTAGGTTTATGGTTAGGGTGAGAGTAAGGGTAAGGGTTAGTGTTAGGGTTAGTGTTAGTGTTAGTGATAGGTTTAGGGTTAGGGTTAGGGTAAGTGTTAGGGTTAGGGTTAGGGTTAGGGTTAGGTTTAGGGTTAGGGTTAGGGTAAGGGTAAGGGTTTGGGTTAAGGTTAGGGTTAGTGTTAGGTTAGGGTTAGGGGTAGGGTTAGTCTAAGGGTAAGGGTTAGGATTAGGTTTAATGTTAGGGTTAAGGGTTAGGGTTACGGTTAGGGTTAGGGTTAGCGTTAGGTTTATGATTAGGGTTAGAATAAGGGTAAGGGTTAGTGTTAGGGTTAGGGTTAGTGTTAGTGATAGGTTTAGGGTTAGGGTTAGGGTAAGGGTAAGGGTTAGTGTTAGGGTTAGGGTTACTGTTAGTGATAGGTTTAGGGTTAGGGTTAGGGTAAGGATAAGTGTTAGGGTTACAGTTAGGGTTAGGGTTAGGTTTATGGTTAGGGTTAGGGTAAGGGTAAGGGTTTTGGTTAGGGTTAGGGTTAGGGTTAGTGATAGGTTTAGGATTAGGGTTAGGGTAAGGTCAAGGGTTAGGTTAGGGTTAGGGTTAAGGTTAGGGTTAGGGTTAGGGTTAGGGTTAGGGTAAGGGTTAGCGTTAGGGTTAGGGTTAGGGTAGGGGTTAGGGTAAGGGTAAGTGTTAGGTTTAGGGTTAGGGTTAGGGTAAGGGTAAGGGTTAGTGTTAGGGCTAGGGTTAGTTTTAGTGATAGTTTTAGGTTTAGGGTTAGTTTAAGGGTAAGTGTTAGGGTTAGGGTTAGGGTTAGGGTTAGGTTTAGGGTAGGGGTTAGGGTAAGGGTAAGTGTTAGGGTTTGGGTTAGGGTTAGGGTAAGGGTAAGGGTTAGGGTTAGGTTTAGTTTTAGGGTTAGGATTAGGGTTGAGGTTAGGGTAAGGGTTAGTGGTTAGGGTTAGGGTTAGGGTAGGGGTTAGGGTAAGGGTAAGTGTTAAGTTTAGGGTTAGGGTAAGGGTAAGGGTTAGGGTTAGTGTGAGGGTTAGGTTTAGGTTAAGGTTTAGGGTTAGGGGTTAGGGTTGGGGTTAGGGTTAGAGTTAGGGTAAGGGTTAGGGTTAGGGTTACGGTTAGTGTAAGGGTTAGGGTTAGGGTTAGGGGTAGCGTAAGTGTTAGGGTTAGGGTTAGGGTTAGGTTTAGGGGTAGGGTTGGGGTAAGTGTTAGGGTTAGGTTTAGGGTTACGGTTAGGGTAAGGGTAAGTGTTAGGGTTAGGGTTAGGGTTAGGTTAAGTGTTAGGGTAAGGGTTAGGGTCAGGGTTACGTTTAGGGTTGGCTTAAGTTTAGGGTTAGGGTTAGGGTAAGGTTAAGGGTTAGGGTTAGGGTTAGGGTAAGTGTTAGGGTTAGGGTCAGGGTTAGTGTTAGGGTTAGGGTTAGGGTAAGGGTAAGGGTTAGGGTTAGGGTTAGGTTAGGGTTAGGTTTACGGTTGAGATTAGGGTTAGAGTTAGAGGAAGGGTTAGGGTTAGGGTCAGGGTAAGGGTTAGGGTTAGGGTTAGGGTTAGAGTTAGGGTACGGTTTAGAGTAAGGGTAAGGGTTAGGGTTAGGGTAAGGGTTAGGGTTAGGGTTAGGGTTAGGGTTGGGGTTAAGGTTAGGGTTAGGGTTAGGGTAAGGGTAAGTGTTAGGGTTAAGGTTAGGGTTAGGGTAAGCGTTCGGGTTAGGGTCAGGGTTAGTTTTAGGGTTAATGTTAGGGTAAGGGTAAGGGTTAGGGTTAGGATTAGGTTAGGGTTAGGGTTAGGGTTAGGGTTGAGGTTAGGGTTAGAGTTAGAGGAAGGGTTAGGGTTAGGGTCAGGGTAAGGGTTCGGGTTCGGGTTAGGGTTATAGTTAGGGTAAGGTTTAGAGTAAGGGTATGGGTTAGGGTTAGGGTAAGGGTTAGGGTTAGGGTTAGGTTTACGGTTGGGGTTAAGTTTAGGGTTAGGGTTAGGGTAAGGGTAAGTGTTATGGTTAGGTTTAGGGTTAGGGTTAGGGTTAGGTTTAGGGTTAGGGTTGGGGTAAGGGCAACGGTTAGGTTTAGGGTTAAGGTTAGGGTTAGGGTTAGGGTTAGGTTTAGGTTTAGAGTTAGGGTTAGGGTAAGGGTAAGGGTAAGGGTTAGTGTTATGGTTAGGGATAGGGTTAAGGATAGGGTTAGTGTTATGGTTAGGTTTAGGGTAAGCGTTAGGGTTAGCTTAGGGTAAGGGTTGGGGTTAGGGATAGGGTTAAGTTTAGAGTTAGGTTTAGGGTTAGGTTAAGGTTAAGGTTAAGGGTTAGGGTTAGTGTTAGGGTTAGGGTTAGGTTAAGGGTTCTGGTTAGGGTTAGGGTTAGAGTTAGGTTTAGGGTTGGATAAAGGTAAGGTTTAGGTTTAGGGTAAGGGTTAGGGTTAGGTTAAACGTTAGGGTTAGGGGTTAGGGTTAGGGTTAGGTTTAGTGTAAGGGTTAGGGTTAGGGTAAGGGATAGGGTTAGGGTTAGGGTTAGGGTAAGTGTTAGCGTCAGAGTTAGGGTTAGGGTTAAATTTAGGGTTAGGGTTCGGGTTAGGGTTATGTTTAGGGTTAGGGTTAGGGTAAGGGTATGTGTTAGGGTTAGGGTTAGGGTTAGGGTTAGCGTTACGGTAAGCGTAAGGGTTAGGGTTAGGGTTAGGGTTAAGGTAAGGGTAAGGGTTAGGGTTAGGTTTAGGGTTAGGTATAAGGTAAGGGTTAGGGATAGGTTGAGGGTAAGTGTAACGTTTAAGGTTAGGGTTAGGGTTAGGATAAGGTTAGGGTTAGAGTTAGTGTTAGGGTTAGTTTAGGGGTAATGTAAGGGTAAGGGTTAGGGTTAGGGTTAGGGTTAGGTTAAGGGTTAGGATTAGGGTTAGAGTTAGGGTAGGGGTTAGGGTAAGCATATGTGTTAGTGTTAGGGTTAGGTTTAGGATAAAGGTAAGGATTAGGGTTTGGTTTAGGATTAGGGTTATTGGTTAGGGTTAGGGTTAGGGTTAGGGAGAGGGTTAGGTTTAGGGTTAGGGTTAGGGTAAGGGTAAGGGTTATGGTTAGGGTTAGGACAAGGGTTAGTGTTCGGTTTAAGGTTAGGATTAGGGTAAGGGAAAGAGTAGGGTTAGGGTTAGGATTAAGGTTAGGGTAAGGGTTAGGTTAGGGTTAATGTTAGGGTTAGGGTTAGGGTTAGGGTAAGGGTTAGGGTTAGGGTTAGGGTAAGGATTAGGGTTAGGGTTAGGGTTAGAGTTAGGTTTAGGTTTAGGATTAGGGTTAGGGTTAAGGTAAGGGTTGGGGTTAGGGTTAGGTTTAGGGTAAGGGTTAGGTTTAGTGTTAGGGTAAGTGTAACGGTTAGGGTTAGTGTTAGGGTTAGGTTTAGGGTTAGGGTTAGGGTTAGGGTTAGGGTAAGGGTAAGGGTTAGGGTTAAGGTTAGGGTTAGGGTTAGGTTTAGGGTTAGGGTTAGGGTTAGTGTAAGGGTAAGGGTTAGGGATAGGATTAGGGTTAGGGTTAGTGTAAGGGTTATGGTTGGGTTAGGGTTAGTGTTAAGGTTAGGGTTAGGGTTAGGGTAAGGGTAAGGGTTAGGGTTAGGGTTAGGATTAGTGTTGGGGTTAAGGTTAGGGTTAGGGTAAGGGTTAGGTTAGTATTAGTGTTAGGTTTAAGTTTAGGTTTAGGGATATGGTAAGGGTTAGTGTTAGGGTAAGGGTATGTGTTAGGGTTAGGGTTAGGGTTAGGGTAAGGGTTAGGTTTAGCGTTAGTGTAAGCGTAAGGGTTAGGGTTAGGGTTAGGGTAAGGGTAAGGGTTAGGGTTAGGGTTACGTTTAGGTTTAGGGTAAGGGTAAGTTTTAGATTTAGGGTTTGGGTTAGGGTTAGGGTTAGGATTAGGGTTAGGGTTAGGGTTAGGGTAAGGGTAAAGGTAGGGTTAAGGTCAGGGTTAGGTTATGGTTTACGGTTAGGCTTAGGGTTAGGATAGGAGTTAGGTTAGGGTAAGTGTTAGGGTTAGGGTTAGGGTTAGGATATGGGTAAGGGTTATGGTTAGGGTTAGTGTTAGGGTTAGGTTAAGTGTTAGGGTTAGGCTTAGGGTAAGGGTAAGTGTTAGGATTAAGGTTAGGGTAAGGGTTAGGTTTAGGGTTAGGGTTAAGGATAGGGTTAGGTTTAGGGTTAGGGTTAGGGTAAGGGTAAGGGTTAAGGTTAGGGTAGGGTAGGGTTAGGGTTAGGTTTAGGGTAAGGGTTAGGGTTAGGTTTAGGTTAAGGGTAAAGTTTAGGTTTAGGGATAGGGTTGGGGTTAGGGTTAGGCTTAAAGTAAGGGTATGTGTTAGGTTTAGGTTTAGGGTTAGGGTTACCGTTTGGGTTACTGTTAGGGGAAGGGGAATGGTTAGGGTTAGGGTTAGGGTTAAGGTAATGGTCAGGTTTAGGGTTAGGGTTAGGTTTAGGGTAAGGGTTAGGATTAGTTTAGGGTTAGGGGAAGTTTTAGGGTTAGGGTTAGCGTTAGGGTTAGGGTAAGGGTAAGGTTTAGGGTTAGGGTTAGGGTTAGGGTTAGGTTTAGGATTAGGGTTAGGTTTAGGGTTATGATTGGCGTAAGAGTAAGGGTTATGGTTAGGGTTAGGGTTAGGGTTAGGGTAAGGGTAAGGGTTAGGGTTAGGGTTAGGGTTAGGGTTAAGGTTAGGGTTAGGGTTAGGGTAAGTGTAACGGTTAGGGTTAGGGTTAGGGTTAGGCTAAGGGTAAGCGTTAGTGTTATGGTTATGGTTAGGGTAAGGTTAAGGGTTAGGGTTAGGTTTAGGGTTAGGGGAAGTTTTACTGTTATGGTTAGGATTAGGGTAAGGGTAAGGTTTAGGGTTAGGGTTAGGTTTAGGTTTAGGGTTAGGGTTAGGTTTAGGTTTAGGGTTAGGGTAAGGGTAAGGTTAGGGTTAGGGTTAGGGTTAGGGTTAGGGTTAGGGTAAGGGTAAGGGATAGGGTTAGGGTTAGGGTTAGGGTTAGGGTAAGGGTAAGGGTTAGGGTTAGGTTTAGGGTTAGGGTTAAGGTAAGGGTAAGGGTTAAGGTTAGGGTAGGGTAGGGTTAGGGTTAGGTTTAGGGTAAGGGTTAGGGTTAGGTTTAGGTTAAGGGTAAAGTTTAGGGTTAGGGATAGGGTTGGGGTTAGGGTTAGTCTGAAAGTAAGGGTATGTGTTAGTGTTAGCTTTAGGGTTAGGGTTACCATTAGGGTTACCGTTAGGGAAAGGGGAATGGTTAGGGTTAGGATTAGGGTTAAGTTAAGGGTCAGGGTTAGGGTTAGGGTTAGGTTTAGGGTAAGGGTTAGGATTAGGTTTAGGGTTAGGGGAAGTTTTAGGGTTAGGGTTAGCATTAGGGTTAGGGTAAGGGTAAGGTTTAGGGTTAGGGTTAGGTGTAGGATTAGGGTTAGGTTTAGGGTTATGATTAGGGTAAGGGTAAGGGTTATTGTTAGGGTTAGGGTTAGGGTAAGGGTAAGGGTTAGGGTTAGGGTTAGTGTTAGGCTAAGGGTAAGGGTTAGGGTTATGGTTATGGTTAGGGTAAGGTTCAGGGTTAGAGTTAGGTTAAGGATTAGGGGAAGTTTTACTGTTATGGTTAGGGTTAGGGTACGGGTAAGGTTTAGGGTTAGGGTTAGGGTTAGGGTTAGGTTTAGGGTTAGGTTTAGGTTTAGGTTTAGGGTTAGGGTAAGGGTAAGGTTAGGGTTAGGGTTACGGTTAGGGTTAGGGTAAGGGTAAGGGATAGGGTTAGGGTTAGGGTTAGGGTTAGGGTAAGGGTAAGTGTTAGGGTTAGGTTTAGGGTTAGGGTTAAGGTAAGGGTAAGGGTTAAGTTTAGGGTTAGGGTTAGGTTTAGGGTTAGGGTTAGGGTAGGGGTTAGGGTAAGGGTAAGTGTTAGGTTTAGGGTTATGGTAAGGATAAGGGTTAGGGTTAGTGTGAGGTTTAGGGTTTGGTTAAGGTTAAGGTTAGGGGTTAGGGTTGGGGTTATGGTTAGAGTTAGGTTAAGGGTTAGGGTTAGGGTTACGGTTAGGGTAATGGTTAGGGTTAGGGTTAGGGCTAGGGTAAGTGTGATGGTTAGGGTTAGGGTAAGTTTTAGGGGTAGGGTTAGGGTAAGGGTTAGGGTTAGGGTTAGGGTTAGGGTAAGCGTTAGGGTTAGGGTCAGTGTTAGGGTTAGGGTTAGGTTTAGGGTTAGGGTTAGGGTTAGGGTAAGGGTAAGGGTTAGGGTTAGGGTTAGGATTAGTGTTGGGGTTAAGGTTAGGGTTAGGGTAAGGGTTAGGGTTAGGATTAGGGTTAGGTTTAAGTTTAGGTTTAGGGTTATGGTAAGGGTTAGTGTTAGGTTAAGGGTATGTGGTAGGGTTAGGTTTAGGGTTAGGGTAAGGGTTAGGTTTAGCGTTAGGGTAAGCGTAAGGGTTAGGGTTAGGGTTACGGTTAGGTTTATATTTCGGGTTAGGGTAAGGGAAGTGTCAGGGTTAGAATTAGATTTAGGGTTGAGGTTAGGGTTAGGGTTAGGGTTTGGTTTAGGGTTAGGGATAAGGTAAGGGTAAGGGTTAGGGTTAGGGTTAGGTTTAGGGTTGGGGTTAAGGTTAGGTTTAGGGTTAGGGTACATTTAAGGATTAGGGTAGGCTTAGGGTTAGGGTTATGCTTAGGATTAGGGTTAGGGTTAGGATTAGGTTTAGGGTTAGGGTAAGGGTAAGGGTTAGGTTTAGGATTAGTGTAAGAGTAACTGTTAGGGTTAGGGATAAGGTTAGGGTAAGTGTTAGGTTAAGGGTTAGGGTTAGGGTTAGGGTAAGGGTAAAGATTAGGGTTAGGTTTAGGGTTAGATTTAGGGTTAGGGTTAGAGTAAGGGTAAGGATTGGGGTTAGGGTTAGGTTTAGGGTAAGGGTAAGGTTTATGGTTAGGTTTAGGATTAAATGTAGGGTTAGGGTTCGGGTTAGGTTTAGGGTTAGAGTTAGGGTAAGGGTAAGGGTTAGGGTTAGGTTTAGGGTTAGGGAAATGGTAAGGGTTAGGGTTAGGGTTAGAGTTAGGGTAAGGATTAGTGTTAGGTTTAGGGTAAGGGTTAGGGTTAGCATTAAGGTTACGGTTAGAGTTAGAGTTAGGGTTAGCTTTAAGGTTAGGGTTAGGGTAAGTGTAAGCGTTAGGGTTAGGGTTAAGGTTAGCATTAAGGTTAGGGTTTGGGTAAGGGTAAGTGTTAGGGTTAGGGTTAGGGTTACGGTTAAATTTAGGGGTTAGGGTTAGGTTTAGGTTTATGGTTAGGGTAAGGATAAGGATAAGGGGTAAGTTTAGGGTTAGGGTTAGGATTAGGGTTAAGATTAGATTTAGGGTGAGGGTAAGGGTAAGGGTTAGGGTTAGGTTTAGTGTTAGGGTTAGGGTAAGGGTAAGGGTTAGGGTTAGGCTTAGGCTTAGGGTTAGCATTAAGGTTAGGGTTAGGGTAAGGGTAAGTGTTAGGGTTAGGGTTAGGGTTACGGTTAAATTTAGGGGTTAGGGTTAGGTTTAGGTTTAGAGTTAGGGTAAGGATAAGGGTAAGGGGTAAGTTTAGGGTTAGGGTTAGGATTAGGGTTAAGATTAGGTTTAGGGTGAGGGTAAGGGTAAGGGTTAGGGTTAGGTTTAGGGTTAAGGTTAGGGTAAGGGTTAGGGTTAGGGTGAGGGTTATGGTTAGGGTTAAGGGTTAGGGTTAGGGTTAGGGTTAGGGTTAGGTTTATGGTCATGGTTAGGGTAAGGGTAAGGGTTAGTGTTAGGGTTAGTGTTAGGGTTAGGTTAGGGTTAGGGTTTGGGTAAGGGTAATGGTTAGGGTTAGGGTTAGGGTTAGTGTTAGTGATAGTTTTAGGGTTATGGTTATCGTAAGGGTAAGTGTTAGGGTTAGGGTTAGGGTAAGGGTAAGTGTTAGGGTTAGGTTTACGGTTACGGTTAGATTTAGGGGTTAGGGTTAGGGTTAGGTTTAAGTTTAGGGTTAGGGTAAGTATAAGAGTTAGGGTTAGGTATAGGGTTAGGGTTCAGGTTAGTTTTAGGGTTAGGGTTAGGGTAAGGGTATGGGCTAGGGTTAGGTTTAGGGTTAAGTTTAGAGTTAGGTTTAGGGTAGGGTAAGGGTTAGAGTTAGGGTTAGGGTTAAGGGTTAGAGTTCAGTTTAGGGTTAGGGTTAGGGTTAAGTTTGAGGTGAGGGTAAGGGTAATGGTTAGGGTTAAGATTAGGTTTAGGGTGAGGGTAAGGGTAAGGGTTAGGGTTAGGTTTAGGGTTAAGGTTAGGGTAAGGTTAAGGGTTAGGGTTAGGTTTATGGTTACGGTTAGGGTTAGGGTTAGGGTTAAGGGTTAGGGTTATGGTTAGGGTTAGGTTAATGTTAAGTGTTAGGGTTAGAGTTAGGGTTTGGGAAAGGGTACGGGTTTGGGTTAAGGTTAGGGTTAGGGTTAGGTTAGGGATAGGGTTAGGGTTAGGGTAATCGTAAGGGTTAGGATTAGGGTTAGGCTTAGGGTTTAGGGTTAATGTTAGGGTTACGGTTAAGTTTAGCATTAGGTTTATGGTTAGGGTTAGAGTAAGGGTAAGGGTTAGTGTTAGGGTTAGGGTTAGTGTTAGTGATAGTTTTAGGGTTAGGGTTAGGGTAAGTGTAAGTGTTAGGGTTAGGGTTAGGGTTAGGGTTAGGTTTATGGTTAGGGTTAGGGTAAGGGTAAGGGTTAGGGTTAGGTTTAGGTTTAGGGTTAGTGATAGGTATAGGGTTAGGGTTAGGGTAAGGGTAAGGGTTTGGGTTAAGGTTAGGGTTAGGGTTAGGTTGGGGTTAGGGTTAGGGTTAGGGTAAAGGTAAGGGTTAGGATTAGGTTTAGGGTTAGGGTTAGGGTTAGGGTTAGGGTTAGGGTTAGGGTTAGCGTTAGGTTTATGGTTAGGGTTAGAGTAAGGGTAAGGGTTAGTGTTAGGGTTAGGGTTAGTGTTAGTGATCGGTTTAGGGTTAGGGTTAGGGTAAGGGTAAGGGTTAGGGTTAGGGTTAGAGTTAGTGATAGGTTTAGGGTTAGGTTTAGGGTAAGGTCAAGTGTTAGGTTAGGAGTAGGGTTAAAGTTAGGGTTAGGGTTAGGGTTAGGGTTAGTTTTAGGTTTAGGGTTAGGGTAAGGGTAAGGGTTAGGGTTAGGGTTTGGGTTAGAGTTAAGGTTAGGGTTCGGATTAGGGTTAGGGCTGGGTAAGGGTTAGGGTTAGGGTTAGGGATAGGTTTGGGTTTAGGGTTAGGGTTAGGGTTAGGGTTAGGGTAAGGGTTAGGGTTAGGGTTAGGTTTAGGGTAGGGGTTAGGGTAAGGGTAAGTGTTAGGGTTAGGGTTAGGGTTAGGGTAATGGTAAGGGTTAGGGTTAGGTTTAGTTTTAGGGTTAGGATTAGGGTTGAGGTTAGGGTAAGGGTTAGTGGTTAGGGTTAGGGTTAGGGTGAGGGTGAGGTTAGGTTTAGGGTTAGGGTTAGGGTAAGGGTAAGAGTTGGGGTTAGGGTTAGGTTTGGGTTTAGGGTTACGGTTAGGGTTAGGGTTAGGTTTAGGGTAGGGGTTAGGGTAAGGGTAAGTGTTAGGTTTAGGGTTAGGGTAAGGGTAAGGGTTAGGTTTAGTGTGAGGGTAAGGATTAGGTTAAGGTTTAGGGTTAGGGGTTAGGGTTGGGGTTAGGGTTAGAGTTAGGGTAAGGGTTAGGGTTTGGGTTACGGTTAGTGTAAGGGTTAGGGTTAGGGTTAGGGCTAGCGTAAGTGTTAGGGTTAGGGTTAGGGTTAGGTTTAGGGGTAGGGTTAGGGTAAGGGTTAGGGTTAGGTTTAGGGTTACGGTTAGGGTAAGGGTAAGTGTTAGGGTTAGGGTTAGGGTTAGGGTTAGGTTAATGTTAGGGTAAGGGTTAGGGTCAGGGTTAGGTTTAGGGTTGGCTTAAGTTTAGGGTTAGGGTGAGGGTAAGGTTAAGGGTTAGGGTTAGGTTTAGGGTAAGCGTTAGGGTTAGGGTCAGGGTTAGTGTTAGGGTTAGGGTTAGGGTAAGGGTAAGGGTTAGGGTTAGGGTTAGGTTAGGGTTAGGTTTAGGGTTGAGATTAGGGTTAGAGTTAGAGGAAGTGTTAGGGTTAGGGTTAGGATTCGGGTTTAGGGTTAGGGTTAGGGTTTGGGTTATGTTTAGCGTTAGGTTTATGGTTAGGGTGAGAGTAAGGGTAAGGGTTAGTGTTAGGGTTAGTGTTAGTGTTAGTGATAGGTTTAGGGTTAGGGTTAGGGTAAGTGTTAGGGTTAGGGTTAGGGTTAGGGTTAGGTTTAGGGTTAGGGTTAGGGTAAGGGTAAGGGTTTGGGTTAAGGTTAGGGTTAGTGTTAGGTTAGGGTTAGGGGTAGGGTTAGTCTAAGGGTAAGGGTTAGGATTAGGTTTAATGTTAGGGTTAAGGGTTAGGGTTACGGTTAGGGTTAGGGTTAGCGTTAGGTTTATGATTAGGGTTAGAATAAGGGTAAGGGTTAGTGTTAGGGTTAGGGTTAGTGTTAGTGATAGGTTTAGGGTTAGGGTTAGGGTAAGGGTAAGGGTTAGTGTTAGGGTTAGGGTTACTGTTAGTGATAGGTTTAGGGTTAGGGTTAGGGTAAGGATAAGTGTTAGGGTTACAGTTAGGGTTAGGGTTAGGTTTATGGTTAGGGTTAGGGTAAGGGTAAGGGTTTTGGTTAGGGTTAGGGTTAGGGTTAGTGATAGGTTTAGGATTAGGGTTATGGTAAGGTCAAGGGTTAGGTTAGGGTTAGGGTTAAGGTTAGGGTTAGGGTTAGGGTTAGGGTTAGGGTAAGGGTTAGCGTTAGGGTTAGGGTTAGGGTAGGGGTTAGGGTAAGGGTAAGTGTTAGGTTTAGGGTTAGGGTTAGGGTAAGGGTAAGGGTTAGTGTTAGGGCTAGGGTTAGTTTTAGTGATAGTTTTAGGTTTAGGGTTAGTTTAAGGGTAAGTGTTAGGGTTAGGGTTAGGGTTAGGGTTAGGTTTAGGGTAGGGGTTAGGGTAAGGGTAAGTGTTAGGGTTTGGGTTAGGGTTAGGGTAAGGGTAAGGGTTAGGGTTAGGTTTAGTTTTAGGGTTAGGATTAGGGTTGAGGTTAGGGTAAGGGTTAGTGGTTAGGGTTAGGGTTAGGGTAGGGGTTAGGGTAAGGGTAAGTGTTAAGTTTAGGGTTAGGGTAAGGGTAAGGGTTAGGGTTAGTGTGAGGGTTAGGTTTAGGTTAAGGTTTAGGGTTAGGGGTTAGGGTTGGGGTTAGGGTTAGAGTTAGGGTAAGGGTTAGGGTTAGGGTTACGGTTAGTGTAAGGGTTAGGGTTAGGGTTAGGGGTAGCGTAAGTGTTAGGGTTAGGGTTAGGGTTAGGTTTAGGGGTAGGGTTGGGGTAAGTGTTAGGGTTAGGTTTAGGGTTACGGTTAGGGTAAGGGTAAGTGTTAGGGTTAGGGTTAGGGTTAGGTTAAGTGTTAGGGTAAGGGTTAGGGTCAGGGTTACGTTTAGGGTTGGCTTAAGTTTAGGGTTAGGGTTAGGGTAAGGTTAAGGGTTAGGGTTAGGGTTAGGGTAAGTGTTAGGGTTAGGGTCAGGGTTAGTGTTAGGGTTAGGGTTAGGGTAAGGGTAAGGGTTAGGGTTAGGGTTAGGTTAGGGTTAGGTTTACGGTTGAGATTAGGGTTAGAGTTAGAGGAAGGGTTAGGGTTAGGGTCAGGGTAAGGGTTAGGGTTAGGGTTAGGGTTAGAGTTAGGGTACGGTTTAGAGTAAGGGTAAGGGTTAGGGTTAGGGTAAGGGTTAGGGTTAGGGTTAGGGTTAGGGTTAGGGTTGGGGTTAAGGTTAGGTTTAGGGTTAGGGTACATTTAAGGATTAGGGTAGGCTTAGGGTTAGGGTTATGCTTAGGATTAGGGTTAGGGTTAGGATTAGGTTTAGGGTTAGGGTAAGGGTAAGGGTTAGGTTTAGGATTAGTGTAAGAGTAACTGTTAGGGTTAGGGATAAGGTTAGGGTAAGTGTTAGGTTAAGGGTTAGGGTTAGGGTTAGGGTAAGGGTAAAGATTAGGGTTAGGTTTAGGGTTAGAGTTAGGGTTAGGGTTAGAGTAAGGGTAAGGATTGGGGTTAGGGTTAGGTTTATGGTAAGGGTAAGGTTTATGGTTAGGTTTAGGATTAAATGTAGGGTTAGGGTTCGGGTTAGGTTTAGGGTTAGAGTTAGGGTAAGGGTAAGGGTTAGGGTTAGGTTTAGGGTTAGGGAAATGGTAAGGGTTAGGGTTAGGGTTAGAGTTAGGGTAAGGATTAGTGTTAGGTTTAGGGTAAGGGTTAGGGTTAGCATTAAGGTTACGGTTAGAGTTAGAGTTAGGGTTAGCTTTAAGGTTAGGGTTAGGGTAAGTGTAAGCGTTAGGGTTAGGGTTAAGGTTAGCATTAAGGTTAGGGTTTGGGTAAGGGTAAGTGTTAGGGTTAGGGTTAGGGTTACGGTTAAATTTAGGGGTTAGGGTTAGGTTTAGGTTTATGGTTAGGGTAAGGATAAGGATAAGGGGTAAGTTTAGGGTTAGGGTTAGGATTAGGGTTAAGATTAGATTTAGGGTGAGGGTAAGGGTAAGGGTTAGGGTTAGGTTTAGGGTTAGGGTTAGGGTAAGGGTAAGGGTTAGGGTTAGGCTTAGGCTTAGGGTTAGCATTAAGGTTAGGGTTAGGGTAAGGGTAAGTGTTAGGGTTAGGGTTAGGGTTACGGTTAAATTTAGGGGTTAGGGTTAGGTTTAGGTTTAGAGTTAGGGTAAGGATAAGGGTAAGGGGTAAGTTTAGGGTTAGGGTTAGGATTAGTGTTAAGATTAGGTTTAGGGTGAGGGTAAGGGTAAGGGTTAGGGTTAGGTTTAGGGTTAAGGTTAGGGTAAGGGTTAGGGTTAGGGTGAGGGTTATGGTTAGGGTTAAGGGTTAGGGTTAGGGTTAGGGTTAGGGTTAGGTTTATGGTCATGGTTAGGGTAAGGGTAAGGGTTAGTGTTAGGGTTAGTGTTAGGGTTAGGTTAGGGTTAGGGTTTGGGTAAGGGTAATGGTTAGGGTTAGGGTTAGGGTTAGTGTTAGTGATAGTTTTAGGGTTATGGTTATCGTAAGGGTAAGTGTTAGGGTTAGGGTTAGGGTAAGGGTAAGTGTTAGGGTTAGGTTTACGGTTACGGTTAGATTTAGGGGTTAGGGTTAGGGTTAGGTTTAAGTTTAGGGTTAGGGTAAGTATAAGAGTTAGGGTTAGGTATAGGGTTAGGGTTCAGGTTAGTTTTAGGGTTAGGGTTAGGGTAAGGGTATGGGCTAGGGTTAGGTTTAGGGTTAAGTTTAGAGTTAGGTTTAGGGTAGGGTAAGGGTTAGAGTTAGGGTTAGGGTTAAGGGTTAGAGTTCAGTTTAGGGTTAGGGTTAGGGTTAAGTTTGAGGTGAGGGTAAGGGTAATGGTTAGGGTTAAGATTAGGTTTAGGGTGAGGGTAAGGGTAAGGGTTAGGGTTAGGTTTAGGGTTAAGGTTAGGGTAAGGGTAAGGGTTAGGGTTAGGTTTATGGTTACGGTTAGGGTTAGGGTTAGGGTTAAGGGTTAGGGTTATGGTTAGGGTTAGGTTAATGTTAAGTGTTAGGGTTAGAGTTAGGGTTTGGGAAAGGGTACGGGTTTGGGTTAAGGTTAGGGTTAGGGTTAGGTTAGGGATAGGGTTAGGGTTAGGGTAATCGTAAGGGTTAGGATTAGGGTTAGGCTTAGGGTTTAGGGTTAATGTTAGGGTTACGGTTAAGTTTAGCATTAGGTTTATGGTTAGGGTTAGAGTAAGGGTAAGGGTTAGTGTTAGGGTTAGGGTTAGTGTTAGTGATAGTTTTAGGGTTAGGGTTAGGGTAAGTGTAAGTGTTAGGGTTAGGGTTAGGGTTAGGGTTAGGTTTATGGTTAGGGTTAGGGTAAGGGTAAGGGTTAGGGTTAGGTTTAGGTTTAGGGTTAGTGATAGGTATAGGGTTAGGGTTAGGGTAAGGGTAAGGGTTTGGGTTAAGGTTAGGGTTAGGGTTAGGTTGGGGTTAGGGTTAGGGTTAGGGTAAAGGTAAGGGTTAGGATTAGGTTTAGGGTTAGGGTTAGGGTTAGGGTTAGGGTTAGGGTTAGGGTTAGCGTTAGGTTTATGGTTAGGGTTAGAGTAAGGGTAAGGGTTAGTGTTAGGGTTAGGGTTAGTGTTAGTGATCGGTTTAGGGTTAGGGTTAGGGTAAGGGTAAGGGTTAGGGTTAGGGTTAGAGTTAGTGATAGGTTTAGGGTTAGGTTTAGGGTAAGGTCAAGTGTTAGGTTAGGAGTAGGGTTAAAGTTAGGGTTAGGGTTAGGGTTAGGGTTAGTTTTAGGTTTAGGGTTAGGGTAAGGGTAAGGGTTAGGGTTAGGGTTTGGGTTAGAGTTAAGGTTAGGGTTCGGATTAGGGTTAGGGCTGGGTAAGGGTTAGGGTTAGGGTTAGGGATAGGTTTGGGTTTAGGGTTAGGGTTAGGGTTAGGGTTAGGGTAAGGGTTAGGGTTAGGGTTAGGTTTAGGGTAGGGGTTAGGGTAAGGGTAAGTGTTAGGGTTAGGGTTAGGGTTAGGGTAATGGTAAGGGTTAGGGTTAGGTTTAGTTTTAGGGTTAGGATTAGGGTTGAGGTTAGGGTAAGGGTTAGTGGTTAGGGTTAGGGTTAGGGTGAGGGTGAGGTTAGGTTTAGGGTTAGGGTTAGGGTAAGGGTAAGAGTTGGGGTTAGGGTTAGGTTTGGGTTTAGGGTTACGGTTAGGGTTAGGGTTAGGTTTAGGGTAGGGGTTAGGGTAAGGGTAAGTGTTAGGTTTAGGGTTAGGGTAAGGGTAAGGGTTAGGTTTAGTGTGAGGGTAAGGATTAGGTTAAGGTTTAGGGTTAGGGGTTAGGGTTGGGGTTAGGGTTAGAGTTAGGGTAAGGGTTAGGGTTTGGGTTACGGTTAGTGTAAGGGTTAGGGTTAGGGTTAGGGCTAGCGTAAGTGTTAGGGTTAGGGTTAGGGTTAGGTTTAGGGGTAGGGTTAGGGTAAGGGTTAGGGTTAGGTTTAGGGTTACGGTTAGGGTAAGGGTAAGTGTTAGGGTTAGGGTTAGGGTTAGGGTTAGGTTAATGTTAGGGTAAGGGTTAGGGTCAGGGTTAGGTTTAGGGTTGGCTTAAGTTTAGGGTTAGGGTGAGGGTAAGGTTAAGGGTTAGGGTTAGGTTTAGGGTAAGCGTTAGGGTTAGGGTCAGGGTTAGTGTTAGGGTTAGGGTTAGGGTAAGGGTAAGGGTTAGGGTTAGGGTTAGGTTAGGGTTAGGTTTAGGGTTGAGATTAGGGTTAGAGTTAGAGGAAGTGTTAGGGTTAGGGTTAGGATTCGGGTTTAGGGTTAGGGTTAGGGTTTGGGTTATGTTTAGCGTTAGGTTTATGGTTAGGGTGAGAGTAAGGGTAAGGGTTAGTGTTAGGGTTAGTGTTAGTGTTAGTGATAGGTTTAGGGTTAGGGTTAGGGTAAGTGTTAGGGTTAGGGTTAGGGTTAGGGTTAGGTTTAGGGTTAGGGTTAGGGTAAGGGTAAGGGTTTGGGTTAAGGTTAGGGTTAGTGTTAGGTTAGGGTTAGGGGTAGGGTTAGTCTAAGGGTAAGGGTTAGGATTAGGTTTAATGTTAGGGTTAAGGGTTAGGGTTACGGTTAGGGTTAGGGTTAGCGTTAGGTTTATGATTAGGGTTAGAATAAGGGTAAGGGTTAGTGTTAGGGTTAGGGTTAGTGTTAGTGATAGGTTTAGGGTTAGGGTTAGGGTAAGGGTAAGGGTTAGTGTTAGGGTTAGGGTTACTGTTAGTGATAGGTTTAGGGTTAGGGTTAGGGTAAGGATAAGTGTTAGGGTTACAGTTAGGGTTAGGGTTAGGTTTATGGTTAGGGTTAGGGTAAGGGTAAGGGTTTTGGTTAGGGTTAGGGTTAGGGTTAGTGATAGGTTTAGGATTAGGGTTATGGTAAGGTCAAGGGTTAGGTTAGGGTTAGGGTTAAGGTTAGGGTTAGGGTTAGGGTTAGGGTTAGGGTAAGGGTTAGCGTTAGGGTTAGGGTTAGGGTAGGGGTTAGGGTAAGGGTAAGTGTTAGGTTTAGGGTTAGGGTTAGGGTAAGGGTAAGGGTTAGTGTTAGGGCTAGGGTTAGTTTTAGTGATAGTTTTAGGTTTAGGGTTAGTTTAAGGGTAAGTGTTAGGGTTAGGGTTAGGGTTAGGGTTAGGTTTAGGGTAGGGGTTAGGGTAAGGGTAAGTGTTAGGGTTTGGGTTAGGGTTAGGGTAAGGGTAAGGGTTAGGGTTAGGTTTAGTTTTAGGGTTAGGATTAGGGTTGAGGTTAGGGTAAGGGTTAGTGGTTAGGGTTAGGGTTAGGGTAGGGGTTAGGGTAAGGGTAAGTGTTAAGTTTAGGGTTAGGGTAAGGGTAAGGGTTAGGGTTAGTGTGAGGGTTAGGTTTAGGTTAAGGTTTAGGGTTAGGGGTTAGGGTTGGGGTTAGGGTTAGAGTTAGGGTAAGGGTTAGGGTTAGGGTTACGGTTAGTGTAAGGGTTAGGGTTAGGGTTAGGGGTAGCGTAAGTGTTAGGGTTAGGGTTAGGGTTAGGTTTAGGGGTAGGGTTGGGGTAAGTGTTAGGGTTAGGTTTAGGGTTACGGTTAGGGTAAGGG
Organism: Megascapheus bottae; assembly: GCA_024803745.1. Lineage (NCBI taxonomy): Eukaryota > Metazoa > Chordata > Mammalia > Rodentia > Geomyidae > Megascapheus > Megascapheus bottae. The sequence goes on along the minus strand of JANJXV010000053.1, from coordinate 978,447 downwards.
TAAGTGTTAGGGTTAGGGTTAGGGTTAGGTTAAGTGTTAGGGTAAGGGTTAGGGTCAGGGTTACGTTTAGGGTTGGCTTAAGTTTAGGGTTAGGGTTAGGGTAAGGTTAAGGGTTAGGGTTAGGGTTAGGGTAAGTGTTAGGGTTAGGGTCAGGGTTAGTGTTAGGGTTAGGGTTAGGGTAAGGGTAAGGGTTAGGGTTAGGGTTAGGTTAGGGTTAGGTTTACGGTTGAGATTAGGGTTAGAGTTAGAGGAAGGGTTAGGGTTAGGGTCAGGGTAAGGGTTAGGGTTAGGGTTAGGGTTAGAGTTAGGGTACGGTTTAGAGTAAGGGTAAGGGTTAGGGTTAGGGTAAGGGTTAGGGTTAGGGTTAGGGTTAGGGTTAGGGTTGGGGTTAAGGTTAGGTTTAGGGTTAGGGTACATTTAAGGATTAGGGTAGGCTTAGGGTTAGGGTTATGCTTAGGATTAGGGTTAGGGTTAGGATTAGGTTTAGGGTTAGGGTAAGGGTAAGGGTTAGGTTTAGGATTAGTGTAAGAGTAACTGTTAGGGTTAGGGATAAGGTTAGGGTAAGTGTTAGGTTAAGGGTTAGGGTTAGGGTTAGGGTAAGGGTAAAGATTAGGGTTAGGTTTAGGGTTAGAGTTAGGGTTAGGGTTAGAGTAAGGGTAAGGATTGGGGTTAGGGTTAGGTTTATGGTAAGGGTAAGGTTTATGGTTAGGTTTAGGATTAAATGTAGGGTTAGGGTTCGGGTTAGGTTTAGGGTTAGAGTTAGGGTAAGGGTAAGGGTTAGGGTTAGGTTTAGGGTTAGGGAAATGGTAAGGGTTAGGGTTAGGGTTAGAGTTAGGGTAAGGATTAGTGTTAGGTTTAGGGTAAGGGTTAGGGTTAGCATTAAGGTTACGGTTAGAGTTAGAGTTAGGGTTAGCTTTAAGGTTAGGGTTAGGGTAAGTGTAAGCGTTAGGGTTAGGGTTAAGGTTAGCATTAAGGTTAGGGTTTGGGTAAGGGTAAGTGTTAGGGTTAGGGTTAGGGTTACGGTTAAATTTAGGGGTTAGGGTTAGGTTTAGGTTTATGGTTAGGGTAAGGATAAGGATAAGGGGTAAGTTTAGGGTTAGGGTTAGGATTAGGGTTAAGATTAGATTTAGGGTGAGGGTAAGGGTAAGGGTTAGGGTTAGGTTTAGGGTTAGGGTTAGGGTAAGGGTAAGGGTTAGGGTTAGGCTTAGGCTTAGGGTTAGCATTAAGGTTAGGGTTAGGGTAAGGGTAAGTGTTAGGGTTAGGGTTAGGGTTACGGTTAAATTTAGGGGTTAGGGTTAGGTTTAGGTTTAGAGTTAGGGTAAGGATAAGGGTAAGGGGTAAGTTTAGGGTTAGGGTTAGGATTAGGGTTAAGATTAGGTTTAGGGTGAGGGTAAGGGTAAGGGTTAGGGTTAGGTTTAGGGTTAAGGTTAGGGTAAGGGTTAGGGTTAGGGTGAGGGTTATGGTTAGGGTTAAGGGTTAGGGTTAGGGTTAGGGTTAGGGTTAGGTTTAGGGTTAGGGTAAGGGTAAGGGTTTGGGTTAAGGTTAGGGTTAGTGTTAGGTTAGGGTTAGGGGTAGGGTTAGTCTAAGGGTAAGGGTTAGGATTAGGTTTAATGTTAGGGTTAAGGGTTAGGGTTACGGTTAGGGTTAGGGTTAGCGTTAGGTTTATGATTAGGGTTAGAATAAGGGTAAGGGTTAGTGTTAGGGTTAGGGTTAGTGTTAGTGATAGGTTTAGGGTTAGGGTTAGGGTAAGGGTAAGGGTTAGTGTTAGGGTTAGGGTTACTGTTAGTGATAGGTTTAGGGTTAGGGTTAGGGTAAGGATAAGTGTTAGGGTTACAGTTAGGGTTAGGGTTAGGTTTATGGTTAGGGTTAGGGTAAGGGTAAGGGTTTTGGTTAGGGTTAGGGTTAGGGTTAGTGATAGGTTTAGGATTAGGGTTATGGTAAGGTCAAGGGTTAGGTTAGGGTTAGGGTTAAGGTTAGGGTTAGGGTTAGGGTTAGGGTTAGGGTAAGGGTTAGCGTTAGGGTTAGGGTTAGGGTAGGGGTTAGGGTAAGGGTAAGTGTTAGGTTTAGGGTTAGGGTTAGGGTAAGGGTAAGGGTTAGTGTTAGGGCTAGGGTTAGTTTTAGTGATAGTTTTAGGTTTAGGGTTAGTTTAAGGGTAAGTGTTAGGGTTAGGGTTAGGGTTAGGGTTAGGTTTAGGGTAGGGGTTAGGGTAAGGGTAAGTGTTAGGGTTTGGGTTAGGGTTAGGGTAAGGGTAAGGGTTAGGGTTAGGTTTAGTTTTAGGGTTAGGATTAGGGTTGAGGTTAGGGTAAGGGTTAGTGGTTAGGGTTAGGGTTAGGGTAGGGGTTAGGGTAAGGGTAAGTGTTAAGTTTAGGGTTAGGGTAAGGGTAAGGGTTAGGGTTAGTGTGAGGGTTAGGTTTAGGTTAAGGTTTAGGGTTAGGGGTTAGGGTTGGGGTTAGGGTTAGAGTTAGGGTAAGGGTTAGGGTTAGGGTTACGGTTAGTGTAAGGGTTAGGGTTAGGGTTAGGGGTAGCGTAAGTGTTAGGGTTAGGGTTAGGGTTAGGTTTAGGGGTAGGGTTGGGGTAAGTGTTAGGGTTAGGTTTAGGGTTACGGTTAGGGTAAGGGTAAGTGTTAGGGTTAGGGTTAGGGTTAGGTTAAGTGTTAGGGTAAGGGTTAGGGTCAGGGTTACGTTTAGGGTTGGCTTAAGTTTAGGGTTAGGGTTAGGGTAAGGTTAAGGGTTAGGGTTAGGGTTAGGGTAAGTGTTAGGGTTAGGGTCAGGGTTAGTGTTAGGGTTAGGGTTAGGGTAAGGGTAAGGGTTAGGGTTAGGGTTAGGTTAGGGTTAGGTTTACGGTTGAGATTAGGGTTAGAGTTAGAGGAAGGGTTAGGGTTAGGGTCAGGGTAAGGGTTAGGGTTAGGGTTAGGGTTAGAGTTAGGGTACGGTTTAGAGTAAGGGTAAGGGTTAGGGTTAGGGTAAGGGTTAGGGTTAGGGTTAGGGTTAGGGTTAGGGTTGGGGTTAAGGTTAGGTTTAGGGTTAGGGTACATTTAAGGATTAGGGTAGGCTTAGGGTTAGGGTTATGCTTAGGATTAGGGTTAGGGTTAGGATTAGGTTTAGGGTTAGGGTAAGGGTAAGGGTTAGGTTTAGGATTAGTGTAAGAGTAACTGTTAGGGTTAGGGATAAGGTTAGGGTAAGTGTTAGGTTAAGGGTTAGGGTTAGGGTTAGGGTAAGGGTAAAGATTAGGGTTAGGTTTAGGGTTAGAGTTAGGGTTAGGGTTAGAGTAAGGGTAAGGATTGGGGTTAGGGTTAGGTTTATGGTAAGGGTAAGGTTTATGGTTAGGTTTAGGATTAAATGTAGGGTTAGGGTTCGGGTTAGGTTTAGGGTTAGAGTTAGGGTAAGGGTAAGGGTTAGGGTTAGGTTTAGGGTTAGGGAAATGGTAAGGGTTAGGGTTAGGGTTAGAGTTAGGGTAAGGATTAGTGTTAGGTTTAGGGTAAGGGTTAGGGTTAGCATTAAGGTTACGGTTAGAGTTAGAGTTAGGGTTAGCTTTAAGGTTAGGGTTAGGGTAAGTGTAAGCGTTAGGGTTAGGGTTAAGGTTAGCATTAAGGTTAGGGTTTGGGTAAGGGTAAGTGTTAGGGTTAGGGTTAGGGTTACGGTTAAATTTAGGGGTTAGGGTTAGGTTTAGGTTTATGGTTAGGGTAAGGATAAGGATAAGGGGTAAGTTTAGGGTTAGGGTTAGGATTAGGGTTAAGATTAGATTTAGGGTGAGGGTAAGGGTAAGGGTTAGGGTTAGGTTTAGGGTTAGGGTTAGGGTAAGGGTAAGGGTTAGGGTTAGGCTTAGGCTTAGGGTTAGCATTAAGGTTAGGGTTAGGGTAAGGGTAAGTGTTAGGGTTAGGGTTAGGGTTACGGTTAAATTTAGGGGTTAGGGTTAGGTTTAGGTTTAGAGTTAGGGTAAGGATAAGGGTAAGGGGTAAGTTTAGGGTTAGGGTTAGGATTAGTGTTAAGATTAGGTTTAGGGTGAGGGTAAGGGTAAGGGTTAGGGTTAGGTTTAGGGTTAAGGTTAGGGTAAGGGTTAGGGTTAGGGTGAGGGTTATGGTTAGGGTTAAGGGTTAGGGTTAGGGTTAGGGTTAGGGTTAGGTTTATGGTCATGGTTAGGGTAAGGGTAAGGGTTAGTGTTAGGGTTAGTGTTAGGGTTAGGTTAGGGTTAGGGTTTGGGTAAGGGTAATGGTTAGGGTTAGGGTTAGGGTTAGTGTTAGTGATAGTTTTAGGGTTATGGTTATCGTAAGGGTAAGTGTTAGGGTTAGGGTTAGGGTAAGGGTAAGTGTTAGGGTTAGGTTTACGGTTACGGTTAGATTTAGGGGTTAGGGTTAGGGTTAGGTTTAAGTTTAGGGTTAGGGTAAGTATAAGAGTTAGGGTTAGGTATAGGGTTAGGGTTCAGGTTAGTTTTAGGGTTAGGGTTAGGGTAAGGGTATGGGCTAGGGTTAGGTTTAGGGTTAAGTTTAGAGTTAGGTTTAGGGTAGGGTAAGGGTTAGAGTTAGGGTTAGGGTTAAGGGTTAGAGTTCAGTTTAGGGTTAGGGTTAGGGTTAAGTTTGAGGTGAGGGTAAGGGTAATGGTTAGGGTTAAGATTAGGTTTAGGGTGAGGGTAAGGGTAAGGGTTAGGGTTAGGTTTAGGGTTAAGGTTAGGGTAAGGGTAAGGGTTAGGGTTAGGTTTATGGTTACGGTTAGGGTTAGGGTTAGGGTTAAGGGTTAGGGTTATGGTTAGGGTTAGGTTAATGTTAAGTGTTAGGGTTAGAGTTAGGGTTTGGGAAAGGGTACGGGTTTGGGTTAAGGTTAGGGTTAGGGTTAGGTTAGGGATAGGGTTAGGGTTAGGGTAATCGTAAGGGTTAGGATTAGGGTTAGGCTTAGGGTTTAGGGTTAATGTTAGGGTTACGGTTAAGTTTAGCATTAGGTTTATGGTTAGGGTTAGAGTAAGGGTAAGGGTTAGTGTTAGGGTTAGGGTTAGTGTTAGTGATAGTTTTAGGGTTAGGGTTAGGGTAAGTGTAAGTGTTAGGGTTAGGGTTAGGGTTAGGGTTAGGTTTATGGTTAGGGTTAGGGTAAGGGTAAGGGTTAGGGTTAGGTTTAGGTTTAGGGTTAGTGATAGGTTTAGGGTTAGGGTTAGGGTAAGGGTAAGGGTTTGGGTTAAGGTTAGGGTTAGGGTTAGGTTGGGGTTAGGGTTAGGGTTAGGGTAAAGGTAAGGGTTAGGATTAGGTTTAGGGTTAGGGTTAGGGTTAGGGTTAGGGTTAGGGTTAGGGTTAGCGTTAGGTTTATGGTTAGGGTTAGAGTAAGGGTAAGGGTTAGTGTTAGGGTTAGGGTTAGTGTTAGTGATCGGTTTAGGGTTAGGGTTAGGGTAAGGGTAAGGGTTAGGGTTAGGGTTAGAGTTAGTGATAGGTTTAGGGTTAGGTTTAGGGTAAGGTCAAGTGTTAGGTTAGGAGTAGGGTTAAAGTTAGGGTTAGGGTTAGGGTTAGGGTTAGTTTTAGGTTTAGGGTTAGGGTAAGGGTAAGGGTTAGGGTTAGGGTTTGGGTTAGAGTTAAGGTTAGGGTTCGGATTAGGGTTAGGGCTGGGTAAGGGTTAGGGTTAGGGTTAGGGATAGGTTTGGGTTTAGGGTTAGGGTTAGGGTTAGGGTTAGGGTAAGGGTTAGGGTTAGGGTTAGGTTTAGGGTAGGGGTTAGGGTAAGGGCAAGTGTTAGGGTTAGGGTTAGGGTTAGGGTAATGGTAAGGGTTAGGGTTAGGTTTAGTTTTAGGGTTAGGATTAGGGTTGAGGTTAGGGTAAGGGTTAGTGGTTAGGGTTAGGGTTAGGGTGAGGGTGAGGTTAGGTTTAGGGTTAGGGTTAGGGTAAGGGTAAGAGTTGGGGTTAGGGTTAGGTTTGGGTTTAGGGTTACGGTTAGGGTTAGGGTTAGGTTTAGGGTAGGGGTTAGGGTAAGGGTAAGTGTTAGGTTTAGGGTTAGGGTAAGGGTAAGGGTTAGGTTTAGTGTGAGGGTTAGGATTAGGTTAAGGTTTAGGGTTAGGGGTTAGGGTTGGGGTTAGGGTTAGAGTTAGGGTAAGGGTTAGGGTTTGGGTTACGGTTAGTGTAAGGGTTAGGGTTAGGGTTAGGGCTAGCGTAAGTGTTAGGGTTAGGGTTAGGGTTAGGTTTAGGGGTAGGGTTAGGGTAAGGGTTAGGGTTAGGTTTAGGGTTATGGTTAGGGTAAGGGTAAGTGTTAGGGTTAGGGTTAGGGTTAGGGTTAGGTTAATGTTAGGGTAAGGGTTAGGGTCAGGGTTAGGTTTAGGGTTGGCTTAAGTTTAGGGTTAGGGTGAGGGTAAGGTTAAGGGTTAGGGTTAGGTTTAGGGTAAGCGTTAGGGTTAGGGTCAGGGTTAGTGTTAGGGTTAGGGTTAGGGTAAGGGTAAGGGTTAGGGTTAGGGTTAGGTTAGGGTTAGGTTTAGGGTTGAGATTAGGGTTAGAGTTAGAGGAAGTGTTAGGGTTAGGGTTAGGATTCGGGTTTAGGGTTAGGGTTAGGGTTTGGGTTATGTTTAGCGTTAGGTTTATGGTTAGGGTGAGAGTAAGGGTAAGGGTTAGTGTTAGGGTTAGTGTTAGTGTTAGTGATAGGTTTAGGGTTAGGGTTAGGGTAAGTGTTAGGGTTAGGGTTAGGGTTAGGGTTAGGTTTAGGGTTAGGGTTAGGGTAAGGGTAAGGGTTTGGGTTAAGGTTAGGGTTAGTGTTAGGTTAGGGTTAGGGGTAGGGTTAGTCTAAGGGTAAGGGTTAGGATTAGGTTTAATGTTAGGGTTAAGGGTTAGGGTTACGGTTAGGGTTAGGGTTAGCGTTAGGTTTATGATTAGGGTTAGAATAAGGGTAAGGGTTAGTGTTAGGGTTAGGGTTAGTGTTAGTGATAGGTTTAGGGTTAGGGTTAGGGTAAGGGTAAGGGTTAGTGTTAGGGTTAGGGTTACTGTTAGTGATAGGTTTAGGGTTAGGGTTAGGGTAAGGATAAGTGTTAGGGTTACAGTTAGGGTTAGGGTTAGGTTTATGGTTAGGGTTAGGGTAAGGGTAAGGGTTTTGGTTAGGGTTAGGGTTAGGGTTAGTGATAGGTTTAGGATTAGGGTTAGGGTAAGGTTAAGGGTTAGGTTAGGGTTAGGGTTAAGGTTAGGGTTAGGGTTAGGGTTAGGGTTAGGGTAAGGGTTAGCGTTAGGGTTAGGGTTAGGGTAGGGGTTAGGGTAAGGGTAAGTGTTAGGTTTAGGGTTAGGGTTAGGGTAAGGGTAAGGGTTAGTGTTAGGGCTAGGGTTAGTTTTAGTGATAGTTTTAGGTTTAGGGTTAGTTTAAGGGTAAGTGTTAGGGTTAGGGTTAGGGTTAGGGTTAGGTTTAGGGTAGGGGTTAGGGTAAGGGTAAGTGTTAGGGTTTGGGTTAGGGTTAGGGTAAGGGTAAGGGTTAGGGTTAGGTTTAGTTTTAGGGTTAGGATTAGGGTTGAGGTTAGGGTAAGGGTTAGTGGTTAGGGTTAGGGTTAGGGTAGGGGTTAGGGTAAGGGTAAGTGTTAAGTTTAGGGTTAGGGTAAGGGTAAGGGTTAGGGTTAGTGTGAGGGTTAGGTTTAGGTTAAGGTTTAGGGTTAGGGGTTAGGGTTGGGGTTAGGGTTAGAGTTAGGGTAAGGGTTAGGGTTAGGGTTACGGTTAGTGTAAGGGTTAGGGTTAGGGTTAGGGGTAGCGTAAGTGTTAGGGTTAGGGTTAGGGTTAGGTTTAGGGGTAGGGTTGGGGTAAGTGTTAGGGTTAGGTTTAGGGTTACGGTTAGGGTAAGGGTAAGTGTTAGGGTTAGGGTTAGGGTTAGGTTAAGTGTTAGGGTAAGGGTTAGGGTCAGGGTTACGTTTAGGGTTGGCTTAAGTTTAGGGTTAGGGTTAGGGTAAGGTTAAGGGTTAGGGTTAGGGTTAGGGTAAGTGTTAGGGTTAGGGTCAGGGTTAGTGTTAGGGTTAGGGTTAGGGTAAGGGTAAGGGTTAGGGTTAGGGTTAGGTTAGGGTTAGGTTTACGGTTGAGATTAGGGTTAGAGTTAGAGGAAGGGTTAGGGTTAGGGTCAGGGTAAGGGTTAGGGTTAGGGTTAGGGTTAGAGTTAGGGTACGGTTTAGAGTAAGGGTAAGGGTTAGGGTTAGGGTAAGGGTTAGGGTTAGGGTTAGGGTTAGGGTTAGGGTTGGGGTTAAGGTTAGGGTTAGGGTTAGGGTAAGGGTAATTGTTAGGGTTAAGGTTAGGGTTAGGGTAAGCGTTCGGGTTAGGGTCAGGGTTAGTTTTAGGGTTAATGTTAGGGTAAGGGTAAGGGTTAGGGTTAGGATTAGGTTAGGGTTAGGGTTAGGGTTAGGGTTGAGGTTAGGGTTAGAGTTAGAGGAAGGGTTAGGGTTAGGGTCAGGGTAAGGGTTCGGGTTCGGGTTAGGGTTATAGTTAGGGTAAGGTTTAGAGTAAGGGTATGGGTTAGGGTTAGGGTAAGGGTTAGGGTTAGGGTTAGGTTTACGGTTGGGGTTAAGTTTAGGGTTAGGGTTAGGGTAAGGGTAAGTGTTATGGTTAGGTTTAGGGTTAGGGTTAGGGTTAGGTTTAGGGTTAGGGTTGGGGTAAGGGCAACGGTTAGGTTTAGGGTTAAGGTTAGGGTTAGGGTTAGGGTTAGGTTTAGGTTTAGAGTTAGGGTTAGGGTAAGGGTAAGGGTAAGGGTTAGTGTTATGGTTAGGGATAGGGTTAAGGATAGGGTTAGTGTTATGGTTAGGTTTAGGGTAAGCGTTAGGGTTAGCTTAGGGTAAGGGTTGGGGTTAGGGATAGGGTTAAGTTTAGAGTTAGGTTTAGGGTTAGGTTAAGGTTAAGGTTAAGGGTTAGGGTTAGTGTTAGGGTTAGGGTTAGGTTAAGGGTTCTGGTTAGGGTTAGGGTTAGAGTTAGGTTTAGGGTTGGATAAAGGTAAGGTTTAGGTTTAGGGTAAGGGTTAGGGTTAGGTTAAACGTTAGGGTTAGGGGTTAGGGTTAGGGTTAGGTTTAGTGTAAGGGTTAGGGTTAGGGTAAGGGATAGGGTTAGGGTTAGGGTTAGGGTAAGTGTTAGCGTCAGAGTTAGGGTTAGGGTTAAATTTAGGGTTAGGGTTCGGGTTAGGGTTATGTTTAGGGTTAGGGTTAGGGTAAGGGTATGTGTTAGGGTTAGGGTTAGGGTTAGGGTTAGCGTTACGGTAAGCGTAAGGGTTAGGGTTAGGGTTAGGGTTAAGGTAAGGGTAAGGGTTAGGGTTAGGTTTAGGGTTAGGTATAAGGTAAGGGTTAGGGATAGGTTGAGGGTAAGTGTAACGTTTAAGGTTAGGGTTAGGGTTAGGATAAGGTTAGGGTTAGAGTTAGTGTTAGGGTTAGTTTAGGGGTAATGTAAGGGTAAGGGTTAGGGTTAGGGTTAGGGTTAGGTTAAGGGTTAGGATTAGGGTTAGAGTTAGGGTAGGGGTTAGGGTAAGCATATGTGTTAGTGTTAGGGTTAGGTTTAGGATAAAGGTAAGGATTAGGGTTTGGTTTAGGATTAGGGTTATTGGTTAGGGTTAGGGTTAGGGTTAGGGAGAGGGTTAGGTTTAGGGTTAGGGTTAGGGTAAGGGTAAGGGTTATGGTTAGGGTTAGGACAAGGGTTAGTGTTCGGTTTAAGGTTAGGATTAGGGTAAGGGAAAGAGTAGGGTTAGGGTTAGGATTAAGGTTAGGGTAAGGGTTAGGTTAGGGTTAATGTTAGGGTTAGGGTTAGGGTTAGGGTAAGGGTTAGGGTTAGGGTTAGGGTAAGGATTAGGGTTAGGGTTAGGGTTAGAGTTAGGTTTAGGTTTAGGATTAGGGTTAGGGTTAAGGTAAGGGTTGGGGTTAGGGTTAGGTTTAGGGTAAGGGTTAGGTTTAGTGTTAGGGTAAGTGTAACGGTTAGGGTTAGTGTTAGGGTTAGGTTTAGGGTTAGGGTTAGGGTTAGGGTTAGGGTTAGGGTAAGGGTAAGGGTTAGGGTTAAGGTTAGGGTTAGGGTTAGGTTTAGGGTTAGGGTTAGGGTTAGTGTAAGGGTAAGGGTTAGGGATAGGATTAGGGTTAGGGTTAGTGTAAGGGTTATGGTTGGGTTAGGGTTAGTGTTAAGGTTAGGGTTAGGGTTAGGGTAAGGGTAAGGGTTAGGGTTAGGGTTAGGATTAGTGTTGGGGTTAAGGTTAGGGTTAGGGTAAGGGTTAGGTTAGTATTAGTGTTAGGTTTAAGTTTAGGTTTAGGGATATGGTAAGGGTTAGTGTTAGGGTAAGGGTATGTGTTAGGGTTAGGGTTAGGGTTAGGGTAAGGGTTAGGTTTAGCGTTAGTGTAAGCGTAAGGGTTAGGGTTAGGGTTATGGTAAGGGTAAGGGTTAGGGTTAGGGTTAGGTTTAGGTTTAGGGTAAGGGTAAGTTTTAGATTTAGGGTTTGGGTTAGGGTTAGGGTTAGGATTAGGGTTAGGGTTAGGGTTAGGGTAAGGGTAAAGGTAGGGTTAAGGTCAGGGTTAGGTTATGGTTTACGGTTAGGCTTAGGGTTAGGATAGGAGTTAGGTTAGGGTAAGTGTTAGGGTTAGGGTTAGGGTTAGGATATGGGTAAGGGTTATGGTTAGGGTTAGTGTTAGGGTTAGGTTAAGTGTTAGGGTTAGGCTTAGGGTAAGGGTAAGTGTTAGGATTAAGGTTAGGGTAAGGGTTAGGTTTAGGGTTAGGGTTAAGGATAGGGTTAGGTTTAGGGTTAGGGTTAGGGTAAGGGTAAGGGTTAAGGTTAGGGTAGGGTAGGGTTAGGGTTAGGTTTAGGGTAAGGGTTAGGGTTAGGTTTAGGTTAAGGGTAAAGTTTAGGTTTAGGGATAGGGTTGGGGTTAGGGTTAGGCTTAAAGTAAGGGTATGTGTTAGGTTTAGGTTTAGGGTTAGGGTTACCGTTTGGGTTACTGTTAGGGGAAGGGGAATGGTTAGGGTTAGGGTTAGGGTTAAGGTAATGGTCAGGTTTAGGGTTAGGGTTAGGTTTAGGGTAAGGGTTAGGATTAGTTTAGGGTTAGGGGAAGTTTTAGGGTTAGCGTTAGGGTTAGGGTAAGGGTAAGGTTTAGGGTTAGGGTTAGGGTTAGGGTTAGGTTTAGGATTAGGGTTAGGTTTAGGGTTATGATTGGGGTAAGAGTAAGGGTTATGGTTAGGGTTAGGGTTAGGGTTAGGGTAAGGGTAAGGGTTAGGGTTAGGGTTAGGGTTAGGGTTAAGGTTAGGGTTAGGGTTAGGGTAAGTGTAACGGTTAGGGTTAGGGTTAGGGTTAGGCTAAGGGTAAGCGTTAGTGTTATGGTTATGGTTAGGGTAAGGTTAAGGGTTAGGGTTAGGTTTAGGGTTAGGGGAAGTTTTACTGTTATTGTTAGGATTAGGGTAAGGGTAAGGTTTAGGGTTAGGGTTAGGTTTAGGTTTAGGGTTAGGGTTAGGTTTAGGTTTAGGGTTAGGGTAAGGGTAAGGTTAGGGTTAGGGTTAGGGTTAGGGTTAGGGTAAGGGTAAGGGATAGGGTTAGGGTTAGGGTTAGGGTTAGGGTAAGGGTAAGGGTTAGGGTTAGGTTTAGGGTTAGGGTTAAGGTAAGGGTAAGGGTTAAGGTTAGGGTAGGGTAGGGTTAGGGTTAGGTTTAGGGTAAGGGTTAGGGTTAGGTTTAGGTTAAGGGTAAAGTTTAGGGTTAGGGATAGGGTTGGGGTTAGGGTTAGTCTGAAAGTAAGGGTATGTGTTAGTGTTAGCTTTAGGGTTAGGGTTACCATTAGGGTTACCGTTAGGGAAAGGGGAATGGTTAGGGTTAGGATTAGGGTTAAGTTAAGGGTCAGGGTTAGGGTTAGGGTTAGGTTTAGGGTAAGGGTTAGGATTAGGTTTAGGGTTAGGGGAAGTTTTAGGGTTAGGGTTAGCGTTAGGGTTAGGGTAAGGGTAAGGTTTAGGGTTAGGGTTAGGTGTAGGATTAGGGTTAGGTTTAGGGTTATGATTAGGGTAAGGGTAAGGGTTAGGGTTATGGTTAGGGTTAGGGTTAGGGTAAGGGTAAGGGTTAGGGTTAAGGTTAGGTTTAGGGTTAAGGTTAGGGTTAGGGTTAGGGTAAGTGTAAGGGTTAGGGTTAGGGTTAGGGTTAGGCTAAGGTTAAGGGTTAGGGTTATGGTTATGGTTACGGTAAGGTTAAGGGTTAGGGTTAGGTTTAGGGTTAGGGGAAGTTTTACTGTTAGGGTTAGGGTTAGAGTAAGGGTAAGGTTTAGGTTTAGGGTTAGGGTTAGGTTTAGGGTTAGGGTTAGGTTTAGGATTAGGGTTAGGGTAAGGGTAAGGTTATGGTTCGGGTTAGGTTTAGGGTTAGGGTAAGCGGAAGGGATAGGGTTAGGGTTAGGGTTAGGGTTAGGGTAAAGGTAAGGGTTAGGGTTAGGTTTAGGGTTAGGGTTAAGGTAAGGGTAAGGGTTAAGTTTAGCGTTAGGGTTAGGTTTAGGTTTAGGGTAAGGGTATGGGTTAGGGTAAGGGTAAGTGTTAGGTTTAGGGTTATGGTAAGGGTAAGGGTTAGGGTTAGTGTGAGGGTTAGGGTTTGGTTAAGGTTTAGGGTTAGGGGTTAGGGTTGGGGTTAGGGTTAGAGTTAGGTTAAGTGTTAGGGTTAGGGTTACAGTTAGGGTAATGGTTAGGGTTAGGATTAAGGCTAGGGTAAGTGTGATGGTTAGGGTTAGGGTAAGGTTTAGGGGTAGGGTTAGGGTAAGGGTTAGGGTTAGGGTTAGGGTAAGCGCTAGGGTTAGGGTTAGGGTTAGGGTAAGGGTAAGGGTTAGGGTTAGGTTTAGTTTTAGGGTTAGGATTAGGGTTGAGGTTAGGGTTAGGGTTAGAGGTTAGGGTTAGGGTTAGGGTGAGGGTGAGTGTTAGGTATAGGGTTAGGGTTAGGGTAAGGGTAAGGGTTGGGGTTAGGGTTAGGTTTAGGGTAAGGGTACGTGTTAGGGTGATGTTTAGGGTTAGGGTTAGGGTTAGCGTTAGGGGAAGGGTAAGGGTTAGGGTTAGGGTTAAGGTTAAGGTTAGGTTTAGGGTTAGGGTACGGTTAGGTTTAGGGTAAGAGTTAGGGTTAAGTTTAGAGTAAGGGGAAGGTTTAGGGTTAGCATTAGGGTAAGGGTAAGGTTTAGGGTTAGGGTTAGGTTTAGGGTGAGATTTAGGGTTAGGGTGAGGTTTAGGTTTAGGGTTAGGTTAAGGGTAAGGGTTATTGTTAGGGTTACGGTTAGGGTTAAGGTAAGGGTAAAGGTTAGGTTTAGGGGTAGGGTTAGTGTAAGGGTTAGGGTTAGGTTTAGGGTAAGGGTCAGGTTTAGGGTTAGGGTTTGGGTTAGGGTAAGGGTTAGGGTTAGGGTTAGGGTTAAGGAAAGGGTAATGATTAGTGTTAGAGTAAGGGTAAGGATTAGGGTTAGGGTAATGGTAAGGGTTAGGGTTAGGGTTAGGGTTAGCATTAAGGTTAGGGTTAGGGTAAGGGAAAGTTTAAGTTTAGGTTTAGGATAACGGTTAGATTTAGGGGTTAAGTTTAGGGTTAGGTTTAGGGTTTGGGTTAGGGTAAGGATAAGAGTTAGGGTTAGCATTAGGTTTATGGTTAGGGTTAGGGTAAGGGTAATGGTTAGTGTTAGGGTTAGGGTTAGTGTTAGTGATAGGTTTAGGGTTAGGGTTAGGGTAAGGGTAAGTGTTATGGTTAGGGTTAGGGTTAGGGTTAGGTTTATCGTTAGGGTTAGGGTAAGTGTAACGGTTAGGGTTAGGGTTAGGGTTAGGGTTAGTGATAGGTTTAGGGTTAGGTTTAGGGTAAGGTGAAGGGTTAGGGTTAAAGTTAGGGTTAGGGTTACGGTTAGGGTTAGTTTTAGTTTTAGGGCTAGGGTAAGGGTAAGGGTTAGGGTTAGGGTTTGGGTTAGGGTTAAGGTTAGGGTTCAGATTAGGGTTAGGGTTAGGGTAAGGTTAGGGTTAGGGTTAGGGATAGGTTTGGGTTTAGGATTACGGTTAGGGTTAGGGTTAGGTTTAGGGTAGGGGTTAGGGTAAGGATAAGTGTTAGGTTTAGGGTTAGGGTAAGGGTAAGGGTTAGGGTTAGTGTGAGGGTTAGGGTTAGGGTAAGGTTTAGGGTTAGGGGTTAGGGTTGGGGTTAGGGTAAGAGTTAGGGTAAGGGTTAGGGTTAGGATTACGGTTAGTGTAAGGGTTAGGGTTAGGGTTAGGGCAAGCGTAAGTGTTAGGGTTAGGGTTAGGGTTATGTTTAGGTGTAGGGTTAGGGTAAGGGTTAGGGTTAGGTTTAGGGTTACGGTTAGGGTAAGGGTAAGTGTTAGGGTAAGGGTTAGGGTCAGGGTTAGGTTTAGGGTTGGCTTAAGTTTAGGGTTAGGGTTAGGGTAAGGTTAAGGGTTAGGGTTAGGGTTAGGGTAAGCGTTAGGGTTAGGGTCAGGGTTAGTGTTAGGGTTAGGGTTAGGGTAAGTGTAAGGGTTAGGGTTAGGGTTAGGTTAGGGTAAGGTTTAGGGTTGAGATTAGGGTTAGAGTTAGAGGAAGGGTTAGGGTTAGGGTCAGGGTAAGGGTTAGGGTTAGGGTAAGGGTTAGGGTTAGGGTTAGGGTTAGGTTTAGGGTTGGGTTTAAGGTTAGGGTTAGGGTTAGGGTAAGGGTAAGTGTTAGGGTTAGGGTTAGGGTTAGGGTAAGGGTAAGGGTAGCAGTTAGGGTTAGGGTTAGGCTTTGGTTTAAGGTTGAGGTTAGGGTTAATGTTAGGGTTAGGGTAAGGGGTAGGGTTACGGTTAGGGTAAGGTTTAGGTAAGGGTGAGGGTTAGGGTTAGGGTAATGGTAAGGGTTAGGATTAGGATTAGGATAATGGTTAGATTTAGGGGTTAAGTTTAGGGTTAGGTTTAGGGTTAGGGTTAGGGTAAGGATAAGAGTTAGGGTTAGCATTAGGTTTATGGTTAGGGTTAGGCTAAGGGTAAGGGTTAGGGTTAGGGTTAGGGTTAGTGTTAGTGATAGTTTTAGGGTTAGGGTTAGGGTAAGGGTAAGTGTTATGGTTAGGGTTAGGGTTAGGGTTAGGTTTATGGTTAGGGTTAGGGTTAGGGTTAGTGATAGGTTTAGGGTTAGGTTTAGGGTTAGGTCAAGTGTTAGGTTAGGATTAGGGTTAAAGTTAGGGTTAGGGTTAGGGTTAGGGTTAGTTTTAGGTTTAGGGTTAGGGTAAGGGTAAGGGTTAGGGTTAGGGTTTGGGTTAGGGTTAAGGTTAGGGTTTGGATTAGGGTTAGGGTTAGGGTAAGGGTTAGGGTTAGGGTTAGGGATAGGTTTGGGTTTAGGGTTACGGTTAGGGTTAGGCTTAGGGTTAGGGTAAGGGTTAGGGTTAGGGTTAGGTTTAGGGTAGGGGTTAGCGTAAGGGTAAGTGTTAGGGTTTGGGTTAGGGTTAGGGTAAGGGTAAGGGTTAGGGTTAGGTTTAGTTTTAGGGTTAGGATTAGGGTTGAGGTTAGGATATGGGTTAGTGGTTAGGGTTAGTGTTAGGGTAGGGGTTAGGGTAAGGGTAAGTGTTAAGTTTAGGGTTAGGGTAAGGGTAAGGGTTAGGGTTAGTGTGAGGGTTAGGTTTAGGTTAAGGTTTAGGGTTAGGGGTTAGGGTTGGGGTTAGGGTTAGAGTTAGGGTAAGGGTTAGGGTTAGGGTTACGGTTAGTGTAAGGGTTAGGGTTAGGGTTAGTGGTAGCGTAAGTGTTAGGGTTAGGGTTAGGGTTAGGTTTAGGGGTAGGGTTAGGGTAAGGGTTAGGGTTAGGTTTAGCGTTACACTTAGGGTAAGGGTAAGTGTTAGGGTTAGGGTTAGGGTTAGGTTAAGTGTTTTGGTAAGGGTTAGGGTCAGGGTTAGGTTTAGGGTTGGCTTAAGTTTAGGGTTAGGTTTAGGGTAAGGTTAAGGGTTAGGGTTAGGGTAAGCGTTAGGGTTAGGGTCAGGGTTAGTGTTAGGGTTAGGGTTAGGGTAAGGGTAAGGGTTAGGGTTAGGGTTAGGTTAGGGTTAGGTTTACGGTTGAGATTAGGGTTAGAGTTAGAGGAAGGGTTAGGGTTAGGGTCAGGGTAAGGGTTAGGGTTAGGGTTAGGGTTAGAGTTAGGGTAAGGTTTAGAGTAAGGGTAAGGGTTAGGGTTAGGGTAAGGGTTAGGGTTAGGGTTAGGTTTAGGGTTGGGGTTAAGTTTAGGGTTAGGGTTAGGGTAAGGGTAAGTGTTATGGTTAGGTTTAGGGTTAGGGTTAGGGTTAGGTTTAGGGTTAGGATTGGGGTAAGAGCAACGGTTAGGTTTAGGGTTAAGGTTAGGGTTAGGGTTAGGGTTAGGGTTAGGTTTAGAGTTAGGGTTAGGGTTAGGGTTAGGGTTAGGGTTAGGGTTACGGTTAGGGTAAGGTTTAGGTTAAGGGTGAGGGTTAGGGTTAGGGTAATGGTAAGGTTTAGGGTTAGGTTTAGGGTTAAGATTGAGGTTAGTTTTAGGGTTAGAGTAAGGGTTAGAGTTAGGGTTAGGGTAAGGGTTAGTGTTAGGGTTAGGGTTAGGGTTAGATTTAGGGTTCGAGTTGGGGTAAGGGTAAGGGTTAGAGTAAGGGTTAGGGGTTAGGGTTAGTGTTAGGGTTAGGTTAAGGGATAGGGTTAGGGTTATGGTTAGGAGAAGGGTTAGGGTTAGGGTAAGGGTAAGTGTTACTGTTAGTGTTAGGGTTAGGTTTAGGTGTTAGGGTTAGGGTTAGGGTTAGGGTTAGGTTTAGGGTTATGGTTAGGTTAAGGGTTAGGGTTAGGGTTAGGGTTAGGGTTAAGGTTAGGGTTAGGGTTAGGGTTAGATTTAGGGTTAGGGTTAGGGTTAGGGTTAGCGTTAGGGTTAGATTTAGGGTTAGGGTTAGGGTTAGGGTTATGTTTAGGGTTAGGGTTGGGGTAAGGGCAACGGTGAGGTTTAGGGTTAAGGTTAGGGTTAGGTTTAGGGTTAGATTTATGGTTAGGGTTAGTGTAAGGGAAAGGGTAAGGTTTAGTGTTATGGTTAGGGTTAGGGTTAAGGATAGTGTTAGGCTTATGGTTTCGTTTAGGGTAAGCGTTAGGGTTAGCTTAGGGTAAGGGTTGGGGTTAGGGAGAGGGTTAAGGTTAGAGTGAGGTTTAGGGTTAGGTTAAGGTTAAGGTTAAGGGTTAGGGTTAGTGTTAGTTTTAGGGTTAGGTTAAGGGTTTTGGTTACGGTTAGGGTTAGAGTTA
The DNA here is from genome assembly GCA_024803745.1 of Megascapheus bottae. Taxonomy (NCBI): domain Eukaryota; kingdom Metazoa; phylum Chordata; class Mammalia; order Rodentia; family Geomyidae; genus Megascapheus; species Megascapheus bottae. The sequence goes on along the minus strand of JANJXV010000053.1, from coordinate 961,346 downwards.
GGTTTAGGTTTGGATAAAGGTAAGGGTTAGGTTTAGGGTAAGGGTTAGGGTTAGGTTAAATGTTAGGGTTGTGGGTTAGGGTTAGGGTTAGGTTTAGTGTAAGGGTTAGGGTTAGGGTAAGGGTTAGGGTTAGGGTTAGGGTTAGTATTATGTTTAGGGTTAGGGTTAGGGTTAGGGTTATGTTTAGGGTTAGGTTTAGGTTAAGGGTACGTGTTAGGGTTAGGGTTAGGGTTAACGTTAGGGTAAGCGTAAGGGTTAGGGTTAGGGTTAATGTAAGGGTAAGGGTTAGGGTTAGGTTTAGTGTTAGGTTTAAGGTAAGGGTTAGGGATAGGTTTAGGGTAAGGGTAAGGTTTAAGGTTAGGGTTAGGGTTAGGTTAAGGGTTAGGGTTAGAGTTAGTGTTAGGGTTAGTTTAGGGGTAAGGTAAGGGTAAGGGTTAGGGTTAGTGTTAGGGTTAGGGTAAGGGTTAGGGTTAGGGTTATTGTTAGGGTAGGGGTTAGGGTAAGCATAAGTGTTAGTGTTAGGGTTACATTTAGGATAAAGATAAGGATTAGGGTTAGGTTTAGGATTAGGGTTAGAGGTTAGGGTTAGGGTTAGGGTGAGGGTTAGGTTTAGGGTTAGGGTTAGGGTAAGGGTAAGGGTAAGTGTAAGAGTTAGGGTTAGTGTTAGGGGTAGGTTTAGGTTTAGGGTTAGGGTTAGGGTTAGGGTAAGGGTAAGGTTTAGGGTTAAGGTTACGGTTAGGGTTAGGTTTAGGGTTAGGGTTAGGGTTAGATTAAGGGTAAGGGTTAGGGATAGTATTAGGGTTAGGGTTAGTGTAAAGGTTATGGTTCGGTTAGGGTTAGGGTTAAGGTTAGGGTTAGGGTTAGGGTTAGGGTTAGGGTTGCGGTTAAGGTTAGGTTTAGGGTAAGGGTTAGGGTTACGTTTAGTGTTAGGATTAGTGTTGGGGTTAAGGTTAGGGTTAGGGTAAGGGTTAGGGTTAGGGTTAGGTTTAGGATTAGTGTTGGGGTTAAGGTTAGGGTTAGGGTAAGGGTTAGGGTTAGGATTAGGGTTAGGGTAAGGATAAGGGCAGGGTTAGGTTTAGGGTTAGGGTAAGGTTTAGGGTAAGGGTAAGTTTTAGATTTAAGGTTTGGGTTAGGGTTAGGGTAAGGGTAAGGGGTAGGGTTAGGGTTAGGGTTAGGTTTAGGGTTAGGGTAAGTGTAAGGGTAGGGTTAGGGTCAGGGTTAGATTATGGTTTAGGATTAGACTTAGGGTTAGGATAGGAGTTAGGTAAGGGTAAGTGTTAGGGTTAGGGTTAGGGTTAAGATATGGGTAAGGGTTAGGGTTAGGGTTAGTGTTAGGGTTAGGTTAAGTGTTAGGGTTAGGGTTAGGTTAAGGGTAAGGTTTAGGGTTAAGGTTAGGGTTAGGGTTAGGTTTAGTGTTAGGGTTAGGATTAGGGTAAGTGTAAGGGTTAGGGTTAGGATTAGGGTTAAGGTTAGGCTACGCGTTAGGTTTAGGGTTAGGGTTAAGAATAGGGTTAGGTTTAGGGTTAGGATTAGGGTAAGGGTAAGGGTTAAGGTTAGGGTTAGGTTAGGGTTAGGGTTAGGTTTAGGGTAAGAGTTAGGGTTAAGTTTAGGTTAAGGGTAAGTTTTAGGGTAAGAGATAGGGTTGGGGTTAGGGTTAGGTTTAAAGTAAGGGTATGTGTTACGGTTAGGTTTAGGGTTAGGGTTACGGTTAGGATTACAGTTAGGGGAAGGGGAATGGTTAGGATTAGGGTTAGGGTTAAGGTAAGGGTCAGGGTTAGGGTTAGGGTTAGGTTTAGGGTAAGGATTAGGATTAGGTTTAGGGTTAGGGGAAGTTTTAGGGTTAGGGTTAGCGTTAGGGTTAGGGTAAGGGTAAGGTTTAGGGTTAGGGTTAGGGTTAAGGTTAGGGTTAGTGTTAGGGTTAGGGTTAATGTTAGGGTTAGGCTTAAGGTAAGGGTTGGGGTTGGGTTAGGTTTAGGGTAAGGGGTAGGGTTAGGTTTAGGGTAAGTGTAAGGTTTAGGGTTAGTGTTAGGGTTAGTTTTAGGGTTAGGGTTAGGGTTAGGGTTAGGGTTAGGGTTAGGTAAGGGTAAGGGTTAGGGTTAAGGTTAGGGTTAGGGTTAGGTTTAGGGTTAGGGTTAGGGTTAGTGTAAGGGTAAGGGTTAGGGATAGGATTAGGGTTAGGGTTAGGGTAAGGGTTATGGTTGGGTTAGTGTTAGGGTTAAGGTTAGGGTTAGGGTTAGGGTAAGGGTAAGGGTTAGGGTTAGGGTTAGGGTTAGGATTAGTGTTGGGGTTAAAGTTAGGGTTAGGGTAAGGCTTACATTTAGGATTAGGGTTAGTTTTAAGTTTAAGTTTAGGGTTAGGGTAAGGGTTAGTGGTAGGGTAAGGGTATGTGTTAGGTTTAGGGTTAGGGTTAGGGTAAGTGTTAGGGTTAGCGTTAGGGTAAGTGTAAGGGTTAGGGTTATGGTTATGGTAAGGGTAAGGGTTAGGGTTAGGGTTAGGGTTAGGTTTAGGGTTAGGCTAAGGGTAAGGGTAGGGCTAGCGTCAGGGTTAGGTTATGGTTTAGGGTTAGGCTTAGGGTTAGGATAGGAGTTAGGTAAGGGTAAGTGTTAGGGTTAGGGTTAGGGTTAGGATATGTGTAAGTGTTAGGGTTAGGGTTAGTGTTAGGGTTAGGTTAAGTGTTAGGGTTAGTGTTAGGGTAAGCGTAAGGGTTAGGGTTAAGGTTAGGGTTTGGGTTAGGTTTAGGGTTAGGGTTAGGATTAGGGTAAGTGTAAGGGTTGGGGTTAGGATTAGGGTTAAGGTTTGGTAAGGGTTAGGTTTAGGGTTAGGGTTAAGTATATGTTTAGGTTTAGGGTTAGGGTTAGGGTAAGGGCAAGGGTTAAGGTTAGGATTAGGGTAGGGTTAGGTTTAGGGTAAGGGTTAGGGTTAGGTTTAGGTTAAGGGTAATGTTTAGGGTTAGGGATAGGGTTGGGGTTAGGGTTAGGCTTAAAGTAAGGGTATGTGTTAGGGATAGGTTTAGGGTTAGGGTTACGGTTAGGGTTACCGTTAGGGGAAGAGGAAGGGTTAGGGTTAGGGTTAGAGTTAATGTAAGGGTCAGGGTTAGGGTTAGGGTTAGGTTTAGGGTAAGGTTTGGATTAGGTTTAGGGTTAGGGGAAGTTTTAGGGTTAGGGTTAGCGTTAGGGTTAGGGTAAGGGTAAGGTTTAGGGTTAGGGTTAGGGTTATGGTTAGGTTTAGGATTAGGGTGAGGTTTAGGGTTATGATTAGGGTAAGGGTAAGGGTTATGTTTAGGGTAAGGGTTAGGGTTAGGGTAAGGGTAAGGGTTAGTGTAAGGGTTAGGGTTAGGATTAGGGTTAAGGTTAGGGTTAGGGTTAGCGTAAGTGTACGGGTTAGGGTTAGGGTTAGGCTAAGGGTAAGGGTAAGGGTTATGGTTATGGTTAGGGTTAGGGTAAGGATAAGAGTTAGGGTTAGGGATAGGGGTAGGGTTCGGATTAGGTTTAGTGTTAGGGTTAGGCTAAGGGTAAGGGTTAGGGTTAGGGTTAGGGTTAGGGTTAGGGTTAGGGTAAGGGTTAGGGTTAGGGTAAAGTTTAGGGTTAGGGTAGGGTTAGGGTTAGTGATAGGTTTAGGGTTACGGTTAGGGTAAGGTCAAGTGTTAGGTTAGGGTTAGGGTTAAGTTTAGGGTTAGGGTTATGGTTAGGGTTAGGTTTAGGGTTAGGGTTAGGGTCAGGTAAGGGTTAGGGTTAAGGTTAGGGTTAAGGTTAGGGTTAGGGTTAAGATTAGGGTTAGGGTAAGGGTTAGGGTTAGGGTTAGGAATAGGTTTAGGTTTAGTGTTACGGTTAGGGTTAGGTTTAGATT
>JANJXV010000053.1:942500-952500 GCA_024803745.1 Megascapheus bottae | reverse complement strand
GGGTAAGTGTTAGGGTTAGGTTTAGGGTTAGGGTTAGGTTTATGGTTAGGGTTAGGGTAACGGTAATGGTTAGGCTTAGGGTTAGGGTTAGGGTTAGTGATAGGTTTAGGGTTAGGGTAAAGGTAAGGGTTTGGGTTAAGTTTAGGGTTATGGTTAGGTTAGGGTTAGGGTTAGGGTTAGGGTAAGAGTAAGGGTTAGGGTTAGGGTTAAGAGTTAGGGTTATGGTTAGGGTTAGGGATAGGGTTAGGGTTAGGTTTAGGGTTAGGGTTATGGTAAGGGTAAGGGTTAGGGTTGTAGTTTGGGTTAGGGTTACGTTTAGGGTTAGGGTCAGGGTTAGGATTAGGGTAAGGGTTAGGGTTAGGGTTAGGGATAGATTTGGGTTTAGGGTTACGGTTAGAGTTAGGGATAGGTTTAGGGTAAGGGTTAGGGTTAGGGTTAGGGTTAAGGTTAGGGTAGGGGTTAGGGTAAGGGTAAGTGTTAGGTTTAGGGTTAGGGTAAGGGTAAGGGTTAGGGTTAGTGTGAGGGTTAGGGGTAGGTTAAGGTTTAGGGTTAGGGGTTAGGGTTGGGGTTAGGGTTAGAGTTAGGGTAAGGGTTAGGGTTAGGGTTATGGTTAGGGTAAGGGTTAGGGTTAGGTTTAGGGCTAGCATTAAGTGTTAGGATTAGGGTTAGGGTTAGGTTTAGGGGTATGGTTAGGGTAAGGGTTAGGGTTAGGTTTAGGGTTAGGGTTAGGGTAAGGGTAAGGGTTAGGGTTAGGGTTAGGTTTAGGGTTAGGGTAAGTGTTAGGGTAAGGGTTAGGATCAGGGTTAGGTTTAGGGTTATGGTTAGGGTAAGGTTAAGGGTTAGGGTTAGGGTTAGCGTTAGGGTTAGTGTCAGGGTTAGGGTTAGGGTTAGGGTTAGGGTTGAGGTTAGTGTTAGAGTTAGAGGAAGGGTTAGGGTTAGGGTTAGGGTAAGGGTGAGTTTTAGGGTTAGGGTTAGAGTTAGGGTTAGGGTTAGAGTAAGGGTAAGGGTTAGGGTTAGGGTTAGGCTTAGGGTTAGGGTTAGGTTTAGGGGTTAGGGTTAATGTTAGGGTTAGGTTAATGGTTAGGTTTAGGGTTAGGATAAGGCTTAGGGTTAGGGTAAGGGTAAGTGTTAGGGTTAGGGTTAGGGTTAGGGTTATAGTAAGGGTTAGGGTTAGGGTTAGGGTTATGTTTAGGGTTGGGGTTAAGGTTATGGTTATGGTTAGGGTTAGGGTTAGGGTTAGGGTTAGGGTAATTGTGAGGGTTAGGGTTAGGGTTAGGGTTAGGGTTAGCGTTAGTGTTAGGGTAAGAGTAAGGTTATGGTTAGGTTTAGGGTTAGTGTAAGGATTGGGGTTAGGGTTAGGTAAGGGGTAGGGTTAGGTTTAGGTCACTATTAAGGTTAGGCTTAGGGTAAGGGTAAGTGTTAGGGTTAGGGTTAGTGTTACCATTAGATTTAGGGGTTAGGTTTAGGGTTAGGTTTAGGGTTAGGGGTAGGGTAAGGATAAGAGTTAGGGTTAGGGATAGGGTTAGGGTTCGGATTAGGTTTAGTGTTAGGGTTAGGGTAAGGGTAAGGGTTACGGTTAGGGTTAGGGTTAAGTTTAGGTTTAGGGTTAGATTAAGTGTAAGGGTTAGGGTTAGGGTTACGGTTAATTTAAGTGTAAGGGTTAGGGTTCGGGTTAGGGTTAGGTTAAGGTTTAGGGTTAGGGTTAGGGTTAAGAGTGAGGTTAGGGTTAGGGTTAGAGTGAGGGTTAGGTTTAGGGTTAGGGTAAGGGTTAGTGTTAGGGTTAGGGTTATGGTTAGAATTAGGGTTCAGGTTAGGGGAGGGGTATGGGTTAGAGTTAGGTTTAGGGGTTAGTGTTAGTGTTAGGGTAAGGTTAAGGGATAGGGTTAGGGTTAGGGTTAGGATAAGGGTTAGGGTTTGGGTTAGGTTTAGGGTTATGGTTAGGGTAAGGGAAAGGGTTCGGGTTAATGTTCGGGTTAGATTTAGGGTTAGTTTTATTGTTAGGGTTTGGGTAAGGGTAAGGGTTAGGGTTAGGGTTAGGTTAAGGGTTTTGGTTAGGGTTAGGGTTAGAGTTAGGTTTAGGTTTGGATAAAGGTAAGGGATAGGGTTAGGGTTAGTGTAGCGTTAGGGTAAGCGTAAGGTTAGGGTTAGGGTTAGGGTTAAGGTAAGGGTAAGGGTTATGGTTATGGTTAGGGTTAGGTTTAGGGTAAGGGTTAGGGTTGGGTTTAGGGTAAGGGTAAGGTTTAGGGTTAGGGTTAGGGTTAGGGTAAGGGTTAGGGTTAGAGTTAGGGTTAGGGTTAGTTTAGGGTTAAGGTAAGGGTAAGGGTTAGGGTTAGGGTTAGGGTTAGGGTTAGGGTTAGAGTTAGGGTAGGGGTTATGCGGCGAGCTCCTCGATCAGCGAGGAAGAACGACCACCACGCGAGGATTCTTCTCAAATCATACTTTATTGGAAAGCCTTTTGATTGAAGGGGGGGCAGGAAGCGAAAAAAGGGCTTGGGCATCAAAAGCAGCAGCTTATATAGGGAACAGGAACACGGATCGCTTCACCATTGGCTGCCGCCCTACAGCCACAACGAGGTGCCGCGGGATTGGCCAGGGATCATCATGTGATTCACGCATGCGCATAACTTAGGACACGTAGTCGAGCACTGCATTGCCTTATGTGAAGTCGTTTACCTCTAAGGAGTCAGGAAACGGGCGCCATCTAATGGCGTTTGTCCCGGCTCCCTACAGCTCCCCCTTCCTGTTTTGAGCATCAGGCAACAGTAGGGGTCTGTTCTCTGAAGAGAATAAGGACAATGCAAGGCCTCCTCTCCAGGCTCTTTCCCAGAGGTTGACCTGCCAGTCCGATGCCCTTTTTTCAGAGGTGGGAAATTTTGGCATCTACCCACACGCAAACAGACGTGCTCTTCTCGAGAAAAGGCATCTCCCTTTTCCCAAGTGCAGTGCATACGCCTCGCATCCTGTTTGCTCCAGATCTTAAGCTGCATACCTGTCCCTGTGCAATGGGATCTTGTCCCCCGGGGTGCAAAGGCTATGCAGAAAAATAGGCTCAATTGCCCTTTAAGGCTGAAAGCCATATTTGGGGTGAGGATCCAACTTCCAAGGCGGCTAATACTTGCGAAAATCATTACGTTATCCCTCTGTGTTTGGGCTTGCAGGCGACAGACCAACCATAGGCAGACCACATGTCCTTTTCTTTCCAAGCATACTTAACCAAACTTGGGGGGAGTCATGCATTTCTAATGCTGCAAAAGCCTGTTTTAACATCCAACACAAAATCCCCAACCCACACATCATTAATTCCAATAAGGCTAAACTTCCAGCCCATTCTTTTGCCCAGGAGGATTCCTGTAATATCCAATCAGTAATTTTCCCAAAAAGGGGCCACATTTACCCTGGTTGAATTAACAATCATAATTTCATATCTCAATTGGCTTGTAAGGTTTTCAAAATCATGTGACCATTGTCCAGTTAACATTTGACCTAATTGCCTTGATAAATTAACGGTATAAAGACATAATTGTCCAACTGTCTGTCAATGGGAAGAAAAGGTAACTGCAATGATGAATTGGTCGTGAAAAGATACGGGAAAACACGAGCATCATGCTTCCCAGGCATCGGTATTGGAAAGGTCTTCATCCGCGCCCACAAAATCCTCTCCTGGGCCATCACTGGATCTGCTAGTATTGCCACCAACATGAGAATCAGTGCCTTTCTCGGGTTCTCCTTCCACCTTTTGCGTCAATCACAATGGGACCCAAAGCGGTGTTTCCTGCTCCTGTGGAAAAACACAAACAGCTCCACTGGATCTCCTTACTACGGGATCCGGTCCGCACCAATTATTTGTAATAACATCCTTCCATTTAACCATCTCAGTTATAATTTTAGAGTTTTGGGCAGCATGTCTATCTGCTGCTGACTTATCATCACTATTTAAAATTAAAAAATTTAAAGTAAAAAGTGCAAGGGAAAGTCTTTCCCTGGGAGATGCTCCTTCCGCAATTCCCCCTTTCTGTTTTTGAAGTATTTCTTTTAATTTTTTGTTGGTTCTTTCCACAATTCCTTGTCCTTGCGGATTGTATGGTAACCCTGTTGTATGGGCTACTTGCATTTGCGCACAAAAGGCGCGGAAACCATGAGAAGTATAGGCAGGGCCATTATCAGTTTTTAAGTGAAGGGGTTTTCCCCAGGCCGCCCAGGCTTCTAAACAATGTACTTTTACATGGGAAACCTTTTCTCCTGCCAAGGGCGTGGCATGTACTATACCAGAATAGGTATCCACTGAGACATGTAAATATTTTAATTTTCCAAATTCCGCTAAATGAGTAACATCCATTTGCCATAGGGCATTTGGTTTTAGGCCTCTAGGGTTTATCCCCACATTAGGAGAGGGGAGAAAAATCACACAAGACTGACAGGCTTTAACAATATTTCGTGCCTCATGTCTGGTTATATTAAATTTTATTCTAAGAGTATTAGCAGGTACATGATATAACTGATGAAAAGTTTTTGCTGATTCTACAGAATCAATAGCTGTCAAAACCATGGCCCTAGTTGCCTGATCTACCTGGGCATTAGCCTTAGCCATGGGACCTGGCAACAAGGTATGAGCTCTCATGTGCCCTATATAAAAGGGATTCTTTCTTGCCAAAATAAGGGATTGAATCTGTAATAATATGTTAGAAACCATGCTGGCCTGCCTAATTGATGCAGCGACTTCAAGAGAATTAACAGCATTAACAACATATTGTGAATCAGAAAAAAGATTAAAGGGCTCTTCAAATCTTTTAAACACCTCTAGAACCACCAGGCACTCCGTGACCTGGGGAACATCCGGTCGAAAATATAACACGACTGGATTTTGACCTTCCACCACAAAGGCACCCTGGCCAGTTTTTGACCCATCAGTATAAATAGTCAAGGCTGTAGCCAAAGGCTTCTTAGAGGTAATAATAGGAAAATAAACCAAATTTCTCTCTACAAAGGCAAGCAAGGGATGCTTGGGATAATGGTTATCAATAATATTGGGAAAGGCACATAATAAAATTGCCCATATATCCACAGTGGCAGCCAAAGTTTCCACCTGATTCCTGGTATAGGGAATAATTAATTTATCAGGTATTTTAGCAAAATGCATCAAACAATACTTTAGGCCCAATAGGGCTTGAGTTGCAACAAGCTCAGGAAAATATTGAACAGTTCTTGCTCCAAGAGAATTACCATGAAGCCACCACAGAGGGCCGTCCTGCCATAAGACCCCTGTAGGATAATTCTTTGTCTTTAAAATACACAACATAAGTAATTGACCTGGATTATAACGACACACTTGAGCCTTAATTATTGCCTCTTCAATCTTTTTTAGGGCCGCAAAAGCCTGTGGGGTAAGTTTTCTTGTAGATGTGACATCCGGGTTACCTTCCAAAATGGAAAATAAAGGCAGTAATTCTGCTCGAGGGATGTTTAAATATCCCCGGATCCAGTTGATGTCTCCCAACAGTTGTTGAAAATCATTGAGTGTCTTTAGGTGGGCAGTTCGAATAGAAATTTTTTGAGGTCGAATAAAGGCAGGAGTAACAATGGCACCTAAGAATTTTACCACCTTAGATTGTTGTACTTTATCAGGGGCAATAATAAGCCCTCTCTGTTCAAGTAGGGAAACCACCTGTTGATAGGCTCTATGAAGTACCTCAAGAGAGGAAGCAGCTAGCAGGATATCATCCATATAATGAATGATTTTTACCAGGGGAATCTCCTGTCTAACTGACAGCAGGGCCGAATCCACAAACAGTTGACAAATAGTCGGGCTATTAGCCATGCCTTGAGGCAAGACCTTCCACTGATACCGGACATCTGGCTGTTCATGATTAACAGAGGGCAACGTAAAGGCAAAACGTTCTCTATCCTCAGGGCAAAGGGGTATTGAGAAGAAGCAATCTTTAATGTCTAAGGTCAACACAGGCCAATCTCGGGGCAGTGCTGAAAGTAGAGGAAGTCCTCTCTGGACTGGTCCCATGACCTGCATTTGCGCGTTTACTGCCCTTAAGTCATGTAACAATCTCCACTTGCCAGAAGCCTTTTTAATAACAAAAATGGGTGTGTTCCAGGGAGATACAGAGGGCTCAACGTGTCCCAATTTTAACTGTTCCTCAACTAAATTTTTTGCAGCTCCCAATTTTTCTTGTGAAAGGGGCCACTGGGGGACCCATACCGATTTCTGAGTCAACCAGGGTATGGGTACCGCATTATTGATGGAAGCTTTTGTTTCAGTGGCCCCTAGGAAAAACCCAATCCTTTCCTATTAAATTTTGGAGCAGGCTCAGCGGGTTCTGGGCGTCCCTGAAGACATCTGCCAAGCCCTTGAGTTGGAACATATCCCTGCTGTTTCATGATGTTTTGACTAACTTCTGAATAATCATTAGTCAGTTTAAGTTTTAGTTGTTGTTGCACATCCCGTCCCCAAAGATTAACAGGGACGTCAATTACAAACGGTTGGATTGTTCCCTGTTGGCCTTCTTCAGTTCTCCACACTAACTCTTTAGCACTGACACAGGGAGCATTAGCATATCCAAGTCCTTGTAAAGTTTGAGAAGATTTTTGTAATGGCCACTGCTTGGGCCAGGCCTCTGATTGAATAATGCTCCGATCGGCTCCGGTATCTACCAGGCCAAGAAAGGACTTTCCCTCTATTTGTAGGGATAGCATGGGTCTCTGGTCCAGTTCCATCGACAGGCACACAAGATCAATCCCTGTGGAGCCTAAGCCTGCGGCTCCCCTTTCCTTTTGTAGTGAAGGAAGGTTTTCATGTTTTGAAGGTAGAATTAAAGCTGGGCAATCCTATCTCCCGGGGCTATAGAGATTACTCCGTAAGGGGAGTGGCACAAAACCTTGATTACTCCTGAATAGTCAGAATCTATAATGCCCGGGAAAATTATTAGTCCTTTTAAGGTGGAGGAGGAGCGCCCTAACACCAATCCCACCGTGCCTGTTTCTAATGGTCCAGTTACATTAGTATCCAATATTTGTACTCCCATGGCTGGAGTTAAGACCAGTCCAGAGGAGGCACAGAGGTCCAACCCTGCGGAGCCTGGGGTTGCCCTTCTGGCCGGACTGGCTGCTGCAGGCTGGGAACAGGTGCCGGAGTCTGAAGTGCCCCATAAATTTGTGGGCCCTGGGGACGGGGGCCCCTTATCCCGTTTTTTGGCTCCTGGTCTGCACTAAGAGAAGGAATGGGCTGTCCATTAATATCTTTTACTGACTTGCATTCATTGGCCCAATGCTTTCCCTTCTTGCACCTAGGACATGTTCCTGGCATCTTTTGAACTCCCTGAGGACCCTGGGGGCCAGTTCTGGGACACTGGCGTTTAAAGTGTCCAAGTTGGCCACATTTGAAGCATCCTTTACCTTTAGAGTCCTTGGCCGCTTGGGTGGCTGACAGTACAGCTGCAGCCAGGCCTGCATTAGTTAATGGCCCCCCTATTTCCCTGCAGGCTTTTATCCATGCTTCCAGGCCCTTTTCCTTGACCGGCATAATAGCTCTCTGACATTCCTTTGTACATTGCTCAAAAATAATTTGTTGGACAACTGGCATAAAGGCTTCAAGATTTTCAAAAACGCACTCCGCCGTTTCGAGCACACGGGCCACAAAATCGGAGAATGGCTCCGTGACAGCTTGAGTAACTTTGGTGAGGCTGCCAGTGACCTGGCCTTTGTTTGGGATTGCCCTCCAGGACTTGTAAAAAACCTCATTTATTTGTTTATAAACATCCCAGGGGAAATTTGTCTGATCGGCAGCCCATTGTCCTTGCCCTAGGAGCATGTCCACAGTCCACTCGGGCCGAGCTTCTTGTACATTTACTCTATATTGAGCCTGAGCTCTGTCCATAACTATAGACCTGAAGTCAAGGAACTGTCCATAATTGAGGCATGTCCGCGCGACCTCATACAAATCATTAGGTGTCATAGCATTAGCAGTTAGTCTTCTAAGCAAGGCAGTGGTATAACTGGCCGTAACTCCATAATTACGTACTGCCTCCATCAAATCCTTTAACTGTTTATAGGAGACTGGTTCAAAGGTCCTCTCCTGGGTAACTGGGTTCTCAAAAACTGGGAACGCAGCCGCCAGGCAGGACCACGTGCTTTCTTTTATGAAATGACTTTTTCCCACCGCCACAGGATAAGGCGGGGGCGCAGAGGGCATGGCTCTCTCTTGTTCATTTCCTTTAGACACTCCGGCCAGAAGAGGTAGCTGAACTCCATACCTTCCCTCCTCATACCTAGCAGCCGCCTCCTCCAAGCCTTTTCCCTCTTTCGGGTCCTGTTCCTCATCTGAATTGTTAGTCGCTTCCTCATCTGAGTTGCTTAACTCCTCATTTGAATCGTTTAGCTCCTCATCTCTAGACTCCCTTATTTGTAAATGTTGAAACCTGCCTGGATCCGGGTAAGACTGCCCTGGGGGCGTCTCCATTGTTCTTATGCCTTGGTCCTCCTTATCTCCCTCCTGCCCGGTATCTTGAAAGGGTGCGTCCACCCTCTGTTCTTTGACATAAAGTCTCCCTTTTTTATTTTCTTTCCCTTTTCTTTTTGGCCTACCTTTTTCCTCCCCATTTGATTCTGCCTCGGAGAGACTATCCTGGTGCTTCGTCAATGTCCTACTGGCTCTCTTAACAATCTGTGAGTTGCCACAACGCAGACAAATGCAACAAAGACACACCAGCAGCAAGCAAGGAAGGACAACAGCAAGCACCCAGAATTGTACCCAAAGAAACAGCATATCCGGGGATCTCAGCTGATCAGGCTGATACTTACCGACGTCTCCTCTACGTATGTCGAGTTCTGAATCCTCCTCGGCCTTTTCGCTTGTCGTCCTGTCTTCCCAAGGTCCCAGGTCTTCGGCACCAGTTGCGGCGAGCTCCTCGACCAGCGAGGAAGAAGGACCACCACGCGAGGATTCTTCTCAAATCATACTTTATTGGAGAGCCTTTTGATTGAAGGGGGGGCAGGAAGCGAAAAAAGGGCTTGGGCATCAAAAGCAGCAGCTTATATAGGGAACAGGAACACGGATCGCTCCACCATTGGCTGCCGCCCTACAGCCACAACGAGGTGCCGCGGGATTGGCCAGGGATCATCATGTGATTCACGCATGCGCATAACTTAGGACACGTAGTCGAGCACTGCATTGCCTTATGTGAAGTCGTTTACCTCTAAGGAGTCAGGAAACGGGCGCCATCTAATGGCGTTTGTCCCGGCTCCCTACAGGGTTAGGGTTAGGGTTAGGGTTAGGTTTAGATTTAGGGTTAGGGTAAGGGTAAGGGTTAGGGTTAGGGTTAAGTTTAGGGTTAGGGTTAGGGTTAGGGTTAGGTTTAGGGTAACTGTTAGGTTTAAGTTTAGGGTAAGGAGAAGTTTTAGGGTTAGCGTTAGGGTTAGGGTTAGGGTAAGGGTAAGGTTTAGGGTTAGGGTTAGGGTTAGGGTTAGATTTAGGGTTAGGGTCAGGGTCAGGGTAAGGGTAAGGGTTATTGTTAGGGTTAGGGTTAGGGTTAAGGTAAGGGTAAAGGTTAGGGTTAGGGTTAGGGTTAAGGTAAGGGTAAAGGTTAGGGTTAGGGTTAGGGTTAGGGTAAGGGTTAGGGTTAGGTGTAGGGTAAGGGTCAGGTTTAGGGTTAGGGTTAGGGTAAGGTTAAGGTTAGGGTTAGGGTTACAGTTAGGGTTAAATTTAGGGTTAGGTTTAGGGTTAGGGTTAGGGTTAGGTTTAGGGTTAGGGTTAGGGTAAGGGTAAGTGTTAGGGTTAGGGTTAGGGTTTGGTAAAGGGTAAGGATTAGGGTTAGGGTTAGAGTTAGGGTAAGGATTAGGGTTAGGGTTAGGGTAAGGGTTAGGGTTAGGGTTAAGTTTAGCATTAAGTTTAGGATTAGGGTAAGGGTAAGTTTTAGGGTTAGGGTTAGGGTAACGGTTAGATTTAGGGTTAGGTTTAGGGTTAGGGGTAGTGTAAGGATAAGAGTTAGGGTTAGGG
>JANJXV010000053.1:935000-937500 GCA_024803745.1 Megascapheus bottae | reverse complement strand
GTAGGGATAGGGTTATGGTAAGTTTTAGGGTTAGGTTTAGGGTTAGGGTAAGGGTTAGGTTTAGGGTTAGGGTTAGGGTAAGGATTAGCGTTAGGGTTAGCGTAAGGGTTAGGGTTAGGGTTATAGTTATGGTAAAGGTAAGGGTTAGGGTTAGGGTTATGGTTATGTTTAGGTTTAGGTTTAGAGTTAGGGTAATTGTAAGGGTTAGGGTTAGGGTTAGGGTTAGGGTAAGGGTTAGGGTTAGGGTTAGTGTTAGGGTTAGGGTTAGGATAAGGGTAAGGGTTAAGGTTAGGGTTAGGGTTAGGGGTTAGGCTTACTGTTAGGGTTATGTTAAGGATTACAGTTAGCGTTAGGTTTAGGGTAAGTGTTAGGGTTAGGGTTAGCGTTAGGGTAGGGGTTAGGGTAAGGGTAAGTGTTAGGGTTAGGGTTATGGTTAGGATAAGCGTAAGTGTTAGAGTTAGGGTTAGGGTTAGGGTTAGGGGTTAGGGTTAGGGTTAGGTTTAGGGGTTAGGGTTAGGGTTAGGGTTAGGGTGTGTGTTAGGGTTAGGGTTAGGGTAAGGGTTAGGTTTAGGGTTACGGAAGGTGTTAGGGTAAGGTTAAGTGTTAGGGTAAGGGTTAGGGTTAGGATAAGGGTAAGGGTTAGGGTTAGGGTTAGGGTTAGAGTTAGTGTTAGGGTTCGGGTTAGGGGTTAGGGTTAGTGTTAGGGTTAAGTTAGGGGTTAGAGTTAGGGTTAGGGTAAGGGATAGGGTTAGGGTTAGGGTTAGGATAGGGGTTAGGGTAAGGGTAAGTGTTAGGGTTAGGGTTGTGGTTAGGGTAAATTTTAGGGTAAGGGTTAGGTTTAGGGTTAGGTTTAGGGTTGGGGTTAAGGTTAGGGTTAGGGTTAGGGTGATTGTAAGGGTTAGGGTTAGGGTTAAAGTTAGGGTAAGTGTTAGGGTTAGGGTTAGGGTTTGGGTAAGGGTAAATGTTAGGGTTAGGGTCAGGGTTAGGGTTAGGTTTTAGGGTTAGTGATAGGATTAGGTTTAGGTTTATGTTTAGGGTTAGGGTAAGCGTAAGGGATATGATTAGGGTTGGGGTTAGGTGTAGTGTTAGGGTTAGGGTAAGGTTAAGGGTTAGGTTTAGAGTTAAGGTTGAAGTTAGGGTTAGGGTTATGTTTAGGGTAAGGTTTAGGGTTAGAGTTAGGGTTATCGTTAGGGTTAGAGTTAGGGTTAGGGTTATGGTAAGTGTAAGGGTTAGGGTTAGGGTTAGGGTAAGGGTAAGGGTTATGGTTATGTTTAGGTTTAGGTTTAGAGTTAGGGTAATGGTAAGGGTTAGGGTTAGGGTTAGGGTGAGTGTAAGGGTTAGAGTTAGGTTTAGAGTTAGGGTAAGGTTTAGGGTTAGGGTTAGGGTTAGTGTAGGGGTTAGGGTAAGGGTAAGTGTTACGATTGGGTTAGGGTTAGGATAAGGTTAAGGGTTAGGGTTAGGGTTAGAAGTTAGGGTTAGGGTTACGGTTAGGGTAAGGATAAGGGTTAGGGTTAGGGTTAGGGTTAGGGTTAGTCTTAGGTTTAGGTTAGGGTTAGGGTAAGGGCAAGGGTTAGGTTTAGGTTTAGGGTTAAGGTTTGAGTTAGGGTTAGGGTTAGGCTTAGGTTTAGGGTTAGGGTTAGGTTAAGGGTTAGGGTGAGGGTTTGGGTTAGGGTTATGATTAGGGTTAGGGCTAGGGTTAGGGTTAGGGTTAGGGTAAGCATTAAGGTTTGGGTTAGGGTTAGGGTTAGGGTTAGGGTTAGGGTAATGGTAAGGGTTAGGGTTATGATTAGGTTTAGGGTTATGGTAAGTGTAAGGATTAGTCTTAGGGATAGGATTAGGGTAAGGATTAGGGTTAGGGTTAGGTTTAGGGTAAGGGGTAGGGTTAAGGTTAGGGTTAGCATTAGGGTTAGGGTTAGGGTTAGGGTAAGGGTAAGGGTTAAGGTTAGGGTTAGGGTTAGGGTTAGGGTAGGGGTTAGGGTTAGTGTTATGTTTAGGCTTAGGGTTAGGGTAAGGATAAGAGTTAGGGTAAGGGTAAGGGTTAGGGTTAGGTTTTGGGTTATGGTAAGGGTAAGGGTTAGGATTAGGGTTAGGGTTAGGTTTATGGTTAGGGTTAGGGTAAGGATAAGGGTTAGAGTTCGGGTTAGGGTTAGGTTTAGGTTTAGGGTTAGGGTTAGGATTAGGGTAAGGGTAAGGGTTTGGGTTAGGATTAAGGTTAGGTTTAGGGTTAGGGTTAGGGTTAGGGTTAGGGTAAGGGTAAGGGCTAGGGTTAGGATTAGGGTTAGGGTTAGGGTAAGGGTTAGGGTTAGGGTTAGGGTTAGCGTTAGGTTTAGGGTTAGGGTTAGAGTAAGGGTAAGTGTAAGGGTTAGATTTGGGGTTAGGGTTAGGTTTAGGGTTCTGTTTTAGGGTTATGGTTAGGGTTAGGGTAAGGGTAAGGGTGAGGGTTAGGGTTAGATTTAGTGTTAGGTTAGCGTTAGGGTGAGGGTAAGGATTAGTTTTAGGG
>JANJXV010000053.1:822500-932500 GCA_024803745.1 Megascapheus bottae | reverse complement strand
AAGGGTAAGAGTTAGGGTAAGGGTAAGGGTTAGGTTTAGGTGTAGGGTTATGGTAAGGGTAAGGTTAGGATTAGGGTTAGGTTTAGTTTTAGTGTTAGGGTTAGGGTGAGGAAAAGAGGTAGAGTTCGGGTTAGGTTTAGGTTTAGGTTTAGGGTAAGGGTAAGGATTAGGTTTAGGGTTAGGGTTAGGTGTTAGTGTTAATGTTAGGGTTACATTTAGGGTTAGGGTTAGGCTTAGGTTAAGGGTAAGTGTAAGGGTTAGTGTTAGGGTTAGTGTTAGGGATAGGTTTAGGATTAGGGTTAGGGTAAGGATAAGACTTAGGGTTAGGGTTACGGTTAGGGTTAGGGTTAGGGTTTAAGGTAAGGGTTAGAGTTAGGTTTAGGGTAATGGTAAGTGTTAGGGTTATGGTTAGGATTAGGGTAAGGGTTAGAATTAGATTTCCGTGGAGGAATAGGGTTATGGTAAGGGTTAGGGTTAGGGTTAGGGTTAGGGTAAGGGTTAGGTTTAGGGTTAGGTTTAGGGTTAGGGTTAGGGTAAGGGTTAGGGTTAGGATTCAGGTTAGGGTTACTTTTAGGTTTAGGGTTAGGGTTAGAGTTAGGGCAAGGGTAAGGATTAGGGTTAGGATTGGGCTTAGGGTTAGGGTAAGGGTTAGGGTTAGATTTAGGGTTAGGGTTATGGTTAAGGGTTAGGGTTAGGGTTAGGGTTTGGGTAGGGGTTAGGGTAAGGGTAAGTGTTAGGGTTAGGGTTACGGTTAGGATAACGGTAAGTGTTAGAGTTAGGGTTAGGGTTAGGGTTAGGCGTTAGGGTTAGGTTTAGGGTTAGGGGTTACGGTTAGGTTTAGGGTTAGGGTGTGGGTTATGGTTAGATGTTAGGGTTAGAGTTAGTGTTAGCATAAGGGTTAGGGTTAGGGTTAGAGTAGGGGTTATGGTAAGGTTAAGTGTTAGGGTTAGGGTTAGGGTTAGAATAAGGGTAAGGTTAGGGTTAGGCTTAGGGTTAGGTTAAGGGTTAGAGTTAGGGTTAGGTTTAGGGTAAGGGTTAGGTTTAGGGTTAGGGTTAGGGTTAGGGTTAGGGTAAGGGTAAGTGTTAGGGTTAGGGTTAGGGTAAGTGTTAGGGTAAGGGTTAGGTTTAGGGTTAGGTTTAGGGTTGGGGTTAAGGTTAGGGTTAGGGTTAGGGTTGGGGTTAGGTTTAGGGTTTGGGTAAGGGTAAATGTTAGGGTTAGGGTTAGGGTTAGGGTTAGGGGTTAGGGTTAGGGTTAGGATTAGGTTTAGGTTTAGGTTTAGGGTTAGGGAAGCGTAAGGGTTAGGGTTAGGATTAGGTTTAGTTTTAGTGTTAGGGTTAGGGTGAGGAAAAGAGGTAGAGTTCGGGTTAGGTTTAGGTTTAGGGTTAGGGTAAGGGTAAGGATTAGGGTTAGGGCAAGGGTTAGGTGTTAGGCTTAATGTTAGGGTTAGGTTTAGGGTTAGGGTTAGGCTTAGGTTAAGGGTAAGTGTAAGGGTTAGGGTTGGGGTTAGTGTTAGGGATAGGTTTAGGGTTAGGGTTAGGGTTAGGGTAAGGATAAGACTTAGGGTTAGGGTTATGGTTAGGGTTAGGGTTAGGGTTTAAGGTAAGGGTTAGAGTTAGGTTTAGGGTAATGGTAAGTGTTAGGGTTAGGTTTAGGGTTAGGGTAAGGGTTAGAATTAGATTTCCGTGTAGGGATAGGGTTATGGTAAGGGTTAGGGTAAGCGTTAGGGTTAGGGTTAGGGTAAGGGTTAGGTTTAGGGTTAGGTTTAGGGTTAGGGTTAGGGTAAGGATTTGGGTTAGGATTCAGGTTAGGGTTTCTTTTAGGTTTAGGGTTAGGGTTAGAGTTAGGGCAAGGGTAAGGGTTAGGGTTAGGATTGCGCTTAGGGTTAGGGTAAGGGTTAGGGTTAGGGTTAGGGTTAGGGTAATGGTTAAGGGTTAGGGTTAGGGTTAGGGTTTGGGTAGGGGTTAGGGTAAGGGTAAGTGTTATGGTTAGGGTTACGGTTAGGATAAGGGTAAGTGTTAGGGTTAGGGTTAGGGTTAGGCGTTAAGGTTAGGGTTAGCGTTAGGGGTTAGGGTTAGGTTTAGGGTTAGGGTGTGGGTTATGGTTAGATGTTAGGGTTAGAGTTAGGGTTAGCGTAAGGGTTAGGCTTAGGGTTAGAGTAGGGGTTATGGTAAGGTTAAGTGTTAGGGTTAGGGTTAGGGTTAGAATAAGGGTAAGGTTAGGGTTAGGGTTAGGGTTAGGGTTAGGTTAAGGGTTAGAGTTAGGGTTAGTTTTAGGGTAAGGGTGAGGGTTAGGGTTAGGGTTAGGTTTAGGGTTAGGTTTAGGGTTGGGGTTAAGGTTAGGGTTAGGGTTAGGAAAAGGGTAAGGGTTAGGGTTAGGGTTAGGGTAAGGGTAATTGTTAGGGTAAGTGTTAGGGTTAGTGTTAGGTTTAGGGATAGGGTAAGGGTAGGGGTTAGGGTTAGGGTTAGGGTTAGGGTTAGAGTTAGGGTAAGTGTTAGGGTTAGGGTTAGGGTTAGGGTTTGAGTAAGTGTAAAGGTTAGGGTTAGGTTTAGGGTTAGGTTTAGGAGTTAGGGTTAGGGATAGGATTAGGTTTAGGTTTATGTTTAGGGTTAGGGTAAGCTTAAGGGTTAGGTTTAGGGTTAGGGTTAGGTTTAGTGTTAGGGTTAGCGTAAGGTTAAGGGTTAGGGTTAGGGTTAAGGTTGAGTTTAGTTTTAGCATTAGGTTTAGGGTAAGGTTTAGGGTTAGAGTTAGGGTTATCTTTAGGGTTAGAGTTAGGGTTAGGGTTATGGTAAGTGTAAGGGTTAGGGTTAGAGTTAGGGTAAGGGTAATTTTTAGGGTTATGGTTAGGGTTAGGGTTAGGTTTAGGATTAGGGTTAGGGTAAGGGTAAGGGTTATTGTTAGGGTTAGGGTTAGTTAAAGGGTAAGGGTTAGTGTTAGGTTTAGAGTTAGGGTAAGGATTAGGGTTAGGGTTAGGTTTCGGGTAAGGGGTAGGGTTAGGGTTAGGGTTAGCATTAGGGTTAGGGTTAGGGTTAGGGTAAGGGTAAGGGTTAGGGTTAGGGTAGAGGTTAGGGTTAGTGTTATGTTTAGGCTTAGGGTTAGGGTAATGATAAGATTTAGGGTAAGGGTAAGGGTTAGGGTTAGGTTTAGGGTTATGGTAAGGGTAAGGGTTAGGATTAGGGTAAGGGTTAGGTTTAAGGTTAGGGTTAGCGTAAGGATAAGGGTTAGAGTTCGGGTTAGGGTTAGGTTTAGGTTTAGGGATAGGGTTAGGGTTAGGGTAAGGGTAAGGGTTTGAGGTAGGCTTAGGGTTAGGTTTTGGGTTAGGGTTAGGGTTAGGGTAAGGTTAAGGGCTAGGGTTAGGATTAGGGTTAGGGTTAGGGTAATGGTTAGGGTTAGGGTTAGTGTTTGCATTAGGTTTAGGGTTAGGTTTAGAGTAAGGGTAAGGGTAAGGGTTAGATTTGGGGTTAGGGTTAGGTTTAGGGTTGGGCTTTAAGGTTAGATTTAGGGTTGGGGTAAGGGTAAGGGTTAGGGTTAGGGTTAGATTTAGTGTTAGGGTCAGCGTTAGGGTAAGGAAAAGGGTTAGGTTTAGGGAAAGGATAAGGTTAGGGTTAGGGTTAAGGTTAGGGTTAGGGTAAGGGTAAGGGATAGGGTTAGGGTTAGGTTTAGGGTTAGGGTAAGTATAAGGGTTAGGGTTAGGGTTAGAGTTAGGGTAAGGGTTAGGGTTAGGGTTAGTGTAGGTGTTAGGGTAAGGGTAAGTGTTAGGGTTGGGTTAGGGTTAGGATAAGGGTACGGGTTAGGGTTAGGGTTAGGGTTAGAGGTTAGGGTTAGAGTTAGGGTTAGGGTTAGGGCAGGGATAAAGGTTAGGGTTAGGGTTAGGGTTAGGGTTAGTGTTAGGTTTAGGTTAGGGTTAGGGTAAGGGCAAGGGTTAGGGTTAGGTTTAGGGTTAAGGTTTGAGTTAGAGTTAGGGTTAGGGTTAGGCTTATGTTTAGGGTTAGGGTTAGGTTAAGGGTAACAGTGAGGGTTTGGGTTAGCGTTATGATTAGGGTTAGGGTTAGGGTTAGGGTTAGGGTAAGCGTTAAGGTTAGGGTTAGGTTAA
Organism: Megascapheus bottae; assembly: GCA_024803745.1. Classification (NCBI taxonomy): domain Eukaryota; kingdom Metazoa; phylum Chordata; class Mammalia; order Rodentia; family Geomyidae; genus Megascapheus; species Megascapheus bottae. The sequence continues at coordinate 928,409 of JANJXV010000053.1, read as the reverse complement.
GGGTTCTTGTTAGGGTTAGGCTTAGAGTAGGGTTAGGTTTAGGGTTTGGTTAAGGGTAAGGGTTAGGGTTAGGGTTAGGTTTAGGTTAAGGGTTAGGGTTAAGGTTAAGGTAAGGGTTATGGTTAGGGTTAGGGTAAGTGTTAGGGTTAGGGTTAGGGTTAGGGTAACGACAAGTGTTAGGGTTAAGGTTAGGGTTAGGGTTAGGGTTAGGGTTCGGTTTAAGGTTAGGGTTAGGGTGAGGGCAAGGGTAAGGGTTAGTGTTAGTTTTAAGGTTAGGGTTAGGGCAAGGGTAAGGGTTAGGTTTAAGGGAAGGGTTAGTGTTAAGTTTAGGGTTAGGGTTAGGGTAATGGTAAGGGTTAGAGTTAGGTTTAGGTTTAGATTTAGGGTTAGGCTTAGGGTAAAGGTAAGTGTTAAGGTTAGGGTAAGGGTAAGGTTTATGGTTAGGGTTAGGGTTAGGGTAAGGGTAAGGGTTAGGGTTAGGGTTAGGGTTAGGGTTAGGGTTACGGTTAGTATGAGGGTAAGGGTAAGGGTTAGGTTTAGGGAAAGGTAAGGTTTATGGTTAGGGTTAGGGTTAGGTTTAGGGTAGGGGTAAGGGTTAGGTTTAGGGTTAGGGTTAGGGTTAGGCTTAGGGTTAGTGTAAGGGTAAGGTTTAGGGTTAGGGTTAGGGTTAGGGTTAGGGTAGGGGTAAGGGTAAGGGTAATTGTTAGGGTAAGGGTTAGGGTTAGTGTTAGGTTTAGGGTTAGGGTAAGGGTAGGGGTTAGGGTTATGGTTAGTGTTAGGGTAAGGGCTAGGGTTAGGGTTAGGGTAAGGGTATGGGTTAGGGTTAGGATTAGGATTAGGGTTAGGTGTTAGGGTAAGGGTTAGGGTTAGGTTTATGTATACGGTTAAGTTTAGGGTAAGGGTTAGGGTTAGGGTTATGGTTAGGTTAGGGTAAGGGTAAGGGTTAGGTTTAGGGTTAGGTTTAGGGTTAAGGTTAGGGTTAGGGTTAGGGTTAGACTTAGGGTTAGGTTTAGCGTTAGGTTTAGTGTAAGGGTAAGGGTTAGAGTTAGGCTTTGAGTTAGGGTTAGGGTTAGTGTTAGGGCTAAGTTAAGGGTTAGGGTTAGGGTTAGGACTAGCATTAAGCTTAGGGTTAGGTTTAGGGTTAGGGTTAGGGTTAGGGTTAGTGATAGTATTAGGTTTAGATTAGGGTTAGGGTAAGGGCAAGGGTTAGGGTTAGGTTGAGGTTAGGGGGTTGTGTTTAGGGTTAGGGTTAGGGATAGGTGTTAGGGTAAGGGTTAGGGTTAGGTTTATGTATACGGTTAAGGTTAGTGTAATGGTTAGGGTTAGGGTTACGGTTAGGTTTAGGTTAGGGTTAGGGTAAGGGCAAGGGTTAGGGTTAGGATTAGGGTTAGGTATTAGGGTAAGGGTTAGGGTTAGGTTGATGTATACGGTTAAGGTTAGGGTAATGGTTAGGGTTAGGGTTACGGTTAGGTTTAGGTTAGGGTTAGGGTAAGGGCAAGGGTTAGGGTTAGGTTTAGGGTAAAGGTTTGAGTTAGGGTTAGGGTTAGGGTTAGGATTAGGGTTAGGGTTAGGGTAAGGTTAAGGATTAGGGTTAGGGTTAGGGTAAGCGCAAGGTTTAGGGTTAGGGTTAGGGTTAAGATTAGGGTTAGGGATAGGGTTAGGGTAAGGGTTAGGGTTAGGTTTTGGGTTAGGGTAAGGGTTAGGGTTAGGTTTAGGTTTAGGGTTAGGGTTAAGATTAGGGTTAGGGTTAGGGTTAGGGTTAGGCTTAGGTTTAGGGTTAGGTTTAGGTTAAGGTTAAGTGTTAGTGTTAGATTTAGGATTAGGGTTTGGGAAAGGGTAAGGGTTAGGTTTAGGGTTAGGATTAGGGTTAGGGTTAGGGTAAAGGTTAGGGTTAAGGTTAGGGTTAGGTTTAGGGTTAGGCTTAGGTTAAGGGTAAGGTTGAGGGTTTGGGTAAGGGTTATGATTAGGGTTAGGGTTAGGGTAAGCGTTAAGGTAAGGGTTAGGGTAAGGGTTCTTGTTAGGGTTAGGGTTAGGGTTGGGTTAGGTTTAGGGTTTGCTTTAGGGTAAGGGTTAGGGTTAGGGTAAGGTTAAGGGTTAGGTTTAGGGTTAAGGTAAGGGTTATGGTTAGGGTTAGGGTAAGGGTTAGGGTTAGTGTTAGGGTTAGGGTTAGGGTTAGGATAAGTGTTAGGTTTAAGGTTAGGGTTAGGGTTATGGTTATGGTTAGGTTTAAGATTAGGGTTGGCGTGAGGGCAAGGGTAATGGTTAGGGTTAGGTTTAAGGTTAGGGTTAGGGTAAGTGTAAGGTTTAGGGTTAGGCTTAGGGTTAGGGTAAGGGTAAGCGTTAGGGTTAAGGGAAGGGTTAGGGTTAGGTTTAGGGTTATTGTTAGTGTTAGGGTAAGGGTAAGGGTTAGGGTTAGGTTGAGGGTTAGGCGTTAGGGTTAGGGTTAGGGTTAGGGATAGGGTTAGTGTTAGGTTTAGGTTAGGGTTAGGGTAAGGGCAAGGGTTAGGGTTAGGTTTAGGGTTAAGGTTTGAGTTAGGGTTAGGGTTAGGGTTAGGGTTAGGATTAGGGTTAGGGTTAGGGTAAGGGTAAGGGTTAGTGTTAGGGTTAGGGTTAAGATTAGGTTTAGCGTTAGGGTTAGGGTTAGGGTAAGGGTTAGGGTTATGTTTTGTGTTAGGGTAAGATTAGTGTTAGGTTTAGGTTTAGGGTTAGGGTTAAGGTTAGGGTTAGGGTTAGGGTTAGACTTAGGTTTAGTGTTAGGGTTAGGTTAAGGTTAAGTGTTAGGGTTAGAGTTAGTGTTAGGGTTTGGGAAAGGGTAAGGGTTAGGTTTAGGGTTAGGGTTAGGGTTAGGGTTAGGTTAAAGTTTAGGGTTAAGGTTAGGGTTAGGGTTAGGTTTAGGGTTAGGTTTAGGGTTAGGGTTAGGGTTAGGGTAAGGGTAAGGGCTAGGGTTAGGGTTAGGGTTAGGGTTAGGGTTAGGGTTAGGGTAGCAGTTAGGGTTAGTGTTATGTTTAGGCTTAGGGTTAGGGTAAGGATAAGAGTTAGGGTAAGGGTAAGGGTTAGAGTTAGGTTTAGAGTTATGGTAAGGGTAGGGGTTAGGATTACGGTTAGGGTTAGGTTTAGGTTTAGGGTTATGGTTAGGGTTAGGGTAAGGGTAAGAGTTTGGGTTAGGGTTAGGGTTAGTTTTAGGGTTAGGGTTAGGGTTAGGGTTAGGGTAAGGTTAAGGGCTAGGGTTAGGATTAGAGTTAGGGTTAGGGTAATGGTTAGGGTTAGGGTTAGGGTTAGTGTTAGGTTTAGGGTTAGGGTTAGAGTAAGGGTAAGGGTAAGGGTTAGATTTGGGGTTAGGGTTAGGTTTAGGGTCGGGTTTTAAGGTTAGGTTTAGGGTTATGGTAAGGGTAAGGGTTAGGGTTAGGGTTAGATTTAGTGTTAGCGTTAGCGGTAGGGTAAGGGTAAGGATTAGGTTTAGGGTAAGGGTATCGTTTAGTGTTAGGGTTAAGGTTAGGGTTAGGGTAAGGGTAAGGGATAGGGTTAGGGATAGGTTTAGGGTTAAGGTAAGTGTAAGGGTTAGGGTTAGCGTTAGAGTTAGGGTAAGGGGTAGGGTTAGAGTTAGGGTTATTATAGGGGTTAGGGTAAGGGTAAGTGTTAGCGTTGGGTTAGGGGTTGGATAAGCGTAAGGGTTAGGGTTAGGGTTAGGGTTAGAGGTTAGTGTTAGGGTTAGGGTTAGAGTTAGGGTTAGGGTAAGGATAAGGGTTAGGGTTAGGGTTAGGGTTAGTGTTAGGTTTAGGTTAGGGTTAGGGTAAGGGGAAGGGTTAGGGCTGGGTTTAGGTTTAAGTTTTGAGTTAGGGATAGGGTTAGGGTTAGGGTTAGGTTTAGGGTTAGGGTTAGGGTAAGGGTTAGGGTTAGGGTTAGGGTTAAGATTAGGGTTAGGGTTAGGTTTTGGGTTAGGGTAAGGGTTAGGGTTAGGTTTAGGGTTAGGGTTAGGTTAAGGTTAAGTGTTAGGGTCAGGGTTAGGGTTAGGGTTAGGGGTAGGGTTAGTGTTAGATATAGGGTTAGTGTAAGAGTAAGGGTTAGGGTTAGGGTTAGGGTTAACGTTAAGTTTAGGGTTTGGGTTAGGATTAGGTTTAGGGTTAGGTTTAGCGTAAGGGTAAGGTTTGGGGTTAGGGTTATGGTTAGGGTTAAGGTTAGGTTTAGGTTTGAGTTTAGGGTTAGGGTAAGTTTAGGATTAGGGTTAGGGTAAGGGTTAGGGTTAGGGTTAGGTTTAGGGTTAGAGTTAGGTTTACGGTTAGGGTAAGGGTAAAGGTTAGGATTAGGTTAGGGTTACGTTAATGGTTATGGTCAGGGGTTAGGTGTAGGGATAGTGTTAGGGTAATGGTTAGGTTTTGGGTTAAGTTTAGGGTTAGGGTAAGGGTAAGAGTTTGGGTTAGGGTTAGGGTTAGGTTTAGGGTTAGGGTTAGGGTTAGGGTAAGGGTAAGGGCTAGGGTTAGGATTAGAGTTAGGGTTAGGGTAATGGTTAGGGTTAGGGTTAGGGTTAGTGTTAGGTTTAGGATTAGGGTTAGAGTAAGGGTAAGGGTAAGGGTTAGATTTGGGGTTAGGGTTAGGTTTAGGGTCGGGTTTTAAGGTTAGGTTTAGGGTTATGGTAAGGGTAAGGGTTAGGGTTAGGGTTAGATTTAGTGTTAGCGTTAGCGGTAGGGTAAGGGTAAGGATTAGGTTTAGGGTAAGGGTATCGTTTAGGGTTAGGGTTAAGGTTAGGGTTAGGGTAAGGGTAAGGGATACGGTTAGGGATAGGTTTAGGGTTAAGGTAAGTGTACGGGTTAGGGTTAGCGTTAGAGTTAGGGTAAGGGGTAGGGTTAGAGTTAGGGTTATTGTAGGGGTTAGGGTAAGGGTAAGTGTTAGCGTTGGGTTAGGGGTTGGATAAGGGTAAGGGTTAGGGTTAGGGTTAGGGTTAGAGGTTAGGGTTAGGGTTAGGGTTAGGGTTAGGGTAAGGATAAGGGTTAGGGTTAGGGTTAGGGTTAGTGTTAGGTTTAGGTAAGGGTTAGGGTAAGGGCAAGGTTTGGATTAGGTTTAGGGTTAAGGTTTGAGTTAGGGTTAGGGTTAGTTTTAGGTTTAGGTTTAGGGTTACGGTTAAGTTAAGGGTAAGGGTGAGGGTTTGGGTTAGGGTTATGATTAGGGTTAGGGTTAGGGTTAGGGTAAGCGTTAAGGTTAGGGTTAGGGTAAGGGTTCTTGTTAGGGTTAGGCTTAGGGTTGGGTTAGATTTAGGGTTTGATTAAGGGTAAGGGTTAGGGTTAGGGTTAGGGTTAGGTTAAGGGTTAGGGTTAGGGTTAAGGTAAGGGTTATTGTTAGGGTTAGGTTTAGGGTTAGGGTTAGGGTTAGGGTTAGGGTAAGGATAAGTGTTAGGGTTGAGGTTAGGGTTAGGGTTAGGGTTATGTTTAAGGTTAGGGTTAGGGTGAGGGTAAGGTTAAGGGTTAGGGTTATCGTTAGGGTAAGGGTAAGGGTTATGGTTAAGGGAAGGGTTAGGGTTAGGGTTAGGGTTAGGGTAATGGTAAGGGTTAGGGTTAGGTTTAGGGTTAGAGTTAGGGTTAGGGTAAAGGTAAGGGTTAAGGTTAGGGTAAGGGTAAGGTTTATGGTTAGGGTTAGGGTTAGGGTTAGGTTAGGGTTAGGGTAAGGGTTATGGTAAGGGTAAGGGTTAGGGTTAGGGTTAGGGTTAGGGTTAGGTTTAGGGTTAGTGTTAGGATTAGGGTAAGGGTAAGGGTTAGGTTTAGGGTAAGGTAAGGTTTATGGATAGGGTTAGGGTTAGGTTTAGGGTAAGGGTAAGGGTTAGGTTTAGGGTTAGGGTTAGGCTTACGGTTAGGGTAAGGGTAAGGTTTAGGGTTAGGGTTAGGGTTACGGTAAGGGTTAGGTTTAGGGTTATGGTTAGGGTAGGCGTTAGGGTAAGAGTAATTGTTAGGGTAAGGGTTAGGGTTAGTGTTAGGTTAGGGTTAGGGTTAGGGTAAGGGCTAGGGTTAGGGTTAGGGTAAGGGTAAGCGTTAGGTTTAGGATTAGGGTTAGGTGTTAGGGTAAGGGTTATGGTTATGTTTAGGTATACGGTTAAGGTTAGGGTAAGGGTTAGATTTAGGGTTACGGTTATGTTTAGGTTTAGGGTTAGGGTAAGGGTAAGGGTTAGGTTTAGGATTAGGGTTAGGGTTAGGGTACGGGTTAGGGTACGGGTTAGGGTTAGGGTTAAAGTAAGGGTCAGGGTTAGGTTAGGGTTAGAGTTAGGGTTAGGGTTACGGTTAGGTTTGGGGTTGGGGTTAAGTTTAGGATCAGGATTAGGGTAAGGGTTAGGGTTAGGGTTAGGGTAAGTGTTAGTGTTACGGTTAGGGTTAGGGTTAGGGTTAGGGTTAGGGTAAGGGTTAGGGTTAGGCTTAGGGTAAGGCTAAGGTTAAGGGTTAGGGTTAAGTTTAGGGTTAGGGTAATGGTAAGGGTTAGGGTTAGGGTTAGTTTTAGGTTTAGGGTTAGGTTAAGGGTAAGGGTTAGGGTTAGATTTAGGGTAAGGATTAGGGTTAGGGTTAGGGTAGGGGTTAGGGTAAGGATAAGTGTTAATGTTAGGGTTAGAATAAGGGTAAGGGTTAGGGTTAGGTTTAGGGTTAGTGTTAGGGTTAGGGTTAGGGTTAGGGTTAGGGTTAGGGTAAGGGTAAGGGATAGGGTTAGGGTTAGGGTTAGTGTTAGGTTTAGGGTTAGGGTTATGGTAAGGGCAATTGTTAGGGTTAGGGTTAGGGTTAAGGTTAGGGTTGGGGTTAGGGTTAGGGTTAGGTTTAGGGTTAAGGTTAGGGTAAGGGTAAGGGTTAGGTTTAGGGTTAGGGTTAAGGTTAGGGTTAGGGTTAGGGTTAGGGTAGGGTAAGGGTTAGGGTTAGGGTAAGGGTTAGGGTTAGGATTAGGGTTAAGTTTAGGGTTAGAGTTAGTTTTATGGTTAGGGTTAGGGTTAGGGTAAGGGTAAGAGTTATTGTTAGGATTAGGGTGAGGGTTAGGGTAAGGGTTAGGGTTATTGTTAGGGTTAGGCTTAGGGTAAGGGTAAGGGTTAGGGTTAGGGTTAGGGGATAGGTTTAGGGTTAGGGTTAGGTTTAGGGTTAGGGTAAAGGTAAGGGTTAGGGTTAGTGTTAGGTTTAGTGTTAGGGTTAGGGTAAGGGTAAGGATTAGGAATAGGGTTAGGTTTCGGGTTAAGTTTAGGGTTAGCCTTAATGTTAGGGTTAGGTTTAGGGTTAGGTTTAGGGTAAGGGTAAGGGTTAGGGTTAGGGTTAGCCTTAGGGTAAGGTTTAGGGTTAGGGTTAGGGCTAGGGTAGGGATTAGAGTAAGTGTTAGGGTTAGCGTTAGGGTTAGGATAAGGGTAAGGGTTATCATTAGGGTTAGGATAAGGGGTTAGAGTTAGGGTTAGGGTTAGCGGTTAGCGTTAGTGTTATGGTTAGGATAAGGGTTAGGGTTAGGGGTTAGGGTTAGTGTTAGGATTAGGTTAAGGGTTAGGGTTAGGGTTAGGATAAGGGTTAGTGTTAGGGTTAGGGTGAGAGTTAGGGTTAGGGTAACTTTTAGGGTTAGGGTTAGGGTTAGGGTTAGTGTTTGGGTAAGGGTTAGGGTTAGGGTTAGGGTAAGGTTTAGGGTTGGGGTTAAAGTTAGGGTTAGGGTTAGGGTAAGAGTAAGGGTTAGGGTTAGGGTTAGGGTTAGGGTTAGGGTAAGTGTTAGGGTTAGGGTTAGGGTTAGTGTTAGGGTAAGTTTAAGGGTTAGGGTTAGGGTTAGGGTTAGGTGTTAGGGTTAGGGTTAGGTTAGGGTTACGTTTAGGGTGGGGTTTAAGGTTAGGGTTAGGGTTAGGGTTAGGGTTAGGGTTAGGTTTAGGGTTAGGGTTAGGGTTAGGTTTAGCATTAAGATTAGGGTTAGGGTAAGGTTAAGGGTTAGGGTTAGAATTACGGTTACGGTTAGGGTTAGGGGTTATGGTTAGGGTTAGGTTTAGGTTAGGGTTAGGGTCAGGATTAGAGTTAGGGTTAGGGATTAGTTAGGGTTTCGTTTAGGTTTAGGGTTAGGGTTAGGGTGAGGGCTAGGGTTAAGGTTAGGATTAGGGTAAGGTTTAGGGTTAGGGTTAGGTTTAGGGTAAGGGTAAGAGTTAGGGTTAGGGTTAGGGTTAGGGTAAGGGTTAGGGTAGGGTTAGAGTTAGGGTTAGGTATAGGGTTACGGTTATGGTTAGGGTTAGGGTTAGGGTAAGTGTATGTTTTAGGGTTAGTGTTAGGCTTAGGGTTAGGGTTAGGGTTAGGGTTAAGGTAAGGGTAAGGGTTAGGTTTAGGGGTAGGTGTAGGTTTAGGGTAAGGTTTAGGGTTAGGTTTAGGGTAAGGGTAAGGTTGAGGGTTCGGGTTAGGGTTAGGGTTAGGGTTAAGGTAAGGCTAAAGGTTAGGGCTAGGCTTAGGGTTTGGTTTAGGTTTAGGATAAGGGTAAGGGTTAGAATTAGGGTTAAGTTTAAGGTTAAGGCTAGGGTTAGGGTTAGAGTTAGGGTTAAGTTTAGGGTTAGGGTTAGGGTTAGGGTAAAGGTAAGGGTAAGGATTAGGGTTAGGGTCCGGGTTAAGGTTAAAGTTAGGGGTAGGGGTAGGGTTAGGGTTAGGGTAAGGGTTAGGGTTAGGGGAAGGTTTAGGGTTAGGGATAAGGTTAGGGTTAGAGTTAGGTTTAGGGTTAAGGTAAGGGTAAGTGTTAGGGTTAGGGTTAGGGTAAGGATTAGGGTTAGGGTTAGGGTTAGGGTAAGGATTATTGTTAATTTTAGGGTTTGGGTTAGTTTTAGGGTTAGGGTTAGGGGAAGGGGAAGGGCTAGGGTTAGGATTAGGGTTAGGGTTACGGTAAGGTTTAGGGTTAGGTTTAGGGTTAAGGTTAGGGTTATGGTTAGTTTTAGGGTTAGGGTTAGGGTTAGGGTTAGGGTAAGGGTTGTGGTTAAGATTAGGGTTAGGGTTAGGTTTAGGGTTAGGGTAAGGGTAAGGTTTAGGGTTAGGTTTAGGTTTTGGGTTAGGTTTAGTGTTGGGGTTAAGGTTAGGTTTAGGGTTAGGGTAAGGGTAAGGGTTAGGGTTAGGGTTAGGGTTAGGGTTAAGGTTAGGGTTAGGGTTAGGGTTAGGGTTAGGGTTAAGGTTAGGGTTAGGGTTAGGGTTAGGGTTAGATTTAGGGTACGGTTAGGTTAAGGGTAAGGGTTAGTGTTACAGTTAGGGTTACGGTTTGGGTAAGGGTAAGGGTTAGGGTTATTGATAGGGTTAGGTTTATTGTTAGGGTTAGGGTTAGGGTTAGGGTAATGTTAAGGGTTAGAGTTAGGGTTATTGTAAAGGTTAGGGTTAGGGTAAGGGTAAGGGGGAGGTTAGGGTTAGGGTTATGGTTATGGTTAGGGTTAGGGTTAGGGTTAGGGTTAGGGTTAGGTTTAGGGTTAGGGTTAGGGTTAGGTTTAGCATTAAGATTAGGGTTAGGGTAAGGTTAAGGGTTAGGGTTAGAATTACGGTTACGGTTAGGGTTAGGGGTTATGGTTAGGGTTAGGTTTAGGTTAGGGTTAGGGTCAGGATTAGAGTTAGGGTTAGGGATTAGTTAGGGTTTCGTTTAGGTTTAGGGTTAGGGTTAGGGTGAGGGCTAGGGTTAAGGTTAGGATTAGGGTAAGGTTTAGGGTTAGGGTTAGGTTTAGGGTAAGGGTAAGAGTTAGGGTTAGGGTTAGGGTTAGGGTAAGGGTTAGGGTAGGGTTAGAGTTAGGATTAGGTATAGGGTTACGGTTATGGTTAGGGTTAGGGTTAGGGTAAGTGTATGTTTTAGGGTTAGTGTTAGGCTTAGGGTTAGGGTTAGGGTTAGGGTTAAGGTAAGGGTAAGGGTTAGGTTTAGGGGTAGGTGTAGGTTTAGGGTAAGGTTTAGGGTTAGGTTTAGGGTAAGGGTAAGGTTGAGGGTTCGGGTTAGGGTTAGGGTTAGGGTTAAGGTAAGGCTAAAGGTTAGGGCTAGGCTTAGGGTTTGGTTTAGGTTTAGGATAAGGGTAAGGGTTAGAATTAGGGTTAAGTTTAAGGTTAAGGCTAGGGTTAGGGTTAGAGTTAGGGTTAAGTTTAGGGTTAGGGTTAGGGTTAGGGTAAAGGTAAGGGTAAGGATTAGGGTTAGGGTCCGGGTTAAGGTTAAAGTTAGGGGTAGGGGTAGGGTTAGGGTTAGGGTAAGGGTTAGGGTTAGGGGAAGGTTTAGGGTTAGGGATAAGGTTAGGGTTAGAGTTAGGTTTAGGGTTAAGGTAAGGGTAAGTGTTAGGGTTAGGGTTAGGGTAAGGATTAGGGTTAGGGTTAGGGTTAGGGTAAGGATTATTGTTAATTTTAGGGTTTGGGTTAGTTTTAGGGTTAGGGTTAGGGGAAGGGGAAGGGCTAGGGTTAGGATTAGGGTTAGGGTTACGGTAAGGTTTAGGGTTAGGTTTAGGGTTAAGGTTAGGGTTATGGTTAGTTTTAGGGTTAGGGTTAGGGTTAGGGTAAGGGTTGTGGTTAAGATTAGGGTTAGGGTTAGGTTTAGGGTTAGGGTAAGGGTAAGGTTTAGGGTTAGGTTTAGGTTTTGGGTTAGGTTTAGTGTTGGGGTTAAGGTTAGGTTTAGGGTTAGGGTAAGGGTAAGGGTTAGGGTTAGGGTTAGGGTTAGGGTTAAGGTTAGGGTTAGGGTTAGGGTTAGGGTTAGGGTTAGGGTTAAGGTTAGGGTTAGGGTTAGGGTTAGGGTTAGATTTAGGGTACGGTTAGGTTAAGGGTAAGGGTTAGTGTTACAGTTAGGGTTACGGTTTGGGTAAGGGTAAGGGTTAGGGTTATTGATAGGGTTAGGTTTATTGTTAGGGTTAGGGTTAGGGTTAGGGTAATGTTAAGGGTTAGAGTTAGGGTTATTGTAAAGGTTAGGGTTAGGGTAAGGGTAAGGGGGAGGTTAGGGTTAGGGTTATGGTTAGGGTAAGGGTTAGGGTTAGGGTTAGGGTTAGGTTTAGGTTTAGGTTTAGGATAAGTGTAAGGGTTAGGGTTAGGGATAGGGTTAGGGTTAGGGTAAAGGTAAAGGTTCGGGTTAGTTTTAGGTTTAGAGTTAGGCTTAGGGTAAGGGAAAGGGTTAGGGATAGGGTTAGGGTTAGGGTTAAGTTTAGGGTAAGGTTTAGGGTTAGGGTAAGGGTAAGAATTAGGGTTAGGATTAGGGTGAGATTTAGGGTAAGTGTTAGTGTTAGGGATAGGGTTACGGTTACGGTTAGGGTTAGGGTAAGATTAAGGGTTAGGGTTAGGGTAAGGTTTAAGGTTAGGGTTAGTGTTAGGGTTAGGGTAGGGTAAGGGTTAGGGTTAGGGTAAGGGTTAGGGTTAGGTTTAGGATTAGTGGTAGGGTTAGGGTAAGGGTTTGGGTTAGGGTTAGTGTTAAGTTTAGGGTTAGGGTTAGTTTTAGGATGAGGGTTAGGTTTAGGTTAAGGGTAAGAGTTAGGGTTAGTGTTAGGGTGAGGGTTAGTGAAAGGGTTAGGGTTAGGGTTAGGCTTAGGGTAAGGGTAAGGGTTAGGGTTAGGGTTAGGGTTAGGGGTTAGGGTTAGGGTTAGGGTTAGGGTTAGGTTTAGGGTTAGGGATAGGGTAAGGGTATGGGTTAGGGATAGGGTTAGGTTTAGGGTTAAGTTTAGGGTTAGGGTTAATGTTAGGGTTAGGTTTAAGGTTAGGGTTAGGGTAAGGGTAAGGACTAGGGTTAGAGTTAGTTTTAGCGTTAGGGTTAAGAAAAGGGTTAGGGTTAGGGTTAGGGTAAGGATTAGGGTTAGGGTTAGGGTAAGGGTTAGGGTTAGGGTTCGGGTTAGGGTTAGAGTTAGGCTTAGGGCAAGGGTAAGGGTTAGGGTTAGGGTTAGGGTTAGGGTTAGTTTAATGGTTAGGGTTAGGTTTAGGATAAGGGTTAGGGTTAGGGTTAGGGTTAGAGTTAGGGTAAGGGTAAGTTTTAGGGTTAGGGTTAGGTTTAGGGTTAGGGTAAGGGTTAGGGTTAGGGTTAGGGTTAGGTTTAGGGTTGGTGTTAGGGTTAGGGTTAGCCTTAGGGTTAGGGTTAGAGTTAGGGTTACCTTTATGATTAGGGTGAGGTTAAGGGTAAGTTTAGGGTTAGGGTTGGGTTTAGGGTTGGGTTTAAGGTTAGGGTTAGGGTTAGGTTTAGTTTAAGGGTAAGAGTTAGGGTTAGGGTTAGGGTTAGGTTTAGGGTTAGGGTTAGGGTAAGGGTTAGGGTAGGGTTAGGGTTAGGGTTAGGTATAGGGTTACGGTTAGGTTTACGGTTAGGGTTAGGGTAAGTGTATGTGTTAGGGTCAGTGTTCAGTTTAGGGTTAGGGTTAGGGTTAAGATAAGGGCAAGGGTTAGGGTTAGGGGTAGTGGTAGGTTTAGGGTAAGTGTTAGGGTTAGGTTTAGGGTAAGGGTTAGGTTGAGGTTTCAGGTTAGGGTTACGGTAAGGGTAAAGGTTAGGCTTAGGGTTAGGATTAGATTTAGGGTTAGGGTAAGGGTAAGGGTTAGGATTAGTGTTATGGTTAAGGTTAAGATTAGGTTTAGAATTAGAGTTAGGGTTAAGGTTAGGGTTAGGTTTAGGGTTAGGGTTAGGTTTAAGGTTAGGGTTAGGGTAAGGGTAAGGGTTAGGGTTAGGGGTAGGGTTAAGGTTAAGGTTAGAGTTAGGGATAGGTTTAGGGTTAGGGTTAGGGTTAGGGTTTGGGTTTAGGGTTAGGGTTAGGGTTATTGTAAGAGCTAGGGTTAGGTTTAGGGTTAAGGTAAGGATTAGGGTTATGGTTAGGGTTAGGGTAAGGGTAAGTGTTAGGGTTAGGGTTAGGGTTAGGGTTAGGGTTAGGGTGAGTGTAAGGGTTAGGGTTAAGTTTAGGGTTAGGGTTAGTTTTAGGGTTAGGGTTAGGGTAAGGGGATGAGTTAGGGTTAGGATTAGGGTTAGAGTTAGGTTAAGGGTTAGGGTTAGGGTTAAGTTTAGGGTTAGGGTTAGTTTTAGGGTTAGGGTTAGGGTAAGGGTAAGGGTTAATGTTAGGATTAGGGTTAGGTTTAGGGTTAGGGTTAGAGTTAGGGTTAGGGTTAGATTTAGGGTTGGGGTTAAGGTTAGGTTTAGGGTTAGGGTAAGGGTAAGGGTTAGGTTTAGGGTTAGGGTTAGGGTAAGGGTAAGGTTCAGGGTTAGGGTTAAGTTTAAGGTTAGGGTAAGTGTTAGGGTTAGGGTAGGGGTAAGGTTTAGGGTTAGGCTTAGGGTAAGGTTTAGGGTTAAGGTTAGGGCTCGGGAAGGGATTAGAGTAAGTGTTATGGTTAGGATTAGGGTTACAATAAGAGTAAGGTTTAGGGTTAGGTTTAGGATAAGGGGTTAGGGTTAGGGTTAGGGTTAGCATTTAGGTTAGTTTTAGGGTTAGGGTAAGGGTAAGGGTTAGGGTTAGGTTTAGGGTTAGGGTTAGGGTTAGGGTTAGGTTTCGCATTAAGGTTAGGGTTAGGGTAAGGTTAAGGGTTAGGGTTAGGGTTAGGGTTACGGTTAGGTTTAGGGGTTATGTTTAGGGATAGGTTTAGAGTTAGGGTTAGGGTCAGGATAAGATTTAGTGTTAGGGATAAGGTTAGGGTTCGGTTTAGGTTTAGGGTTAGGGTTAATGTAAGGGCTAGCTTTAAGGTTAGGTTTAGGGTAAGGTTTAGGTTTAGAGTTAGGATTAGGGTAAGGATAAGGGTTACTGTTAGGATTTGGGTTAGGGTTAGGGTAAGGGTTAGGGTTAGGGTTAGGGTTAGGTTTATGTTTAGGGTTAGGGTTAGGGTAAGTGCCGGGGCCTCCCGGCAGCAAATTGGGGTTCCTGAAATAAGGGGCAGGGACTGGAAAAATTAGAAGAGAGACAAACACATCGGGTCCAGGAGGTCTGCAGCCCAAGCAAAAACTGCCTCCTCGTTTATTCTTAACACAAATTTTTTATCCCCTCCCGAGACCAGGGCCCTCCCAGGTGTTACATCCAGATCGTTAATCAGGGAGCTGTTGAGGGTTACATTCATATGGTAAATCTCAGATCAATAGAACAGGAGAAGGCCAAAAAACAATAAGACAATCAAGCAATTATCTGATGCAAATCAAAGTACAGTTTGTTTCCACTCTTGCTCCCGACATATCCCCCGTCTCTATTTTAAAAGAAACACAAGTGCAATTTCTATTCTTTTCACTATCTCTAATATCTCATTATCCTGTCTCACTTTCCAAAAATGACTGGTCCCTTCATCTAAAGGGGATAGATGGGCGGAGATTCGGCTTCTGTGACTTCTTCAAGCTGACTCAGGGGCGTTGTCTCTGTGCTTGACCAGGGACCTTAAAAAGCCTAGCCTGTTTATTAGGGATTGCAAGGATTAGATATCAGGAATAATAATTTACTCCAAACTAGAGATCATATTTGACATTTAACAACTGCACAAACCATCTTTGGCTACAATAGTGTAGTTACATAGCACCCATTTGCAAAAGCCTTTTCTTGATTGTCTGGGGAACTAAGTTTCTGCAACCTTAACAATGCTTCAGTTGTCAGATCTAAACAGATTAATAGAGACACAAGTCTCAGATCCACAAACTTTTCCTGAATTTGTGGCTGGTGTCAAAAATAAATAAATAAATAAATAAATAAAAATTTTGCTCAATTAGGGCTTTAAACTATCCACTATCACAGAAGATTGACAAGTTCCTGCCCAGTTATGAAAGGCACGGGCATTAGTAAGGCATGCTTACAAACTATTCTATGACCTCCCGGCTCTGTTAATTTGATCGGCCAAGCACAAGTGACTAAGATCTGACACCATCTCTGCCATCCAAGCAGAGGCTTTCTGCGTCGTGTCCCAGTAGAGTTTCCCCACACAGGGATAAATGTCCCATTGGCAATTCACTTGCTTAGTTGCTGGACTTGAACTCAGGGCCTGGGCACTGTCCCTCAGCTCTCCAGCTCAAGGCTAGCACCCTGCCACTGTGAGTCCTGAGCTTGGTGCTTGAGTGCTGTCCCCCAGCTGTTCAGCTCAGAGCTAGCACTCTGCGGCTTCAAGCTCCAAAGCAACTCTGCCTTAATAGCACTCTGCTGCCAGATTAGACACCACAATCTCACAGGGACTTTGCTTTGCCCGGGGTTGGCTCAAAACTGCAGTTTTCAGATCAGTGAGTCCTACGAACGGCCATGTATCTCCAATAGAGCAACAAGGTGGTAGACACAGAAATAGTCTCTAAGCATGAGCTTACCTAGAACCTGGAAAAGGCCAAAGTTACATCTGAATAAGGATTGCTGTTCTTCTCCAATGGGCTAGCTGGAAGTTACAAGAGCAAGCTGAAATAGCAATTAAGCAATTACTTTGGTAGTCCTGATTTTCCTTTTCTCTCTTTCTTTAAACATATTTCCTCGTCGTCTTTAAACATATTTCCTCGTCGCAGGATGCACCACTGGAGGGTTGGGGGTGTAGGCCCAGTGAGTCGCTGCTTGGATGGCCACTGTCACTCTCCACGATCCGAACGCAGCGTTCAGGCAGCCAGCGGGCGTCATTTTCTCCTTGTGAAAAAACACATACATGCCCTCGACCCCAGGTTAGAACAGGATCGGGTCCATGCCAAGCACCAGTTAGGGGATCCTTCCACTTTACTAAGGCAAAGGCACGCTGCTCTCTTTTTTCCCAGAATCGCTGAGCAGCAGATAAATTATTTGAATCCAAATTCAAAAAATTTAAAACAAATAAAGCATGATTAAGTATATTCACAGGGGTAGCGGGATACGACTCCCCTTTCTGTATTTTAGCAATTTGATCTTTTAATAATCCATTAGCTCTCTCCACGATGCCTTGACCTTGAGGATTGTAAGGAATGCCTGTAATATGAGTGATATTATAGGAACGGCAGAAGGATTGAAATGCTCGGCTTGCGTAGCCAGGGCCATTATCTGTTTTTATTTGCGAGGGAATCCCCATCACAGCAAAGCATCGAATGCAGTGGGAAATACAATGTTTAGTGGCTTCCCCAGCAAGGGGGGTGGCCAAGATAAAATTAGAATAAGTATCTACAGTAACATGAACATATTTTAATCGGCCAAATGATGGAACATGCGTGACATCCATCTGCCAAATGTGATTAGAAAGCAGTCCTCGTGGATTTATACCTAAATGGGGGGCTGGTGAAAAAGGGACACAGTTGGAGCAAGTCTTAACTATTTGCCTCGCTGTTTCCCTAGATAATTTGAACTGTCGGCGCAAGGCTCGACTGTTTTGATGATGGATGGCATGTGACTGCTTAGCAAGTTCAACCTGAGTTAAGTAAACTCTGGTGGCAGAGTCAGTGACCGCATTGCCTTCACTTAAAGGGCCAGGAAGATTAGTGTGAGCTCGAACAAAGCCAAAAAAACAGGGGTGGTTGCGAGAACAAAGCAAAGTTTGTATTTGGCGAAATTGGGTCTGAATATTGGAGTTAGTAGTTCCAATAAAGGGAACAGTTTCTATGACTTGAAGAGCACGAATTACATATTGACTGTCTGAGTATAAGTTAAAGGGCTCGTCTTGTAACAGGACGAGTGCCTGTAAAACAGCCTCTAACTCCACCTCTTGGGCGGAGGAAAAACCTGTAACCCAAGATTGAGTTTTCCCATTAATGGTCAAAGCAGCCGTTCCATTTGAGGATCCATCTGTAAATACCAAAGCGGCAGAAGATAAAGGCGAGGCCTGTACTATGGAAGGAAATAGAAACGTATGAC
The DNA here is from genome assembly GCA_024803745.1 of Megascapheus bottae. Classification (NCBI taxonomy): domain Eukaryota; kingdom Metazoa; phylum Chordata; class Mammalia; order Rodentia; family Geomyidae; genus Megascapheus; species Megascapheus bottae. The sequence continues at coordinate 911,743 of JANJXV010000053.1, read as the reverse complement.
ACGCAGCAAATTGGAGAAGTTTGTTAGACGGGTAGTGATGCAAAATTTTTCCCGTATAATTGGCCCAAGCAATGGCCCAAGGATCGCAATGGGCGAATAGCCAATCTTGTTGTTGTAAATTATATGGGACACAGATAAAATGAGGTTCCTGACCTAAATATTTACGGGAATCCACTCGGCACATGTGTATCAGATTAGCTACCAATTCGTAGTAGGGGGTCAGCACTTTGCCGGGTGTTGATGGTAGATAAAGCCATAAAAGTGGGCCATCCTGCCACAATACAGCAGTTGGGGAGTGAGAAGTAGCTAAAATGTAAACTCCCCAGGGTTTAGAATAGTCACAATAGGTCATTTGTTGCTGGGAAATTGCCTTTTCTACAATTTGGATGGCCCTCCTGGCGTCAGGATTTAATTCGCGCAAGGATGTAGGGTTGGTATCTCCTTTTAAGAGATCAAAGAGGGGTTTTAACTCTCCTGTGGAGAGCTTTAGATAAGGCCGAAGCCAATTTATATCTCCTAAGAATTGCTGAAAATCATGAAGAGTTCTTAAGTGTGAAGTTTTTAATTGTATTTTTTGGCTTTTAAAATAGTGTGGGCCTAATATATGGCCTAGATATGTAAAAGGCGGGTGTTCCTGAACCTTTTCAGCTGCTATTACAAGGCCAAAGAGGCTCAGATCCTGCTTTAGTTGTCCAAAGGCTTGTCGTACGACGATAGGGTCAGAACAAGCCAACAAGATGTCATCCATATAATGAACAATATAAACAGAAGAAAATTTTTCACGAGTGGAAGAAATGGCTCTAGCCACAAAACTTTGACATAAAGTTGGGCTATTTGCCATGCCCTGTGGGAGCACAAGCCAGTGATATCGCTTCATGGGTTCTTTAAAATTAACAGAGGGGACACTGAAGGCAAAGCGCTTACAGTCTTGAGGCGCCAGGGGTATAGTATAGAAACAATCCTTCAAATCTATAATAATCTTATAAGTATCCTTTGGGATTGCTATGGGTGAAGGCAAGCCAGGCTGTAGGGCCCCCATCAGTTCCATTGTGGCATTTATTTTTCTCAAATCCTGTAGCAGCCTCCATTTACCTGACTTTTTCTTTATAACAAAAATTGGAGAATTCCATGGAGAGTTAGAAGGGGCCACATGCCCCAAATCCAGCTGCTCCTGTACCAGCTGCTGTACTGCAATGATCTTTTCTAGTGAAAGAGGCCACTGTTCAACCCATACCGGTCGTTCAGAGAGCCAATTTATGGGATCAGCATGAGGGGGAGGGCAAACGACAGCTCCCGTCAAGGGATACCCCAATCCTTGTCTCATAGGGTGAGACTGGGGTTGGAGTGGCTCTAGCTCCCCCTGTGCTGCTCGGCCTAGTCCCCTAAAGGGGAGGAGGCCTTGATCAAGTAACTGCTTAGTGACCGCAGCACTAGGACTAAACATATACACTCCCATTTTTTCCATGATATCACGACCCCATAAATTAATTGGCAGATGATCCAAGACAAATGGCTGAAAATGACCAGAGTGCCCTTCCTCATCTCTCCAAACAAGGATCGCACTGCTCTGCTGTGGGTCAGTTGCTTGCCCAACCCCCTGTAGGGAAGTCATAGAGGTTGTCAGGGGCCATTGGGCTGGCCAATGTTTTTTAGATATCACAGACACATCTGCTCCAGTGTCTAATATTCCTTTAAAGGGCTTTTCTTGTATAAATATAGTCATCTCAGGCCTCTCTTGTTTTATGCTTTGTACCCAATAGATATCAGAAGATCTAAATCCTCTCTGTCCACATGGGGAATTAGCAGTCTCCCCGGGAGGTAAAGGCACAAGTATTAATTGTGCTAATTTTTGACCGGCTGGGATCGATACCACGTGTTTCGGGGCAGAGGCCATAACTTTGATTTCTCCAGTAAAATCCTGGTCAATTTTGCCAGGTGTAATCTGTATCCCTTTAAGGGCTGAGCTACTTCGCCCTAACAGCAATCCAGCCACTCCCGGGGGAAGGGGGCCGAAGACCCCCGTGGGGAGAGCTTGTGTCCCCATCTCTGGGGTCAATACTGAGCAGGTGGAGGAACAGAGGTCCAATCCTGCACTTCCTGGGGTGGCACGGAGGAGGCCGGAGACTGATCTTGGGGGGTTGTTAGAAGATGCACTTGTGGCCGAGAAGAGGGAGGGACTGCCCCATGGTTTTGCGGGGCCAGGGGCTGGCCCCTCCTCCAGTTTCCCGAAAGCGGGCGGCCATTGCGATCTGTTCTTGACCTGCAATCTTTAGCCCAGTGCTTCCCTTTACCACAGCGTGGACATGTGCCAGGTGATTTTTCTCTCTTTTGCCTGGCCTGGCATGGGCATTGCGTCATCCAATGTCCTATTTGTCCACAAGAGAAGCAACGCCCTGGGGGTCTAGCATCCCGAGAATGCCGCTGACCTCTATATTTTAGAGACTCAGTAACAGTCTTTCCTTGAGGAGCGGCGGCTAAAGTAAGGCCTTGTACATGGGAGGGTCCAATATCAGCACACAGTGAAATAAAGTCCGTGATTCCTCCCTTATTCCTATGGGGTCTGATAGCCGCCTGACAGGCGGCGTTGGCATTTTCATAGGCTATGTGTCTAACTATACTGTTCCTAGCATTCTCATCTTGTACTAGGCAGTCTGCAGTCTCCATTAATCGAGACAAAAATTCTAGATAAGGCTCATTTGGTCCCTGTTTAACTTCTACTAGATTTTTTGTACGATTGGAATTGCGTAACTTTTTCCAAGCCTCTCTCGCCGCAGCATTTATTTGTAAATAGGCCTCCTTTGCATAACCCAATTGATCTTTGGTGTTTTTATAGGTTCCCTCTCCTAACAACTGATCAACAGTGTAAGGCAGGTTCTTAGACCTATTTGTTTCAATTTTAGCCCGACACTGTGCAGTGAACTCTGTCTCCCATAATAAGTACTCTCCTGCACTAAGGCATGCTCTGGCAAGCCGCTTCCAGTCATTTGGGCATGCAATACCAGCACACGCAGCCTCCAATATTACTTGAGAAAAAGGGGCAGTTGGCCCATATTGGGAGGAGGCATTTTTTAAATCCTGTAACAGTTTAACAGGAACAGGTTGATGGTATACTTGTTCATCATGATCAACTAAACTAGGGAAGCATCGAGGCCCTGAAATACCTTCCCTCTCTCTAGCAGCCTGAGTCAGGTTTAATTGCGATGCACTGTGCCTGGTTGTAGTGCCTGTTAAAAGGGACTTGTTGCTAGGGCCTTTAGGCTTGCCTAAAGGTTGAGAAAGGGATTGAGGCCGTAAGGCTGCAGCTGGAGGCGGTGGGTGTGAGGGGTAAGGTTTAGAATCAGACATCATAGTGGCCTGAGGGTCATCTTTCTTTCCTACTTCTGGGGGGGCTCTCTGCTCTGTCCCCATTTTCGATAGAAGATGTAGCATTTCTTCTAACTTCTTCTCTATCGTAGCCACCCGGCCCTCCAATGACTCATCATAACTTTCCTCCTTGGTATCCAAACCTGAATTCTGATACTCAATATCTACTGGTTGTTGTTCCCTTTTCAAGATCTCACTTGGACTCTCTTGGGCTGCGGCATATGGCTCAGCCTCAGGTTCTTCAGAAGGGTCCTTTAACTCATAAAGTTCCCCTAATTCAAGATTAAGTTCAGCATTTTCATGTAGAGGATCTATGTATTCACTTACTAAATTCCATACAGTAGCAGCCTCTACTGGGGTCTTTTCGGGGCCATATACATCATAATAATCTAGAATTCTTTTTCCTATCCGCTGCCAGGCTTTTTGGAATTCCTCCTCTATAGACCTCGGGTATGCCTCCTCGAGAAACTGTAGGAAGCTCTGAAGCACCCCTTTTTCCACCCACGTTCCGTGGGCTTCAAATAGGCCTGTTAAGATCGGTAGAAACAACCCATGGCTATTAGCTTGACCCATAATTTTTACTCCTGACTATACTCTCTTAATAGTCCTACGATGTGTTACTCACCACAGGGAGGGGTCCTCCACCTTCGTCCCAGATTTTCAGGTCCCTGTTCGGGCGCCAGATGCCGGGGCCTCCCGGCAGCAAATTGGGGTTCCTGAAATAAGGGGCAGGGACTGGAAAAATTAGAAGAGAGACAAACACATCGGGTCCAGGAGGTCTGCAGCCCAAGCAAAAACTGCCTCCTCGTTTATTCTTAACACAAATTTTTTATCCCCTCCCGAGACCAGGGCCCTCCCAGGTGTTACATCCAGATCGTTAATCAGGGAGCTGTTGAGGGTTACATTCATATGGTAAATCTCAGATCAATAGAACAGGAGAAGGCCAAAAAACAATAAGACAATCAAGCAATTATCTGATGCAAATCAAAGTACAGTTTGTTTCCACTCTTGCTCCCGACAGGTAAGGGTAAGGGTTAGGGTTAGGGTTGGGTTTAGGGTTGGGTTTAAGGTTAGGGTTAGGGTTAGGTTTAGGGTAAGGGTAAGAGTTAGGGTTAGGGTAAGGGGTAGGGTAGGGTCAGGGTTAGGGTTAGTTATAGGGTTACGGTTTGGGTTAGAGTAAAGATTAGGTAAGTGTATGTGTTAGGGTTAGGTTAAGGGTGAGGGTTAGGGTAAGGGTTAGGGTAAGGGTAGGGGTTAGGGTTAGGGGTTGGGATTAGTTTTAGGATAAGGATTAGGGTTAGTGTTAGTGTTATGGTTAAGGTAAGGGGTAGGGTTAGGGTTTGGGTTAGGGTAAGGGTTAGGGTTAGTTATAGGTTAAGGGTAAGTGTTAGGGTTAGGGTTAGGGTTAGGGTAAGGGTAAGGGTAAGGGTTAAGGTTAGGTTTAGGGTTATGGGTTATGGTTAGGGTTAGGGTTAGGTTGAGGGTTAGGGTTAGGGTAAGGGTAAATGTTAGGGTTAGGGTTAGGGTTAGGTTTAGGGTTAGGGTTAGTGTAAAGGTAAGGGTTAGGGTTAGGATTAGGTTTAGGTTAGGTTTGGGGTAAGGGTAAGGGTTAGGGTTCGGGTTAGGATTAGGGTAAGGGTTAGGGTTAGGTTTAGGGTTAGGGTTAGAGTTAGGGTTAGGATTAGGGTAAGGGTAAGGATTAGGGTTAGTGTTAGGGTTAGGATTAGGGTAAGGTTTAGGAGTTAGGGTTAGGGTTGGGGTTAGGATAAGGGTTAGGGTTAGGGTTAGGGTAAGGTTAAGGGTTAGGGTTAGGTTTAGGGGTAGGGTTAGTGTTAGGTTTATGGTTAGGGTTAGGGTAAGGGTAAGAGTTAGGGTTAGGTTTAAGTGTAGGTTTATGGTTAGGGTTAGGGTTAGGTTTAGGGTTAGGGTTAAGGTAAGGGTAAGGTTTATGGTTAGGGTTATGGTTAGGGTTAAGGTTAGGGTTAGGGTTAGGGTTAGGGGTTAAGGTTAGTGTTAAGGTTAGGTTAAGGGTTAGGGTTAGCGTTAGGGTTAGGTTTAGGGTTAGGTTTAGGGTTAGGGTTACGGTAAGTGTAAGTGTTAGGGTTGGGGTTAGGGTTAGCGTTAGGGTTAGGGTTAGGGTTAGAGTAAGGTCAAGGGTTAGGGTTAGGGTAAGGGTTAGGGTTAGGGTTAGAGTTATGTTTAGGGTTAGGGTAAGGGTAAGGGTTAGGGTTAGGGTTAGTTTTGGGGTAAGGGTAAGGGTTAGGTTTAAGTTTAGGGTTAGGGTTAGGTTTAGGGTAAGAGTTAGGGTTAGGGTAAGGATAAGGGTTAGGGTTAGGATTGGGGTTAGGCTTAGGGTAAGGGTTAGGGTTAGGGTTAGTGTTAGGTTTAGGGTTACGGTTAGGGTAAGCATAAGGGTTAGGGTTAGGGTTAGGTTTAGTGTTGGGGTTATGTTTAGGGTTAGGGTAAGTGTTAGGATTAGGTTTAGGGTAAGAGTAAGGTTTGGGGTTAGGGGTAGAGTAAGATTTAGGGTTAGGGTAAGAGTTAGGTTTAGGGTTAGGGTTATTGTAGCGGTTAAGGTAAGGGTAAGTGTTAGGGTTAGGGTTAGGGTTAGGATAAGGGAAAGGGTTAGCGTTAGGGTTAGGGTTAGGGGTTAGGGTTATGGTTAGGGTTAGGTTTAGGGGTTAGGGTTAGTGTTAGGTTTAGGTTAAGGGTTAGGGTTAGGGTTAGGGTTAGGAAAGGTTTAGGGTTAGGGTTAGGGTTAGGGTAAGGGTAAGTGTTAGTGTTAGTGTTGGGGTTAGGGTTAGGGTTAGGGTAAGGGCTAGGTTTAGGGTTTAGTTTAGGTTTAGGTTTGGGGTTAAGATTAGGGTTAGGGTTAGGGTAAGGGTAAGGATTAGGGTTAGGTTTAGGGTTAGGGTTAGGGTAACGGTAAGGGTTAAGGTTAGGGTTAGGGTTAAGTTTCGGGTTAGGGTTAGTGTTACGGTTAGGGTTAGATTTATGGTTAGGGTTAGGGTAAGGGTAAGGGTTAGGTTTAGGGTTAGGGTTAGGGTTAAGTTTAGGGTTAGGGTTAGCGTTAGGGTTAAGGTAAGTGTAAGGGTTAGGGTTAGGATTAGGGTTAGGTTAGGTTTAGGGGTAGGGTTATGTTGAGGGTTAGGGTTAGGGTTAGGGTTAGGGGTTAGGGTTAGAGTTAGGGTTAGGTTAAGGGTTAGGGTTAGTGTTAGGGTTAGGATAAGGGTTAGGGTTAGGGTTAGGCTTAGGGTAAGGATAAGGGTTAGTGTTAGGGTTAGAGTAAGGGTTTGGGAAAGGCTAAGGGTTAGGTTTAGGGTTAGGGTTACGGTTAGGGTTAGAGTAAGGGTTAGGGTTAAGGTTAGGGTTAGGATTAGGTTTAGGGTAAGGGTTAGGGTTAGTGTTAGGGTTACGGTTAGGGAAAGGGGTAGGGTTAGGGTTTGGGTTAGGGTAATGTTTAGGGTTAGGTTTAGGTTAAGGGTAAGTGTTAGGGTTAGGGTTAGGTTAGGGTAAGGGTAAGGGTTAGGGTTAGGTTTATGGTTACGGTTAGGGAAAGGGGTAGGGTTAGGGTTTGGGTTAGGGTAATGGTTAGGGTTAGGTTTAGGTTAAGGGTAAGTGTTAGGGTTAGGTTTAGGTTAGGGTAAGGGTAAGGGTTAGGGTTAGGTTTATGGTTAGGGGTTAGGGTTAGGGTAAAGGTTAGGTTTATGGTTAAGTTTAGGGTTAGGATTAAGTTAAGGGTAAGTTTTATGGTTAGGGTTAGGTTTAGGGTTAGGTTTAGGGTAAGGGTAAGGGGTAGGGTTAGGGTTCGGGTTAGGATTAGGATTAGGGTAAGGGTTAGGGTTAGGTTTAGGGTTAGGTTTAGAGTTAGGGTTAGGGTAAGGGTAAGGGTTAGGGTTAGTGTTAGGGTTAGGATTATTGTAAGGGTTAGGGGTTAGGGTTAGGTTTGGGGTTAGGATAATGGTTAGGGTTAGGTTTAGGGTAAAGGTAAGGGTTAGGGTTAGGGTTAGGGGTAGGGTTAGTGTTAGGTTTATGGTTAGGGTTAGGGTAATGGTAAGAGTTAGGGTTAGGGTAACTGTTAAGGTTAGGTTTATGGTTCGGGTTAGGGTTAGGTTTAGGGTTAGGATTAAGGTAAGGGTAAGGTTTATGGTTAGGGTTATGGTTATGGTTATGGTTAGGGTTAGGGGTTAGGGTTAGGGGTTAGGGTTAGGATAAGGGTTAGGGTTAGGGTTAGGGTTAGTGTTAGAGTTAGGGTTACGGTAAGTGTAAGTGTTAGGGTTAGGGTTAGGGTTAGGGTTAGAGTAAGGGTTAGGGTTAGGGTTAGGGTAAGGTTTAGGGTTAGGGTTAGGGTTAGAGTTAGGGTTAGGGTTAGGGTAAGGGTAAGGGTTAGGGTTAGGGTTAGGGTTAGGGTTAGGGTAAGGGTAAGGGTTTGTGTTTAGGGTTAATGTTAGGGTTAGGTTAAGGTTTATGGTTAGGGTTAGGGTTAGGGTAAGTATAAGTGTTAGGGTTAGGGTTAGTGTAAGGTTAAGGGTTAGGATTAGGGTTAGTGTTAGGGTAAGTGTTAGGGTTAGCGTTAGGGCCAGAGTTTTGTTTAGGGTTACGGTAAGGGTAAGGGTTAGGGTTAGGGTTAGTGTTAGGTGTAAGGGTTAGGGTTAGGGTTAGGTTTATGGTTAGGGTTAGGGTTAAGGTAAGGTTTAGGGTTAGGGGTTAGGGTTAGTGTTAAGGTTAGGTTAAGGGTTAGGGTTAGGGTTAGGTTTATGTTTAGAGTTAGGGTAAGGGTTATTGTTAGGGATAGGGTCAGGGTTAGGGTTAGGGGTTAGGGTAAGTTTAAGGGTTAGGGTTAGGGTTAAGGTAGAGGTTAGGTTTAGGGTTAGGTTTAGGGTAAGGTTTAGGGTTAGAGTTAGGGTTATCGTTAGGGTTAGAGTTAGGGTTAGGGTTAGGGTAAGTGTAAGTTTTAGGTTTAGGTTTATGGTTAGGGTTAAGGTAAGGGTTAGGGTAAGGATTAGGGTTAGGGTTAGCATTAAAGTTAGGGTTAGGGTTAGGGTAAGGGTAATTGTTAGGGTTAGGGTTATGGTTAGGTTTAGGGTTAGGGGTTAGGGTTAGTGTTAGGTTTAGGCTTAGGGTTAGGGTTAGGATAAGATTTAGGGTAAGGGTAAGCTTTAGGGTTAGGTTTAGGGTTAATGTAAGTGTAAGGGTTAGGATTAGGGTTAGGGTTAGGGTTAGGGTTAGGGTTAGGGTGAGGGTAAGGTAAGGGTTAGGGTTAGGTTTATTGTTAGGTTTAGGGTAAAGGTAAGGGTTAGGGTTAGGGTTTGGTTTAGGGTTAGTGTTAGGGTCACGGTTAGGGTAAGGTTAAGGGTTAGGGTTAAGGTTAGGGATACGGTTTGGTTTAGGTTTAGGGTTAGGGTTAGGGTTAGGGTTAGGGTAAGGGTAAGGGCTAGGGTTAGGATTAGGGTTAGGGTTAGGGTAATGGTTAGGGTTAGGGTTAGGGTTAGGGTTAGGGTGAGGGTTAGGGTAAGGGTAAGGGTAAGGGTTAAGTTTGGGGTTAGGGTTAGGTTTGGGGTTGGGTTTTAAGTTTAGGTTTAGGGTTAGGTTTAGGGTTAAGGTTAAGATTAGGGTTAGGGTAAGGGTAAGCGTTAGGGTTAGGCTTAGGGTTAGGATAAGGGTAAGGTTTAGGGTTAGGGTTAGGGTTACGTTAAGGGTTAGGTTTAGGGTTAGGGTTAGGGTAGGGGTTAGGGTAAGGGTAATTGTTAGGTTAAGGGTTAGGGTTAGTGTTAGGTTTAGGGTTAGGGTATGGGTAAGTGTTAGGGTTAGGGTTAGGGTTAGGGAAAGGGTTAGGGTTAGGGTAAGGGTAAGGGTTAGGGTTAGGATTAGTGTTAGGTGTTAGGGTAAGGGTTAGGGTTGGGTTTAGGTATACGGTTAAGGTTAGGGTAAGAGTTAGGGTTAGGGTTAGGGTTGGGTTTAGGTTTAGGGTTAGGTTTAGGGTTAAGGTTAGGGTTAGGGTTAGGGTTAGGTTTATTGTTAGGTTTAGGGTTAAGTTTAGGGTAAGGGTAAGGGTTAGAGTTAAGGTTAGGGTTAGGGTTAGGGCTACAATTAAGCTTTGGGTTAGGGTAGGCATAAGGGTTAGGTTTAGGGTTAGGGTTACGGTTAGGGTTAGGGGTTAGGGTTAGGGTTAGGTTTACTGTTAGTGTTAGGGTAAGGATAAGAGTTAGGTTTAGGGATAGGGTTAGGGTTAGGGTTCGGGTTAGGTTTAGGGTTAGGGTTAGCGTAAGGGTAAGGTTTAGGGTTAGGGTTAGGGTTAAGGTTAGGGTTAGGGTTAGGGTTAAGGTTAGTGTTAAGGTTAGGTTTAGGGTTAGGGTTAGGGTAAGGGTAAGGATTACGGTTAAGTTTAGGGTTAGGGTTAGGGTAGGGGTTAGGGTAAGGGTAATTGTTAGATTAAGGGTTGGGGTTAGTGTTAGGTTTAGGGTTAGGGTATGGGTAAGGGTTAGGGTTAGGTTTAGGGTTAAGGAAAGGGTTAGGGTTAGGGTAAGGGTAAGGGTTAGGGTTAGGATTAGGGTTAGGTGTTAGGGTAAGAGTTAGGGTTGGGTTTAGGTATACGGTTAAGGTTAGGGTAAGAGTTAATGTTAGGGTTAGGGTTCGGTTTAGGGTTAGGGTTGTGGTAAGTGTAAGGGTTGGGGTTATGGTTAGGGTTAGGTTTAGGGTTAAGGTTAGGGTTAGGGTTAGGGTTAGGTTTATTGTTAGGTTTAGGGTAAAGGTAAGGGTTAGAGTTAGGGTTAGGGATAGGTTTAGGGTTAGTGTTAGGGTCACAGTTAGGGTAAGGGTAAGGGTTAGGGTTAGGTTTGGGGTTAGGGTTAGGTTTGGGGTTGGGTTTTAAGTTTAGGTTTAGGGTTAGGGTAAGGGTAAGGGTTAGGTTTAGGGTTAGGGTAAGGGTATGTGTTACGGATAGGGTTAGGGTTAGAGTTAGAGTTAGTGTTAGCGTTAGTGTTAGGGTAAGGTTAAGGGTAAGGGTTAGGTTTAGGGTTAGGGTTAAGGTTAGGGTAAGTGTTAGGGTTGGATTAGGGTTAGGTTTAGGGTAAGGGTTAGGGTTAGGTTTAGGTTTAGGGTAAGGTTTAGGGTTAGGGTTAAGATTAGGGTTAGGGTAAGGGTAAGCGTTAGGGTTAGGGTTAGGCTTAGGATTAGGATAAGGGTAAGGTTTAGGGTTAGGGTTAGGGTTACGTTAAGGGTTAGGTTTAGGGTTTGGGTTAGGGTAGGGGTTAGGGTAAGGGTAATTGTTAGGTTAAGGGTTAGGGTTAGTGTTAGGTTTAGGGTTAGGGTATGGGTTAGGGTTAGGGTTAGGGTTAGGGAAAGGGTTAGGGTTAGGGTAAGGGTAAGGGTTAGGGTTAGAATTAGTGTTAGGTGTTACGATAAGGGTTAGGGTTGGGTTTAGGTAAACGGATAAGGTTAGGGTAAGAGTTAGGGTTAGGGTTAGGGTTCGGTTTAGTGTTAGGGTTAGGTTTAGGGTTAAGGTTAGGGTTAGTGTTAGGGTTAGGTTTATTGTTAGGTTTAGGGTTAAGTTAGGGTAATGATAAGGGTTAGAGTTAAGGTTAGGGTTAGGGTTAGGGAAAGGGTAAGGGTTAGGGTTAGGGTTAGGGCTAGCATTAAGCTTTGGGTTAGGGTAGGGGTAAGGGTTAGGTTTAGGGTTAGGGTTACGGTTAGGGTTAGGGGTTAGGGTTAGGGTTAGGTTTACTCTTAGTGTTAGGGTAAGGATAAGAGTTAGGGTTAGGGATAGGGTTAGGGTTAGGGTTCGGGTTAGGTTTAGGGTTAGGTTTAGCGTCAGGGTAAGGGTTAGGATTAGGGTTAGGGTTAAGGTTAGGGTTAGGGTTAGGGTTAAGATTAGTGTTAATGTTAGGTTTAGGGTTAGGGTTAGGGTAAGGGTAAGGATTACGGTTAAGGTTAGGGTTAGGGTTAAGGTAAGGGTAAGGTTTATGGTTAGGGTTAGGGTTAGGGTAAGGTTAAGGGTTAGGTTTAGGGTTAGGGTTAGGTTTAGGGTTAGGATAGGCATAAGGATTAGGCTTAGGGTTTTGGTTAGGGTTAGGGTTAGGGTTAAGGTAGGGTTAGGGTGAGGGTAAGGGTAAGGTTTACGGTTAGGTTTAGGGTTAGGGTTAGCGTAAGGGTAAGAGTAAGGGTTAGGGTTAGGGTTAGGGTAATGGTTAGGGTTAAGGTTAGGGTTAGGTTTAGGGTTAGGTTTAGGGTTAAGGTTAGGGTTAGGGTTGGGGTAAGGGTAAGGGTTAGGGTTAGGACGAGGGTTAGGTTTAGGGTAAGGGTTAGGGTTAGGGTTAGGGTTAGGTTTAGGGTTTGGGTTAAGGTAAGGTTTAGGTTTAGGGTAAGGGTTAGGTTTACGGTTAGAGTTAGGTTTAGGTTTAGTGTTATGGTTAGGGTTAGGGTTAGGGTTTGGGTTAGGGTTAGGATATGTGTTAGGGTTAGGGTTAGGGTTAAGATTAGGGTTAGTGTTAGTGTTAGGGATGTGGTAAGGGTTAGGCTTAGGATTAGGGTGAGAGTTAGGTTTAGGGTTAGGGTAAGGGTAAGTGTTAGGATTAGGGTTAGGGTTAGGGTTAGGTTAAGGGTTCGGGTTAGGGTTTAGGGTTAGTGTTATAGTTAGGGTAAGGGTTACGGTTAATGTTAGGGTTAGGGTTATGGTAAGGGTTAGGGGTAGAGTTAGGGTTATGGTTAGGTTTAGGTGTAGTTTTTTGTAAGTGTAAGGGTTAGGGTTAGGGTTAGGCTTAGGGTTAGGGTAAGGGTAAGTTTTAGGGTTAGTGTTAGGGTTACGGTAAGGGTTAGGGTTAGGGTAGGGGTTAGTGTAAGGGTAATTGTTAGATTAAGGGTTGGGGTTAGTGTTAGGTTTAGGGTTAGGGTATGGGTAAGGGTTAGGGTTAGGGTTAGGGTTAGGGAAAGGGTTAGGGTTAGGGTAAGGGTAAGGGTAAGGATTACGGTTAAGTTTAGGGTTAGGGTTAGGGTAGGGGTTAGGGTAAGGGTAATTGTTAGATTAAGGGTTGGGGTTAGTGTTAGGTTTAGGGTTAGGGTATGGGTAAGGGTTAGGGTTAGGGTTAGGGTTAGGGAAAGGTTTAGGGTTAGGGTAAGGGTAAGGGTTAGGGTTAGGATTAGGGTTAGGTGTTAGGGTAAGAGTTAGGGTTGGGTTTATGTATACGGTTAAGGTTAGGGTAAGAGTTAGGGTTAGGGTTAGGGTTCGGTTTAGGGTTAGTGTTAGGGTAAGTGTAAGGGTTGGGGTTATGGTTAGGGTTAGGTTTAGGGTTAAGGTTAGGGTTAGGGTTAGGGTTAGGTTTATTGTTAGGTTTAGGGTAAAGGTAAGGGTTAGAGTTAGGGTTAGGGTTAGGTTTAGGGTTAGTGTTAGGGTCACGGTTAGGGTAAGGGTAAGGTTTAGGGTTAGGTTTAGCGTTAGGTTTACGATTAGGTTTAGGGTTACTGTTAGGGTTAGGGTTAGGGTTAGGGTTAGGGTATGTGTTGGGGTTAGGGTTAGCGTTACGGTAAGGGTTAGGGTTAGGGTTAACTAAAGGTAACGGTTAGAGTTTTGGTTAGGGTTAGGTTTAGTGTAAGGGTTAGGGTTAGGGTTAGGGTTAGGTTTAGCGTAATGTTTAGGGTTAGGTTTAGGATAAGGGTAAGTTTTAGGGTTAGTGTTAGGTCAGTGTTACGGTTAGGTTCAGGGTTAGGGTTAGGGTTAGGGTTAGTGTAAGGGTTAGGGTTTGGTTTAGGGTTAGGGTAAGGGTAAGGGTTAGGGTTAGGTTTAGGGTTAGGGTAAGTGTTAAGTTTAGGGTTAGGGTTAGGGTAAGGGTTAGCGTTAGGTTTAGGATTAGGGTTAGGGTTAGGGTTAGGTTTAGGTTTAGGGTTAGCTTTAGGGTTAGGGTAAGGACAAGGGTTAGGGTTAAGGTTACGGTTAGGGTTAGGTTTAGTGTTAGGGTTAGGGTTAGGGTTAGGTTAATGGAAAGGGTCAGGGTTAGGTTTAGGGTTAGGGTTAGGTTTGGGGTTGGGGTAAAGTTAGGGTTAGGGTTAGGGTAAGGGTAAGGGTTAGGGTTAGTGTAAATGTTAGTGTTACGGTTAAGGTTAGGGTTAGGGTAAGGGTTAGGGTTAGGGTTAGGGTAAGGGTAAAGGTAAGGTTTAGGGTTAGGGATAGGGTTAGGGTTAGGTTTAGGGTTAGGGTTAGGGTAAGGGTAAGGGTTAGGGTTAGGGTTAGGTTAAGGGTTCGGGTTAGGGTTTAGGGTTAGTGTTATGGTTAGGGTAAGGGTCAGGGTTATTGTTAGGGTTAGGTTTAGGGTAAGGGTAAGGGTAAGGGTATGTGTTAGGTTTAGTGTTAGGGTTAGAGTAACGGTAAGGGTTAGCGTTAGGGTTAGGGTTAGGTTTAGGGTTGGGTTAAGGTTAGGGTTAGGGTTAGGGTTAGGGTAAGGGTATGTGTTAGGGTTAGGGTTAGGGTTAAGATTAGGGTTAGGGTTAGTGTTATGGTTATGGTATGTGTTAGGGGTACGGTTAGGGTAAGGGTGAGGGTTAGGGTTAGGGTTAGGGTTAAGTTTAGGGTTAGGGTTATTTTTAGGGTTAGGGTTAGGGTAAGGGTAAGTGTTATGGTTAGGATTAGTGTAAGGGTTAGGGTAAGGGTTAGGGTTAAGGTTAGGGTTAGGGTTAGGTTTAGGGTAAGGGTTAGTGTTAGGTTTAGGGTTAGGGTTAGGGTAAGGGTAAGGGTTAGGGATAGGGTTAGGTTTAGGGTTAAGTTTAGGGTTAGGGTTAATGTTAGGGTTAGATTTAGGGTTACGGTTAGGGTAAGGGTTAGGGTTAGGGTTAGGGTAAGGGTTAGGGTTATGGTTCGGTATAGCGTTAGAGTTAGGCTTAGGGTAAGGTTAAGGGTTAGGTTTAGCGTTAGTGTTAGGGTTAGGTTAAGGTTTAGGGTTAGGGTTTAGGGTTAGGGTTAGGGTCAGGATAAGTGTTAGGGGTAGGGTAAGGGTAAGTGTTAGGGTGGTTAGGGTTAGCGTTAGTGTTATGGTTAGGGTTAATGTAAGGGTAAGTGTTAGGGTTAGGGTTAGGGTAAGGGTAAGAGTTATAGTTAGGGTTAGGGTTAGTGTTAGGTTTAGCGATAGGGTAAGGCAAAGGATTAGGGTTAGGGTTAGGGTTAAGGTAAGAGTAAGGGTTAGGGTTAGGGTTAGGGTTAGGTTTAGGGTAAGGGTTAGGGTTAGGGTGAGGGTATGGGTAAGGTTTAGGTTAGGGTTAGGGTTAGGGTTAGGGTAAGGGTAAGGGTATGGGTAAGGTTTAGGTTAGGGTTAGGGTTAGGGTTAGGGTAAGGGTAAGGGTTAGGGTTAGGGTTATGGTTAAGGTTAGGGTTAGGTTTAGCGTTAGGTTACGGGCAAGGGTTAGGGTTAGGGTTAGGCTTAGGGTAAGGTTTAGGGTTAGGGTTAGAGCTAGGGTAGGGATTAGAGTAAGTGTTAGGGTGAGAGTTAGTGTTAGGATAAGGGTAAAGGTTAGGGTTAGGTTTAGGATAAGGGGTTAGCGGTTAGGGTTAGTGTTAGGGTTAGGGTAAGGGTTAGGGTTAGGGGTTAGGGTTAGTGTTAGGATTAGGTTAAGCGTTAGGGTTAGGGTTAGAATAAGGGTTAGGGTTAGGGTTAGAGTTAGGGTAAGGGTAAGTGTAAGGTTAGTGTCAGTGTAAGGGTTAGGTTAATGGTTATGGTTATGGTTAGGGTTAGGCTTAGGATAAGGCTTAGGGTTAGGGTTAGGTTAAGGGTTAGGGTTAAGGTTAGGGTTAGGGTTAGGAAAAGTGTTAGGCTTAGGGTCAGTGTTAGGGTTAGGGTTAGGGTAAGTTTTAGGGTTAGGGTTAGGGTTAGGGTAAGGGTAAGGGTTAGGGTCAGGGTCAGGGAAAGGCTTAGGGTTAGGGTTAGGTAAAGGGTTAGGGTTAAGGTTAGGGTTAGGGTTAGGAAAAGTGTTAGGATTAGGGTCAGTGTTAGTATTAGGGTTAGGGTAAGTGTTAGGGTTAAGGTTAGGGTTGGGGTAACGGTTAGGGTTAGGGTTTGGGTTAGGGTTAGGTGTTAGGGATAGGTTAGGGTTAGGGTTAGTGTAAGGTTAAGGGTTAGTGTTAGGGTAAGGGTATAGGTTAGGGTTAGGGTTAGGGAAAGGGTAAGGGTTAGGTTTAGGATTAGGGTTACGGTGAGGATTAGGGTTAGGGTTAGGGTTCGGGTAAGGGTTAGCCTTAGGGTTAGGGTAAGGTTGAGGGTAAGGGTTAGGGTTAGGGTTAGGTTTAGGGTTAGGGTGAGTGTAGGGTAAGGGTTAGGGTTAGGGATAGGGTTAGGGTTAGGGTTAACCTTAGCGTTAGGGTTAGGGTTAGGATAAGGTTTAGGGTTAGGGTTAGGGTAAGGGTATAGGTTAGTGTTAGGGTTAGGGTTAGGGAAAGGGTAAGGGTTAGGGTTAGGATTAGGGTTACGGTGAGAATTAGGGTTAGGGTTAGGGTTCGGGTAAGGGTTAGCCTTAGGGTTAGGGTAAGGTTGAGGGTTAGGGTTAGGGTTAGGATTAGGGTTAGGTTTAGGCTTAGGGTCAGGGTTAGAGTAAGGGTTAGGGTTTTGGTTAGGGTTAAGTTTAGGGTTATGGTTAGGGTTTGGGTAAGAGTAAGGGTTAGGTTTAGGATTAGGGTTAGGGTTAGGTAAGGGGTAGGGTTAGGGTTAGGTTTAGGGGTTAGGTAAGGGGCAGGGTTAGGTTAGGTTTAGGGTTAGCGTTATGGTTAGGGTTAGGTTTGGGGTTGTGGTTAAGTTTAGGTTTAGGGTTAGGGTAAGTGTTAGTGTTAGTGTTAGTGTTAGGGTTAGGGTTAGCGTATGCGTTAGGGTTAGGGTTAGGGTTAGGGTAAGGGTTAGGGTTAGGGTTAGGTTTAGGGTTAGAGTAAGAGTATGTGTTAGCGTTAGGATTTGGGTTAGGGTAGGGTTAGCGTTAGGGTAAGGGTAAAGGTTAGGGTTAGGGTTAAGCTAACGGTAAGGGTTAGGGTTATGGTTAGGTTTAGGTTTACGGTAAGGGTTAGGGTTAGGTTTAGGGTAAGGGTAAGGTTTACGATTAGGGTTAGGGTTAGGGTTAGGGTAAGGGTTAGGGTTAAGTTTAGGGTTAGGGGTAGGGTAAGGGTAAGGGTAAGTGTATGTGTTAGGGTTAGTGTTAGGGTTATGGTTAGGTTAGGGTTACGGTTAGGGTTAAGGTAAGGGTAAGCTGTAGGGTTAGGGTTAGGGTTTGGTTTAGGGTAAGGGTTAGGGTTAGGTTTATGATAAGGGTAAGGTTTAGGTTTAGGGTTAGGGTTAGGGTTAGGGTTAGGGTAAGGGTAAAGGTTAGGATTAGGGTTAGGGTTAGGTTTAGGGTTAGGGTAAAGGTTAGGGTTAGGGTTAGGGTTAGGGTCGGGTGTAGGGTAAGGGTAAGGGTAAGGGTTAGGGTTAAGTTTAGGGTTAAGGTTAGGGTTAGGGTTAGGGTTAGGGTTAGCGGTTAGATTTAGTGTTAGGTTTACAATAAGAGTTAGGGTTAGAGATTAGGGTTAGAGTTAGGATTAGGTTAGGGGTTAGGGTTAGGGTTAGGATAAGGGTTAGGGTTAGGGTTAGGGTTAGAGTTAGGGTAAGGGTAAGTTTTAGGGTTAGGGTTAGGTTTATGGTTAGGATTAGGGTAAGGGTTAGGGTTAGGGTTAGGGTTAGGTTTACTGTTGGGGTTAAGATAGGGTTAGGGTTAGGGTAAGGGTAATGGTTAGGTTTAGGGTTAGGGTTAGGGTAAGTGTTAAGGTTAGGGGTTAGGGTTAGTGTTAGTGTTAGGTTAAGGGTTAAAGTTAGGATTAGGGTTAGGGTAAGGGTTAGGGTTAGGTTTAGAATTAGGGTAGGGATTAGTGTAAGGGTAAGTGTTAGGGTTAGTGTTAGGGTTAGGTTAAGGGTTAGGGTTAGGGTTAGGGTTAGTGTTAGGATAAGAGTTAGGGTTAGGGTTAGGGTAAGGTTTAGGGTTAGGGTTAGGGTTAGGGTACGAGTTAGGGTTAGGGTTAGGTTTAGTGTTGTGGTTAAGTTTAGGGTTAGGGTAAGGGTTAGGGTTAAGGTTAGGTTTAGTTTTGGGTTTAGGGTTTGTGTTAGGGTTAGAGTAATGGTAAGGGTTAGGATTAGGATTGGAGTTACGGTTAGGTTAAGGGTTAGGGTGAGGGTTAGGGTTACGGTTAGGTTTTGGGTTACGGTTAGGGTAAGGGTAAGGGTTAGGGTTTTGGTTAGGTTTAGTGTTGTGGTTAAGGTTAGGGTTAGGGTAAGGGTTAGTGTTAGGTTTAGGGTAAGGATAAGGTTTAGGGGTAGGGTTATGGTTAGGGTTAGTTTTGGGTTAAGGGTAATTGTAAGGGTTATGGTTAGGTTTAGGGTTAGGTTTAGGGTTATGGTAATCGTAAGTGTTAGGTTTAGGGTAAGAGTTAGGGTTAGGGTTAGGGTTAGGGTAGGGGTTAGGGTAAGGGTAAGTGTTAGGGTTAGGGTTAGGGTTAGGGTAAGGGTTAGGGTTAGGGTTAGGGGTAAGGGTAGGGTCAGGGTTAGGTTAGGGTTAGGGTTAGGGTTATGGGTAGGGTTAGGTTTGGGGTTGGGGTTAAGTTTAGGGTTAGGGTTAGGGTAAAGGTTAGGGTTAGGGTTAGGGTAAGTGTTACGGTTAGGGTTAGGGTTACGGTTAAATTTAGGGGTTAGGGTTAGGTTTAGGTTTATGCTTAGGGTAAGGATAAGGATAAGGGGTAAGTTTAGGGTTAGGGTTAGGATTAGGGTTAAGATTAGGTTTAGGGTGAGGTAAGGGTAAGGGTTAGGGTTAGGTCTAGGGTTAGGGTTAGGGTAAGGGTAAGGGTTAGGTTTATGTTTAGGATTAGGTTTAGGGTAAGTTTTAGGGTTTTGGTTAGTGTTAGGGTTAGGTTTAGGTTTAGGATAAGGTTAGGGTAAGGATAAGGGTTAGGTTTAAGTTTACAGTTAGGGTTAGGTTTAGGGTTATGGTTAGGGTTAGGGTAAGAGTATGGGTTAGGTTTAGGGTAAGGTAAGGTAAGGTAAGGGTATGTGTTAGGGTTAGTGTTAGGGTTAGGGTTAGGTTAGGGTTAGCGTTAGGGTAAGGGTTAGGGTTAGGGTTAGAGTAAGGGTAAGGGTAAGGGTTAGGGTTAGGGTTAGGGTTAGGGTTAGGTTAAGAGTATGTGTGAGCATTAGGGTTTGAGTTAGGTTTAGGGTTAGCGTTAGGGTAAGGGTAAGGGTTAGGGTTAAGCTAACGGTAAGGGTTAGGGTTAGGTTTAGGTTTAGGGTAAGGGTTAGGGTTAGGTTTAGGGTAAGGGTAAGGTTTACGGTTATGGTTAGGGTTAGTGTTAGGGTTAGGGTTAGGGTTAAGTTTAGGGTTAGGGTTAGGGTAAGGTAAGGGTAAGGTATGTGTTAGGGTTAGTGTTAGGTTTAGGGTTAGGGTTAGGGTTAGCGTAAGGGTAAGGGTAATGGTTAGCGTTAGGGTTAGGGTTAGGGTTAAGGTAAGGGTTAGGGTAAGGGTTAGGGTTTGGTTTAGGGTAAGGGTAAGGTTTAGGATTAGGGTTAGGGTTAGGGTTAGGGTAAGGGTAAGGGTTAGGGTTAGATTTAGGGTAAGGCTTAGTGTTAGGGTTAGGGTTAGGCTAGGGGTGAGGGTGAGGGTAAGTGTTAATGTTAGGGTTAGAATAAGGGTAAGGTTTAGGGTTAGGGTTAGGGTAAGGGTAAGGGATAGGGTCAGGGTTAGGGTTAGTGTTAGGTTTATGGTTAGGGTTAGGGTAAGGGCAATTGTTAGGGTTAGGGTTAGGGTTAAGTTTAGGATTAGGGTTAGGGTTACGGTTAGGTTTAGGGTTAGGGTTAGGGTAAGGATAAGGGTTAGGGTTAGGTTTAGGGTTAAGGCTAGGGTTAGGGTTAGGGTTAGGGTAGGGTAAGGGTTGCGGTTAGGGTAAGGGTTCGGGTTAGGTTTAGGGTAAAGTGTATGGTTAGGGTTAGTTTTAGGTTTAGGGTTAGGATTAGGGTAAGGGTAAGAATTAGGGTTAGGATTAGGGTGAGGTTTAGGGTAAGGGTTATTGTTAGGATTAGGCTTAGGGTAAGGGTAATGGTTAGGGTTAGGGTTAGGGTTAGGGTTAGGAGTTAGGGTTAGGGTTAGGGTTAGATTTAGGTTTAGGGTTAGGGTTAGTGTTAGGTTTAGGGTTAGGTGTAGGGTAAGGGTAAGTGTTAGGGATAGGGTTTGGTTTAGGTTTTAAGTTTAGGGTTAGGGTTAATGTTAGGGTTAGGTTTATGGTTAGGGTTAGGGTAAGGGTAAGGATTAGGGTTAGGGTTAGGTTTAGCGTTAGGGTTAAGGTTAGGGTTAGGGTTATTGTAAGTGTTAGGGTTAGGGTTCAGGTTAGGGTTAGAGTTAGGCTTAGGGTAAGGGTAAGGGTTAGGGTTAGGGTTAGGGTTAGGGTTAGGTTAAGGGTTAGGGTTAGGGTTTAGGGTTAGGGTTAGGGTTAGGGTTAGGAAAAGTGTTAGGGTTAGGGTAAGGGTAAGTGTTAGGGTTAGGGTTAGCGTTAGGGTTATGGTTATGGTTAGGGTAAGGGTAAGGGATAGGGTTAGGGTTAGGGTTAGGTTTAGGGTTGGGGTTAAGTTTAGGGTTACGGTTAGGGTAAGGGTAAGGTTTATTGTTAGGGTTAGGTTTAGGGTTAGGGTTAACGTAAGAGTAAGGGTTTGGGTTAGGGTTAGGGTATGGGTAAGGTTTAGGGTTAGGGTTAGGGTTACGGTAAGGGTAAGGGTTAGGTTTAGGGTTGGGGTTAGGGTTAAGTTTAGGGTTAGGTTTAGGGTTAGGGTACGGGTAAGTGTTCGGGTTACGGTTAGGCTTAGGGTAAGGTTTAGGGTTAGGGTTAGGGCTAGGGTAGGGATTAGAGTAAGTGTTAGGGTTAGGATTAGGGTTAGGATAAGGGTAAGGGTAAGGGTTAGGGTTAGGATAAGGGGTTAGGGTTAGGGTTATGGTTAGGGTTAGCGGGTAGCGTTAGTGTTAGGGTTAGAATAAGGGTTAGTGTTAGGGGTTACGGTTAGTGTTAGGATTAGGTTAAGGGTTAGGGTTAGGGTTAGGGTAAGGGTATGTGTTAGGGTTAAGATTAGGGTTAGGGTTAGTGTTAGGGTTATGGTAAGGGTTATGGGTAGGGTTAGGGTAAGGGTGAGGATTAGAGTTAGGGTTAGGATTAGAGTTAGGTTTAGGGTTAGGGTAAGGGTAAGGGTTAGGATTAGGGTTAGGGTTAGGTTTAGGGTAAGGGTAAGGGTTAGGGTCAAGGTCAGGGAAAGGGTTAGGGTTACGGTTAGGTTTAGGGTTACGGTTAGGTGAGGGTTAGGGTAAGGGTTAGGGTTTGGGTTAGGGTTAGGTGTTAGGGATACGGTTAGGGTTAGGGTTAGGGTAAGGTTAAGGGTTAGGGTTAGGGTTATGGTTAGGTTTAGGGTTAGGGTGAGTGTAGGGTAAGGGTTAGGTTTAGGGTTAGGGTTAGGGTTAACCATAGGGTTAGGGTTAGGGTTGGGTAAGGGTTAGGGTTTTGGTTGGGTTTAGGGTTAGGGATAAGGTTAGGGTAAGGATAAGGTTTAGGTTTAATATTACGGTTAGGGTTAGGTTTAGGGTTAGGTTTAGCATTAGGGTAAGGGTAAGGGTTAGGTTTAGGATTAGGGTTAGGGTTAGGGTAAGGGTTTGGGTTAGGGTTAGGGTTAGGGTTAGGGTTAAAGTAAGGGTCAGGGTTAGGTTAGGGTTAGGGTTAGGGTTAGGGTTAGGGTTAGGTTTGGGGTTGGGGTTAAGTTTAGGGTTAGGTTTAGGGTTAGGGTAAGGGTTAGGGTTAGGGTTAGGGTAAGTGTTAGTGTTAGGGTTAGGGTTAGGGTTAGGGTTAGGTATAGGGTTAGGGTTAGGGTTAGGGTTAGGGTTAGGGTTAGGGTTAGGGTTAAAGTAAGGGTCAGGGTTAGGTAAGGTTAGAGTTATGGTTAGGGTTACGGTTAGGTTTGGGGTTGGGGTTAAGTTTAGGGTTAGGATTAGGGTAAGTGTTAGGGTTAGGGTTAGGGTAAGTGTTAGTGTTAGGGTTAGGGTTAGGGTTAGGGTAAGGGTTAGGGTTAGGCTTACGGTAAGGGTAAGGGTAAGGGTTAGGGTTAGGTTTAGGGTTAGGGTTAGGGTAATGGTAAGGGTTAGGGTTAGGGTTAGGATTAGGTTTAGGGTTAGGTTAAGGGTAAGGGTTAGGGTTAGATTTAGGGTAAGAGTTAGGGTTAGGTTTAGGGTAGGGGTTAGGGTAAGGATAAGTGTTAATATTATGGTTAGAATAAGGGTAAGGGTTAGGGTTAGGTTTAGGGTTAGTGTTAGGGTTAGGGTTAGGTTTAGGGTTAGGGTTAGGGTAAGGGTAAGGGATAGGGTTAGGTTAGGGTTAGTGTTAGGTTTAGGGTTAAGGTTAGGGTAAGGGCAATTGTTAGGGTTAGGGTTAGGGTTAAGGTTAGGGTTGGGGTTAGGGTTAGGGTTAGGGTTAGGTTTAGGGTTAGGGTTAGGGTAAGGGTCAGGGTTAGGTTTAGGGTTAGGGTGAAGGTTAGGTTTAGGGTTAGGGTTAGGGTAGGGTAAGGGTTAGGGTTAGGGTAAGGGTTAAGTTTAGGGTTAGGGTTAAGTTTAGGGTTAGAGTTAGTTTTAGGGTTAGGGTTAGGGTTAGGGTAAGGGTAAGAGTTAGGGTTAGGATTAGGGTGAGGGTTAGGGTAAGGGTTAGGGTTAGGGTTAGGGTTAGGCTTAGGGTAAGGACAAGGGTTAGGGTTAGGGTTAGGGTTAGGGTTACAGGTTAGGGTTAGGGTTAGGTTTAGGTTTAGGGTAAAGGTAAGGGTTAGGGTTAGTGTTAGGTTTAGGGTTAGGGTTAGGGTAAGGGTAAGGGTTAGGGATAGGGTTAGGTTTAGGGTTAAGTTTAGGGTTAGGGTTAATGTTATGGTTAGGTTTAGGGTTAGGTTTAGGGTAAGGGTAACTATTAGGGTTATGGTTAGGATTAGAGTTAGGGTTAAGGTTAGGGTTAGGGTTAGGTTTAGGGTAAGGGTAAGGGTTAGGTTTAGGGTTAGGGTTAGGATACGTCTTAGTGTTAGTGTAAGGGTAAGTGTTAGGGTTAGGGTTAGCGTTAGGGTTATGGTTAGGGTTAGGGTAAGGGTAAGGTTTATGGTTAGGGTTAGGGTTAGGTTTAGGGTTGGGGTTAAGTTTAGGGTTACGGTTTTGGTAAGGGTAAGGGTTATTGTTAAGGTTAGGGTTAGGGTTAGGGTAAGGATTAGGGTTAGGGTTAGGGTATGTGTAAGGTTTAGGGTTAGGGTTAGGGTTAGGGTTAGGGTAAGGGTAAGGGTTAGGATTAGGGTTAGGGTTATGGTTAAGGTTAGGGTTAGGTTTAGGGTTAGGGTAAGGGTAAGTGTTAGGGAAAGTGTAAGGGTTAGTGTTAGGGTTAGCCTTAGGGTAAGGTTTAGGGTTAGGGTTAGGGCTAGGGTAGGGATTAGAGTAAGTGTTAGGGTTAGCGTTAGGGTTAGGTTAAGGATAAGGGTTATGGTTAGGGTTAGGATAAGGGGTTAGAGTTAGAGTTAGGGTTAGCGTTAGCGGTTAGCGTTAGTGTTAGGGTTAGGATAAGGGTTAGGGTTAGGGGTTAGGGTTAGTGTTAGGATTAGGTTAAGGGTTAGGGTTAGGGTTAGGATAAGGGTTAGGGTTAGGGTTAGGGTTAGAGTTAGGTTTAGGTTAAGTTTTAGGGTTAGGGTTAGGGCTAGGGTTAGGGTTAGTGTTTGGGTAAGGGTTAGGGTTAAGGTTAGGGTTAGGTTTAGGGTTGGGTTTAAGGTTAGGGTTAGGGTTAGGGTAAGAGTAAGGGTTAGGATTAGGGTTAGGGTTAGGCTAAGTGTTAGGGTTAAGGTTAGGATTAGGGTAAGGTTTAGGGTTAGGGTTAGGATTAGGGTAAGGGTTAGGGTTAGGGTTAGGGTAAGGATTAGGGTTAGGGTTAGGGTTAGGGTAAGGATTATTGTTAAGTTTAGGGTTAGGGTTAGTTTTAGGGTTAGGGTTATGGTAAGGGGAAGGGTTAGGGTTAGGTTTAGGGTTAGGGTTACGGTAAGGGTTAGAGTTAGGGTTAGGGTAAGGGTTGTGGTTAAGATTAGGGTTAGGGTTAGGGTTTGGGTTAGGGTAAGGGTAAGGTTTAGGGTTAGGTTTAGGTTTAGGGTTAGGTTTAGTGTTGGGGTTAAGTTTCGGTTTAGGGTTAGGGTAAGGGTAAGGGTTAGGGTTAGGGTTAGGGGTAGGGTTAGGGTTAGGGTATGGTTAAGGGTTAGGGTTAGGGTTAAGGTTAGGGTTAGGGTTAGTGTTAGGGTTAGGGTTAGGGTTAGGGTTAAGGTGAGGTTTAGGGTTAGGGTTAGGGTAATTTTAAGGGTTAGAGTTAGGGTTAGGGTTAGGGTTAAGGTTAGGGTTAGGGTAAGGGTAAGGGGGAGGTTAGGGTTAAGGTTATGGTTAGGGTAAGGGTTAGGGTTAGAGTTAGGGTTAGGTTTAGATTTAGGTTTAGGTTTAGGGTAAGGGTAAGGGTTAGGGTTAGGGATAGGGTTAGGTTAGGGTAAAGGTAAAGGTTCGGGTTAGTTTTAGGTTTAGAGTTAGGCTTAGGGTAAGGGAAAGGGTTAGGGATAGGGTTAGGGTTATGGTTAAGTTTAGGGTTAGGTTTAGGGTTAGGGTAAGGGTAAGAATTAGGGTTTGGATTAGGGTGAGGTTTAGGGTAAGTGTTAGTGTTAGGGTTAGGGTTAGTGGTAAGGTAAGGGTAAGGGTTAGGGTTAGGGGTAGGGGTAGGATTAGGGTAAGGGTTAGTGTTAGGTTTAGGGTAAGGGTAATGTTGAGGGTTCGTGTTAGGGTTAGGATTAGGGTTAGGGTAAGCGTAAAGGTTAGGGTTAGGGTTAGGGTTAGGTTTTGGGTTAGGGTAAGGGTAAGGGTTAGGATTAGTGTTAAGGTTAATGTTAAGGTTAGGGTTAGGGTTAGAGTTAGGGTTAAGGTTAGGGTTAGGGTTAGGGTTAGGTTTAGTGTTAGGGTTAGGGTAAGGGTAAGGGTTAGAGTTAGGGTTAGGGTTAAGGTTAAGGTTAAGGTTAGGGTTAGGAATAGGGTTAGGGTTAGGGTTAGGGTAAGGGTTAGGGTTAGGGTAAGGTTTAGGGTTAGGGTTAAGTTAGGGTTAGAGTTAGGTTTAGGGTTAGGGTAAGGTTTAGGGTTACGGTTAGGGTTAGGGATAGGTTAAGGGTTAGGGTTAGGGGTTAGGGTTAGTGTTAGGGTTAGGGTAAGGGCTAGGGTTAGGGTTAGGTTTAGGGTAAGGATTAGGGTTAGGTTTAGGGTTAGGGTAAGTGTAAGGGTTAGCGATAGGGTTAGGGTTAGTTTTAGGATTAGGGTTAGTGTTAGGGTGAGGGTAAGGGTTAGGGTTAAGTTTAGGGTTAGGGTTAGTTTTAGGGATAGGATTAGGGTAAGGGGAAGGGTTAGGGTTAGGATTAGGGTTAGGTTTAGGGTAACGGTTAGGGTTAGGTTTAGGGTTAGGTTTTGTTTTAGGGTTAGGGTTAGGGTTAGGGTAAGGGTAAGGGTTAGGGTTAGGATTAGGGTTACGGTTAGGGTAAGGGTTATGGTTAGGGTTAAGGTTTGGGTTAGGGTAAGGGTAAGGTTTAGGGTTAGGTTTAGGGTTAGGGTTAAGTTCAGTGTTGTGGTTAGGGTTAGGGTTAGGGTTAGGTTTAGCGTTAGGGTTAGGTTAAGGGTAAGTGTTAGTGTTAGAGTTTGGGTTAGGGTTAGGGAAAGGGTAAGGGTTAGGGTTAACGTTAGGGTAAGATTAGGGTTAGTGTTAGGGCTAGGGTAAGGATTAGGTTTAGGGTTAGGGTTAGCATTAAGTTTAGTGTTAGGGTTAGTGTAAGGGTAAGGGTTAGGGTTAGGGTTAGGGTTAGTGGTTATGGTTAGGGTTAAGTTTAGGGTTAGGTTTAGGGTAAGGGTAAGGGTTAGGGTAAGGGTTAGGTTTAGGGTTAAGGTTAGGGTTAGGGTTAGGGTAAGGTTAAGGGGGAGGTTAGGGTTAGGTATATGGTTAGGGTAAGGGTTAGGGTTAGGGTTAGGTTTAGGTTTAGGTTTAGGGTTAGGGTTAGGGTAAGGGTAAGGATTATGGTTAGGGATAGGTTTAGGGTTACGGTAGAGGTAAGGGTTAGGGTTAGTGTTAGGTTTAGGGTTAGGCTTAGGGTAAGGGTAAGGGTTAGGGATAGGGTTAGGGTTAGGGTTAAGTTTAGGATAAGGGTTAGGGTTAAGGTAAGGGTAAGAATTAGGGTTAGGATTAGGGTGAGTGTTAGGGTAAGTGTTAGGTTTAGGGTTAGGGTTAGTGTTAGTGTTAGGCTAATTTTAAGGCATAGGGTTAGGGTTAGTGTTAGGTGTTAGGGTTAGGGTTAGGTTAGGGTTAGGTTTAGGGTTCGGGTTAGGGTAAGGGTAAGGGTTAGGGTTAGGGTTAGGTTTAAGGTTAGGGTTAGGGTTAGGGTAAGGGTAAGGGGGAGGTTATGGTTACGGGTATGGTTAGGGTAAGGGTTAGGGTTAGGTTTAGGGTTAGGGTTAGGGTAAGGGTAAGGGTTAGGGATAGGGATAGGCTTAGGGTTATGGTAAAGGTAAGGGTTAGGGTTAGTGTTAGGTTTAGGGTTAGGCTTAGGGTAAGGGTTAGGGTTAGGGTTAGTGTTAGGATAAGTTTAAGGGTTATGAATACGGTTAGAGTTAGGTGTTAGGGTTAGGGTTAGATTAGGGTTAGGTTTAGGGTTAGGGTAACAGTAAGGGTTAGGTTAGGGTTAGGGTTAGGGTTAAGGTTACGGTTAGGGTTAGGATTAGGGTTAGCTTTAGGTTTAGGGTTAGGATAAGAGTAAGGGTTAGGGTTAGGGTTAGGGTTACCATTAAGGTTAGGGTTAGGGTAATGGTAAGGGTTAGGGTTAGGGTTAGGGTTACGTTTAGGGTTAGGGGTTATGGTTAGGTTTAGGTTTAGGGTTAGGGTTAGGGTCAGGATAAGAGTTAGGGTTAGGGATAAGGTTAGGGTTCGGTTTAGGTTTAGGGTAAGGGTTAGTGTTAGGTTTAGGGTTAGGGTTAGGTTAAGGGTAAGGATTAGGATTAGGGTTAGGGTAAGCGTTAGGGTTAAGTTTAGGGTTAGGGTTAGGATTAGGGTAAGGGTAAGAGTTAGGTTTAGGATTAGGGTTAGGGTTAGGGTAAGCTTAGGGTTAGAGTTAGGGTTAGGGTTACGTTTGGGGTTAGGGTTAGGGTAAGGGTAAGGGTTAGGGTTAGGTTTGGGTTTAGGGTTGGGTTTAACGTTAGGGTTAGGGTTAAGCTTAGGGTAAGGGTAAGAGTTAGGGTTAGGGTTAGGGTTAGGTTAAGGGTTAGGGTAGGGTTAGAGTTAGGGTTAGGTATAGGGTTGCGTTTATGGTTAGGGTTAGGTTTAGGGTAAGTGTATATGTTAGGGTTAGTGTTAGGCTTAGGGTTAGGGTTATGGTTAGGGTTAAGGTAAGGGTAAGGGTTAGGGTTAGGGTTAGGGGTAGGTTTAGGGTAAGGGTTAGGTTTAGGTTTAGTGTAAGGTTGAGGGTTCGGGTTAGGGTTAGGGTTAGGGTTAAGGTAAGGGTAAAGGTTAGGGATAGGGTTAGGGATTGGTTTAGGGTTAGGATAAGGGTAAGGGTTAGGATTAGGGTTAAGTTTAAGGTTAAGGCTAGGTTTAGGGTTAGAGTTAGGTTTAAGTTTAGGGTTAGGGTTAGGGTAAGGGTTAGGGTAAGGGTAAGGGTAAGGGTTAGGGTTAGGGTTCGGGTTAAGGTTAAAGTTAGGGTTAGGGGTAGGGTTAGTGTTAGGGTAAGGGTTAGGGTTAGGGGAAGGTTTAGGGTTAGGGTTAAGGTTAGGGTTAGAGTTAGGTTTAGGGTTAGGGTAAGGGTAAGTGTTAGGATTAGGGTTAGGGTTAGGGATAGAGTTAGGGTTAGGGTTAATGTAAGGAATAGGGTTAGGGTTAGAGTTAGGGTAAGGATTATTGTTAAGTTTTGGGTTAGGGTTAGTTTTATTGTTAGGGTTAGGGTAAGGGGAAGGGTTAGGGTTAGGATTAGGGTTAGGGTTACGGTAATGGTTAGGGTTAGGGTTAGAGTTAGGGTAAGGGTTGTGGTTAAGTTTAGGGTTAGGGTTAGGGTTTGGGTTAGGGTAAGGGTAAGGTTTAGGGTTAGGTTTAGGTTTAGGGTTAGGTTTAGTGTTGGGGTTAAGGTTAGGTTTGGGGTTAGAGTAAGGGTAAGGGTTAGGGTTAGGGTTAGGGTTAGGGTTAGGTTTAGGGTTAGGGTTAGGGTAAGGGTAAGGGTTAGGGTTAGCGTTAGTGTTAAGGTTAACTTTAGGGTTAGGGTTAGGGTTAGGGTAAGGGCTAGGGTTAGGTTAAGGGTTAGGGTTAGTTTTAGGTTTAGGGTTAGGGTTAGGGTGAGGGTAAGAGTAAGGGTTAGGGTTATGGTTAGGGTTAAGGTTAAGGTTAGGGTTAGGATTATGGTTAGGATTAGGATTAGGGTTAGGTTAAGGGTTTGGTTTAGGGGTTAGGGTGAGGGTTAGGGTTAGGGTTAGGGTTAGGGTAAGGATTAGGGTTAGGGTTAGGGTTAGGGTGAGGGTTAGGTTTAGGGTTAGGGTTAGTTTTAGTGTTAGGGTTAGGGTTAGTGTGAGGGTAAGGGTTAGGGATAAGTTTAGGGTTAGGGTTACTTTTAGGGTTAGGGTTAGGGTTGGGGATAGGTTTAGGGTTAGGGTTAGGGTAAGGGTAAGGATTAAGGTTAGGGATAGGGTGAGCGTTAGGTTTAAGTTTAGCTTTAGGGTTAGCTTTAGGGTAAGGGTTAGGGTTAGGGTTAGGGTAAGGGTTAGATTTAGGTTTCGGGTTAGGGTTAGAGTTAGGCTTAGGGTCAGGGTAAGGGTTAGGGTTAGGGTTAGGTTTAGGGTTAGGTTAAGGGTTAGGGTTAGGGTTTAGTGTTAGGGTTAGGGATAGGTTTAGGATAAGGATTAGGGTTAGGGTAAAGGTAAGTGTTAAGGTTAGGGTTACCGTTAGGGTTATGGTTAGGTTTAGGATAAGGGTAAGGTTTAAGGTTAGGGTTAGCTTTAGGGTAAGGGTAAGGGTTAGGGTTAAGGTTAGGGTTATGGTCAAGGTTAGGGTTAGGTTTAAGGTTAAGATACGGTTAAGGGTTAGGGTTAGGGGTTAGGGTTAAGTTTACGGTTAGGGTTAGGATTAGGGTTAGCTTTAGGTTTCAGGTTAGGATAAGGGTAAGGGTTAGGGTTAGGGTTAGGGTTAGCATTAAGGTTATGGTTAGGGTAATGCTAAGGGTTAGGGTTAGGGTTAGGGTTACGGTTAGGGTTAGGGGTCATGGTTAGGTTTAGGTTTTGGGTTAGGTTTAGGGTCAGGATAAGAGTTAGGGTTAGGGATAAGGTTAGGGTTCGGTTTAGGTTTAGGGTTAGGGTTAGTGTTAGGTTTAGGGTTAGGGTTAGGGTAAGGGTAAGGATTAGGGTTAGGTTTAGGGTAAGAGTTAGGGTTAAGTTTAGGGTTAGGGTTAGGGTTAGGGTAACGGTTAGGGTTAGGGTTAGGGTAAGGTTTAGGGTTAGGGTTCGGGTGAGGGTTAGAGTTATGCTTAGGGTAAGGGTAAGGGTTAGGGTTAGGTTTAGGGTTAGGTTAAGGGTTAGGGTTAGGGTTTAGGGTTAGGGTTAGGGTTAGGGTTAGGATAAGCGTTAGGCTTAGGGTAAGGGTAAGTGTTAGGGTCAGGATTAGCGTTAGGGTTATGGTTAGGGTTAGGGTAAGTGTAGGGGTTAGGGTTAGGGTTAGGGTTAGGTTTAGGATTGAGTTAAGGTTAGGGTTACGATTAGGGCAAGGGTAAGGGTTATTGTATGTGTTAGGGTTAGGGTTAGGGTTAGCGATAGGGTAAGGGAAAGAGTTAGGGTTTGGTTAGGTTGAGGTTAATTGTTAGCGTTAGGGTTAGGGTAAGATAAGGGTTAGGGTTAGGGTTAGGGTTAGTGTTAGGGTAAGGGTAAGTTTTAGGGGTAGGGTTAGGTTTAGGGTTAGCGTTAGGGTAAGGGTTAGGGTTAGGTTTAGAGTTGGGGTTAAGGTTAGGTTTAGGGCTAGGGTAAGGGTAAGGGTTAGGGTTAGGGTTAGGGTAAGTGTTAGGTGTTAGGGTTAGGGTTATGGTTAGGGTTAGGGGTTAGGGTTAGTGTTAGGGTTAGGGTAAGGGTTAGGGTTAGGGGTTTGGGTTAGTGTTAGGATTAGTTTAAGGGTTAGGGTTAGGGTTAGGATAAGGGTTATGTTAGGGTTACGGTTAGGGTTAGATGTTATGGTTAGGGTTAGGTTTAGGGTTAGGGTTAGGGTCAGGATAAGAGTTAGGATTAGGGATAAGTTTAGGGTTCAGTTTAGGTTTAGGGTTAGAGTTAGGGTAAGGGCTAGGGTTAAGGTTAGGGCTAGGGTAAGGTTTAGGGTTAGGTTAAGATTAGGGTAAGGGTAATGGTTAGGGTTAGGATTAGGGTTAGGGTTAGGGTAAGGCTTAGGGTTTGGGTTAGGGTTAGGGTTAGGGTAAGGGTCAGGGTTAGGGTTAGGGATAGGGTTAGGTTTAGGGTTAGGTTTAGGGTTAGGGTTAGCGTAATGGTAAGGGTTAGGGTAAGGGTTAGGTTTAGGGTTAAGGTTAGGGTTAGGGTTAGGGTAAGGTTAAGCGGGAGGTTAGGGTTAGGTTTATTTTTAGGGTAAGGGTTAGGGTAAGTGTTAGGTGTTAGGGTTAGGGTTATGGTTAGGTTTACGGTTAGGGTTAGTGTTAGGTTAAGGGTAAGGGTTAGGGTTAGGGATAGGCTTGGGGTTAGGTTAAAGGTAAGGGTTAGGGTTAGTGTTAGGTTTAGGGTTATGGTTAGGGTAAGGGTTAGGGTTAGGGTTAGTGTTAGGGTAAGTTTAAGGGTTAGGAATACGGTTAGGGTTAGGTTTTAGGTTTAGGGTTAGATTAGGGTTATGTTTAGGGTTAGGGTAAGAGTAAGGGTTAGTTTAGGGTTAGGGTTAGGGTTAAGGTTACGGTTAGGGTTAGGGCTAGGTTTTAGGTTTAGGGTTAGGATAAGGGTAAGGGTTAGGGTTAGGTTTAGGGTTAGCATTAAGTTTAGGGTTATTGTAATGGTAAGGGTTAGGGTTAGGGTTAGGGTTACGGTTAGGGTTAGGGGTTATGCTTAGGTTTAGGTTTAGGATTAGGGTTAGGGTCAGGATAAGAGATAGGGTTAGGGATAAGGTTAGGGTTCGGTTTAGCTTTAGGGTTACGGTTAGTGTTAGGTTTAGGGTTAGGGTTAGGGTAAGGGTAAGGATTAGGGTTAGGGTTAGGGTAAGCATTAGGGTTAAGTTTAGGGTTAGGGTTAGGGATAGGGTAAGGTTTAGGGTTAGGTTTCGCATGAGGGTTAGAGTTATGCTTAGGGTAAGGGTAAGGGTTAGGGTTAGAGTTAGGGTTAGGTTAAGGGTTAGGGTTAGGGTTTATGGTTAGGGTTAGGGTTAGGGTTAGGATAAGGGATAGAGTTAGGGTAAGGGTAAGTGTTAGGGTTAGGATAAGCGTTAGGGTTATGGTTAGGTTTAGGGTAAGGGTAAGGGTTAGGCTTAGGGTTAGGTTTAGGTTTAGGGTTGAGTTAAGGTTAGGGTTACGGTTAGGGTAAGGGTAAGGTTATTGTATGGGTTAGGTTTAGGGTTAGGGTTAGCGATAGGGTAAGGGAAAGGGTTAGGGTTTGGTTAGGGTTAGGTTAATTGTTAGGGTTATGGTTAGAGTTAGGATAAGGGTTAGGGTTAGGGTTACGGTTAGAGTTAGGGTAAGGGTAAGTTTTAGGGGTAGGGTTAGGTTTAGGGTTAGCGTTAGGGTAAGGGTTAGGGTTAGGGTTAGAGTTAAGTTTAGAGTTGGGGTTAAGGTTACGGTTAGGGTTAGGGTAAGAGTACGGGTTAGGGTTAGGGTTACGGTTAGGGTAAGTGTTAGGGTTAGGTTTAGGGTTAGTGTTAGGGTAAGTTTCAGGGTTAGGGTTAGAGTTAGGGTCAGGTTTTAGGGTTAGGGTTAGGTTAGGGTTAGGTTTAGGGTTAGGGTTGGGGTAAGGGTAAGGTTTAGGGTTAGGGTTAGGGTTAGGGTTATGATTAAGGTTAGGGTTAGGTTTAGGTTTAGGGTTAGGATAAGGGTAAGAGTTAGGGTTTAGGTTAGGGTTAGCATTAAGGTTAGGGTTAGGGTAAGGGTAAGCATTAGCGTTAGGGTTACGATTACGGTTAGGGTTAGGGGTTATGATTAGGTTTAGGTTTATGGTTAGAGTTAGGGTCAGGATTAGAGTTATGGTTAGGGATAAGGTTAGGGTTCGGTTTAGGTTTAGGGTTAGGGTTAGGGTAAGGGATAGGGTTAAGGTTAGGGTTAGGGTAAGGTTTAGCGTTAGGGTTAGGATTAGGGTAAGGGTAAGGGTTAGGGTTAGGATTAGGTTAGGGTTAGGTATAGGGTTACGGTTAGGGTTAGGGTTAGGGTTAAGGTAAGTGTATGTTTTTTGGGTCAGTGTTAGGGTTAGGGTTAGGGTTAAGGTAAGGGTAAGGGTTAGGGTTAGGGTTAGGGGTGGGTTTAGGGTAAGGGTTAGGGTTATGTTTGGGTAAGGGTAAGATTCAGGGTTCGGGTTAGGGTTAGGGTTAGGGTTAGGGTAATGGTAAGGTTAGAGTTAGGGTTAGGATTAGGTTTAGGGTTAGGTTAGGGGTAAGGGTTAGGATTAGGGTTAAGGTTAAGGTTAGGGTTAGGGTTAGGGTTAGGGTTAGGGTAAGGGCTAGGTTTAGGTTAAGGGTTAGGGTTAGTTTTAGGGTTAGGGTTAGGGTGAGGGTAAGAGTAAGGGTAAGGGTTACGGTTAGGATTAGGGTTTGGGTTAGGGTAAGGGTTAGGGTTAGGATTAGGGTTAGGATTACATTTAGGGTTAGGTTTAGGGTAAGGGTAAGTGTTAGGATTAGAGTTAGGTTTAGGGTTGGGGTTAAGTTTAGGGTTAGGGTTAGGTTTAGGGTAAGGGTTAGGGTTATTTTTAGGGTAAGGGTAAGGTTGAGGGTTCGGGTTAGGGTTAGGTTTCTGGTTAGAGTAAGGGTAAGGGTTAGTGTTAGGGTTAGGGATAGGTTTAGGGTTAGGGTAAGGGTAAGGGTAAGGGTTAGGATTAGGGTTAAGGTTAAGGGTAAGGTTAGGGTTAGGGTTAGAGGTAGGGTTAAGGTTAGGGTTAGCGTTAGGGTTAGGGTTAGGTTTAGGGTTAGGGTTAGGGTAAGGGTAAGGGTTAGGTTTAGGATTAGGGTTAAGGTTAAGGTTAGGGTTAGGGTTAGGGTTAGGGTTAGGGTAAGGATTATGTTTAGGGTTAGGGTAAGGTTAAGGTTTAGTGTTAGGGTTAGGGTTAGGGTTAGGTTTAGGGTTAGGGTTAGGGTTAGGGTTAGGGTAAGGGTTAGGGTTAGGGTAAGGGTTAGGATTAGGGTGAGGGTTAGATGTAGGGTTCGGGTTAAGGTTAGGTTTAGGGTTAGGGTAAGGGTAAGTGTTAGGATTAGGGTTAAGGTTAAGGTTAAGTTTAGGGTTAGGGTTAGAGGTAGGGTTAAGGTTAGGGTTAGCATTAGGGTTAGGGTTAGGTTTAGGGTTAGGGTTAGGGTAAGGGTAAGGGTTAGGTTTAGGATTAGGGTTAAGGTTAAGGTTAGGGTTAGGGTTAGGGTTAGGATTAGCGTTAGGGTTAGGGTAGGGTAAGGTTTAGAGTTATGGTTAAGGTTAGGATTAGAGTTAGGTTTAGGGTTAGGGTAAGGGTAAGGGTTAGGGTTAGGTTTAGGGTTCAGGTTAGGTTAAGGGTTAGGGTTAGGGTTTTGGGTTAGGGTTAGGGTTAGGGTAAGGGCTAGGGTTAGGGTTAGGGTTAGGGTAAGGATTATGGTTAGCGTTAGGGATAGGCTAAGGGTAAGGGTTAGTGTTAGGGTTATGGTTAGGGTTAGGTTTAGGTTTAGGGTTAGGGTTGGGGTGAGGGTAAAAGTTAGGGTTAAGTTTAGGGTTAGGGTTAGTTTTAGGGTTAGAGTTAGGGTAAGGGGAAGGGTTAGGGTTAGGATTAGGTTTAGGGTTAGTGTAAGGGTTAGGGTTAGGGTTAGGGTTAGGGTTAAGTTTAGGGTTGGGGATAGTTTTAGGGTTAGGTTTAGTGTGAGGGTAAGGGTAAGGGTTAGGGTTAGGATTAATGTTAGGGTTAGGGTAAGGGTTATGGTTACGGTTAGGGTTACGTTTAGGGTTTGGGTTAGGGTTAGGGTAAGGATAAGGTTTAGGGTTAGGTTTAGGGTTAGAGTTAGGTTTAGTATTGGGGTTAAGGTTAGGATTAGGGTAAGGGTTAGGGTTAGGGTTAGGGTTAGGGTTAGGGTAAGCGTAAGGGTTAGGTTTAGGATTAGGGTTAGGGTTAGGGTAAGTGTTATGGTTAGGGTAAGGGTTAGAATTAGGGTGAGGGTTAGATTTAGGTTTGGGGTTAAGGTTAGTTTTAGGGTTAGGGGAAGAGTAGGGGTTACGGTTTGGGTTAGGGTTAGGGTTAGGTAAGGGTAAGGGTTAGGGTTAAGGTTACAGTTAGGGTTAGGGTTAGTGTTAGGGTTAGGGTTAGGATTAGGTTTAAGGTTAGGGTTAGGGTAAGTGTTAGGGTTAGGGTTAGGTTTAGGGTTAAGTTTAGGGTTAGGGTTAGGGTTAGGGTTAGGTTTAATGTTGGAGTTAGGATAAGGGTAAGGTTTAGTGTTAGAGTTAGGGTTAGGTTTAGAGTAAGGGTAAGGGTTAGGGTTAGGGTTAAGGTTAGGGTTAGTGTTAGTGTTAGGGTTAGGGTTAGGATTAGGTTTAAGTTTAGGGTTAGGGTAAGTGTTAGGGTTAGGGTTAGGGTTAGGGTTAAGGTAGGGTTCGGTTTAGGTTTAAGGTTAGGGTTAGTGTTAGGTTTAGGTTTAGGGTTAGGGTAAGGGTAAGGATTAGGGTTAGGGTTAGGGTAAACGTTAGGGTTAAGTTTAGGGTTAGGGTTAGGGTTAGGGTAATGGTTAGGGTTAGGGTTAGGGTAAGGTTTAGGGTTAGGGTTCGGGTGAGTGTTAGAGTTATGCTTAGGGTAAGGGTAAGTGTTAGGTTTAGGGTAGGGTTAGGTTAAGGATTAGGGTTAGGGTTTAGGGTTAGGGTTAGGTTTAGGATAAGGGTTAGGGTTAGGGTAAGGGTAAGTGTTTGGGTTAGGATTAGCGTTAGGGTTATGGTTAGGGTTAGGGTAAGTGTAGGGGTTAGGGTTAGGGTTAGGGTTAGGTTTAGGTTCGAGTTAAGGTTGGGTTACGATTAGGGTAAGGGTAAGGGTTATTTTATGTGTTAGGGTTAGGGTTAGGTTTAGCGATAGGGTAAGGGTAAGGGTTAGGGTTTGGTTAGGTTTATTTTAATTGTTAGGGTTAGGGTTAGGGTAAGATAAGGGTTAGGGTTAGGGTTAGGGTTAGAGTTAGGGTAAGGGTAAGTTTTAGGGTAGGGTTAGTTTTAGGGTTAGAGTTAGGGTAAGGGTTAGGGTTAGGGTTAGGGTTAGGGTAAGTGTTATGGTTAGGGTTAGTGTTAGTGTTAGGGTAAGTTTCAGGGTTAGGGTTAGGGTTAGGATCAGGTGTTATGGTTAGGGTTAGGTTAGGGTTAGGTTTAGGGTTAGGGTTAATGTTAGGGTAAGGGTAAGGGTTAGGTTTAGGGTTATGGTTAGGGTTAAGTTTAGGGTTAGCGTTAGTGTTAGGGTAAGTTTCAGGGTTAGGGTTAGGGTTAGGATCAGGTGTTATGGTTAGGGTTAGGTTAGGGTTAGGTTTAGGGTTAGGGTTAATGTTAGGGTAAGGGTAAGGGTTAGGTTTAGGGTTATGGTTAGGGTTAAGTTTAGGGTTAGCGTTAGGTTTAGGTTTAGGGTTAGGATAAGGGTAAGGGTTAGGGTTTAGGTTAGGGTTAGCATTAAGTTTAGGGTTAGGGTAAGGGAAAGCGTTAGAGTTAGGGTTACGGTTACGGTTAGGGTTAGGGGTTATGGTTAGGTTTAGGTTTAGGGTTAGGGTTAGGGTCAGGATAAGAGTTAGGGTTAGGGTTCAGTTTAGGTTTAGGGTTGGGGTTCGGGTAAGGGATAGGGTTAAGGATAGGGTTAGGGTAAGGTTTAGGGTTAGGGTTAGGATTAGGGTAAGGGTAAGGGTTACGGTGAGGGTTAAGTTTAGGATTAGAGTTAGGTTTAGGGTTAGGGTAAGGGTAAGGGTAAGGGTTAGGGTTAGTTTTAGGGTTCGGGTTAGGTTATGGGTTAGGGTTAGGGTTTTGGGTTAGGGTTAGGGTTAGGGTAAGGGCTAGGGTTAGGGTTAGGGATAGGGTAAGGAATATGGTTAGTGTTAGGGTTAGGGTAAGGGTAAGGGTTAGTGTTAGGGTTAGGGTTAGTGTTAGGTTTAGGGTTAGGGTTAGCGTTAGGGTGAGGGTAAAAGTTACGGTTAAGTTTAGGGTTAGGGTTAGTTTTAGGGTTAGGGTTAGGGGAAGGGGAAGGGTTAGGGTTAGGATTAGGTTTAGGGTTAGGGTAAGGGTTAGGGTTAGGGTTAGGGTTAGGGTTAAGTTTAGGGTTGGGTTAGTTTCAGGGTTAGGGTTAGTGTTAGGGTAAGGGTAAGAGTTAGGGTTAGGATTAGGGTTAGGGTAAGGGTAAGGGTTAGGGTTAGGTTAGCGTTAGGTTTAGGGTTAGGGTTATGGTTAGGGTAAGGGTAAGGGTTAGGTTTAGGGTTAGGGTTAGGGATAAGGTTAGGGTTCGGTTTAGGTTTAGGGTTGGGGTTAGGGTAAGGGATAGGGTTAAGGATAGGGTTAGGGTAAGGTTTAGAGTTAGGGTTAGGATTAGGGTAAGGGTAAGGTTTATTGTTAGGGTTAAGTTTAGGATTAGAGTTAGGTTTAGGGTTAGGGTAAGGGTAAGGGTTAGGGTTAGTTTTAGGGTTCGGGTTAGGTTATGGGTTAGGGTTAGGGTTTTGGGTTAGGGTTAGGGTTACGGTTAGGGTAAGGGCTAGGGTTAGGGTTAGGGTTATGGTAAGGAATATGGTTAGGTTTAGGGTTAGGGTAAGGGTAAGGGTTAGTGTTAGGGTTAGGGTTAGGGTTAGGTTTAGGGTTAGGGTTAGGGTTAGGGTGAGGGTAAAAGTTAGGGTTAAGTTTAGGGTTAGGGTTAGTTTTAGGGTTAGGGTTAGTGTTAGGGTAAGGGTAAGAGTTAAGCTTAGGATTAGGGTTAGGGTTAGGGTAAGGGTTATGGTTACGGTTAGGGTTACGTTTAGGGTTTGGTTAGGGTTAGGGTAAGGATAAGGGTTAGGGTTAGGTTTGGGGTTAGGGTTAGGTTTAGTATTGGGGTAAAGGTTAGGGTTAGGGTAAGGGTTAGGGTTAGGGTTAGGGTTAGGGTAAGGGTTAGGGTTATGGTAAGGTTTAGGGTTAGGGTAAGGGTTAGATTTAGGGTTGGGGTTAAGGTTAGGTTTAGGGTTAGGTTAAGGGTAAGGGTTAGGATTAGGGTT
Organism: Megascapheus bottae; assembly: GCA_024803745.1. Lineage (NCBI taxonomy): Eukaryota > Metazoa > Chordata > Mammalia > Rodentia > Geomyidae > Megascapheus > Megascapheus bottae. The sequence goes on along the minus strand of JANJXV010000053.1, from coordinate 874,944 downwards.
AAGGTTAAGGGTAAGGTTAGGGTTAGGGTTAGAGGTAGGGTTAAGGTTAGGGTTAGCGTTAGGGTTAGGGTTAGGTTTAGGATTAGGGTTAGGGTAAGGGTAAGGGTTAGGTTTAGGATTAGGGTTAAAGTTAAGGTTAGGGTTAGGGTTAGGGTTAGGATTAGGGTAAAGGTTAGGGTAGGGTAAGGTTTAGAGTTAGGGTTAAGTTTAGGATTAGAGTTAGATTTAGGGTTAGGGTAAAGGTAAGGGTTAGGGTTAGGTTTAGGGTTCGGGTTAGGTTTAGGGTTAGGGTTATTGTTTTGGGTTAGAGTTAGGGTTAGGGTTAGGGTTAGGGTTAGGGTTAGGGTAAGGATTATGGTTAGGGTTAGGATAAGGGTAAGTGTTAGTGATAGGGTTATGGTTAGGGTTAGGGGTAGGGGTAGGGTTAGGGTTAGGGTGAGGGTAAAATTAGGGTTAAGTTTAGGGTTAGGGTTAGTTTTAGGGTTAGTGATAGGGGAAGGGGAAGGGTTAGGGTTAGGATTAGGTTTAGGGTTAGGGTAAGGGTTAGGGTTAGGGTTAGGGTTAGGGTTACGTTTAGGGTTGGGGTTAGTTTTAGGGTTAGGGTTAGTGTTAGGGTAAGGGTAAGGGTAGGGTTAGGATTAGGGTTAGGGTTAGGGTAAGGGTTATGGTTACGGTTAGGGTTACGTTTAGGGTTTGGGTTAGGGTTAGGGTAAGGATAAGGTTTAGGGTTAGGTTTAGGGTTAGCGTTAGGTTTAGTATTGGGGTTAAGGTTAGGGTTAGGGTAAGAGTTAGGGTTAGGGTTAGGGTTAGGGTTAGGGTAAGTGTTAGGGTTAGGGTTAGGGTAAGGGTTAGGGTTAGGGTAAGGGTTAGGATTAGGGTGAGGTTTAGATTTAGGTTTGGGGTTAAGGTTAGGTTTAGGGTTAGGGTAAGGGTAGGGGTTACGGTTTGGGTTAGGGTTAGGGTTAGGTAAGGGTAAGGGTTAGGGTTAAGGTTACGGTTAGGGTTAGGGTTAGTGTTAGGGTTAGGGTTAGGATTAGGTTTAAGTTTAGGGTTAGGGTAAGTGTTAGGGTTAGGGTTAGTGTTAGGGTTAAGGTTAGGGTTAGGTTTAGGGTTAGGGTTAGGTTTAATGTTGGAGTTAGGATAAGGGTAAGGGTTATTGTTAGAGTTAGGGTTAGGGTTAGGGTAAGGGTAAGGGTTAGGGTTAGGGTTAAGGTTAGGGTTAGTGTTAGTTGTAGGGTTAGGGTTAGGGTTAGGTTTAAGGTTAGGATTAGGGTAAGTGTTAGGGTTAGGGTTAAGGTGAGGGTTCAGTTTAGTTTTAAGGTTAGGGTTAGTGTTAGGTTTAGGGTTCGGGTTAGGGTAAGGGTAAGGAGTAGGGTTAAGTTTAGGGTAAGCGTTAGGGTTAAGTTTAGGGTTAGGGTTAGGGTTAGGGTAACGGTTAGGGTTAGGGGTAGTGTAAGGTTTAGGTTTAGGGTTCGGGTGAGGGTTAGAGTTATGCTTAGGGTAAGGGTAAGGGTTAGGGTTAGGGTTAGGGTTAGGGTTAGGTTAAGTGTTAGGGTTAGGGTTTAGGTTTAGGGTTAGGGTTAGGATAAGGGTTAGGGTTAGGGTAAGGGTAAGTGTTAGGATTAGTTTTAGGGTTATGGTTAGGGTTAGGGTAAGTGTAGGGGTTAGGGTTAGGGTTAGGGTTATGTTTAGGGTTGAGTTAAGGTTAGGGTTACGATTAGGGTATGGGTAAGGATGATTGTATGTGTTAGGGTTAGGGTTATGGTTAGCGATAGGGTAAGGGTAAGGGTTAGGGTTTGGTTAGGTTTATTTTAATTGTTAGGGTTAGGGTTAGGGTAAGATAAGGGTTAGGGTTAGGGTTAGGGTTAGAGTTAGGGTCGGGTAAGTTTTAGAGTAGGGTTTGGTTTAGGGTTACCGTTAGGTTAAGGGTTAGGGTTAGGGTTAGGGTTAGGTTTAGAGTTGGGGTTAAGGTTAGTGTTAGGGTTAGGGTAAGTGTTAGGGTTAGGGTTAGGGTTAGTGTTAGGGTAAGTTTCAGGGTTAGGGTTAGGGTTAGGGTGAGGTGTTAGGGTTAGGGTTAGGTTAGGGTTTGGTTTAGGTTTAGGGTTAGGGTTAGGGTAAGGATAAGGGTTAGATTTAGGGTTATGGTTAGGGTTAAGGTTAGGGTTAGGGTTAGGTTTAGGTTTAGGTTTAGGATAAGGGTAAGGGTTAGGGTTTAGGTTAGGGTTAGCATTAAGGTTAGGGTTAGGGTAAGGGTAAGCGTTAGAGTTAGGGTTATGGTTACGGTTAGGGTTAGGGGTTATGGTTAGGTTTAGGTTTAGGGTTAGGGTTAGGGTCAGGATAAGAGTTAGGGTTAGGGATAAGGTTAGGGTTCAGTTTAGGTTTAGGGTTGGGGTTAGGGTAAGGTCTAGGGTTAAGGTTAGGGTTAGGGTAAGGTTTAGGGTTAGGGTTAGGATTAGGGTAAGGGTAAGGGTTAGGGTTAGGGTTAGGGTTAGGGTTAGGGTAAGGGTAAGGTTTAGGGTTAGGGTAAGGTAAGGGTTAGGATTAGCGTTAAGGTTAAGGGTAAGGCTAGGGTTAGGGTTAGAGGTAGGGTTAAGTTTAGGGTTAGGGTAAGGGTTAGGTTTAGGATTAGGGTTAAGGTTAAGGTTAGGGTTAGGGTTAGGGTTAGGATTAGGGTAAAGGTTAGGGTAGGGTAAGGTTTTGAGTTAAGGTTAAGTTTAGGAGTAGAGTTAGGTTTAGGGTTAGGGTAAGGGTAAGGGTTAGGGTTAGGTTTAGGGTTCGGGTTAGGTTAAGGGTTAGGGTTATTGTTTTGGGTTAGAGTTAGGGTTAGGGTAAGGGCTAGGGTTAGGGTTAGGGTTAGGGTAAGTATTATGGTTAGGGTTAGGATAAGGGTAAGGGTTAGTGTTAGGGTTAGGGTTAGGTTTAGGGTTAGGGTTAGGGTTAGGGTGAGGGTAAAAGTTCGGGTTAAGTTTAGGGTTAGGTTTAGTTTTAGGGTTAGGGTTAGGGTAAGGGGAAGGGTTAGGGTTAGGATTAGGTTTAGGGTTAGGGTAAGGGTTAGGGTTAGGGTTAGGGTTAAGTTTAGGGTTGGGGTTAGTTTTAGGGTTAGTGTTAGTGTTAGTTTTAGGGTTAGGATTAGGTTTAAGGTTAGGGTTAGGGTAAGTGTTAGGGTTAGGTTTAGGGTTAGGGTTAAGGTTAGGGTTCGGTTTAGGTTTAATATTAGGGTTACTGTTAGGTTTAGGGTTAGGGTTAGGGTAAGGGTAAGGATTAGGGTTAGGGTTAGGGTAAGCGTTAGGGTTAAGTTTAGGGTTAGGGTTAGGGTTAGGGTAACGGTTAGGTTTAGGGTTAGGGTAAGGTTTAGGGTTAGGGTTCGGGTGAGGGTTAGAGTTATGCTTAGGGTAAGGGTAAGGGTTAGGGTTAGGGTTAGGGTTAGGGTTAGGTTAAGGGTTAGGGTTAGGGTTTAGGGTTAGGGTAAGTGTTAGGGTTAGGATTAGTGTTAGGGTTATGGTTAGGGTTAGGGTAAGTGTAGGGGTTAGGGTTACGGTTAGGGTTAGGTTTAGGGTTGAGTTAAGGTTAGGGTTACGATTAGGGTATGGGTAAGGGTGATTGTATGTGTTAGGGTTAGGGTTAGGGTTAGCGATAGGGTAAGGGTAAGGGTTAGGGTTTGGTTAGGTTTATTTTAATTGTTAGGGTTAGGGTTAGGGTAAGATAAGGGTTAGGGTTAGGGTTAGGGTTAGAGTTAGGGTAAGGGTAAGTTTTAGAATAGGGTTAGGTTTAGGGTTAGCGTTAGGGTAAGGGTTAGGGTTAGGGTTAGGGTTAGGTTTAGAGTTGGGGTTAAGGTTAGGGTTAGGGTTAGGGTAAGTGTTAGGGTTAGGGTTAGGGTTAGTCTTAGGGTAAGTTTCAGGGTTAGGGTTAGGGTTAGGGTCAGGTGTTAGGGTTAGGGTTAGGTTAGGGTTAGGTTTAGGGTTAGGGTTAGGGTTAGGGTAAGGGTAAGGGTTAGATTTAGGGTTATGGTTAGGGTTAAGTTTAGGGTTAGGGTTAGGTTTAGGTTTAGGGTTAGGATAAGGGTAAGGGTTAGGGTTTAAGTTAGGGTTAGCATTAATGTTAGGGTTAGGGTAAGGGTAAGCGTTAGAGTTAGGGTTATGGTTACGGTTAGGGTTAGGGGTTATGGTTAGGTTTATGTTTAGGGTTAGGTTTAGGGTCAGGATAAGAGTTATGGTTAGGGATAAGGTTAGGGTTCGGTTTAGGTTTAGGGTTGGGGTTAGGGTAAGGGATAGGGTTAAGGTTAGGTTTAGGGTAAGGTTTAGGGTTAGGGTTAGGATTAGGGTAAGGGTAAGGGTTAGGGTTAGGGTTAGGGTTAGGGTAAGGGTAAGGGTTAGGGTTAGGGTTAGGGTTAGGGTAAGGGTAAGGGTTAGGGTTAGGGTAAGGGTTAGGATTAGGGGGAGGGTTAGATTTAGGGTTGGGGTTAAGGTTAGTTTTAGGGTTAGGGTAAGGGTAAGGGTTAGGATTAGCGTTAAGGTTAAGGGTAAGGTTAGGGTTAGTGTTAAGGTTAGGGTTAGCGTTAGGGTTAGGGTTAGGGTTAGGGTTAGGGTAAGGGTTAGGTTTAGGATTAGGGTTAAGGTTAAGGTTAGGGTTAGGGTTAGGGTTAGGATTAGGGTAAAGGTTAGGGTAGGGTAAGGTTTAGAGTTAAGGTTAAGTTTAGGATTAGAGTTAGGTTAGGGTTAGGGTAAGGGTAAGGGTTAGGGTTAGGGTTAGGGTTAGGGTTAGGTTAAGGGTTAGGGTTGTTGTTTTGGGTTAGAGTTAGGGTTAGGGTAAGGGCTAGGGTTAGGGTTAGGGTTAGGGTAAGTATTATGGTTAGGGTTAGGATAAGGGTAAGGGTTAGTGTTAGGGTTAGCGTTAGGTTTAGGGTTAGGGTTAGGGTTAGGGTGAGGGTAAAAGTTAGGGTTAAGTTTAGGGTTAGGGTTAGTTTTAGGGTTAGGGTTAGGGTAAGGGGAAGGGTTAGGGTTAGGATTAGGTTTAGGGTTAGTGTAAGGGTTAGGGTTAGGGTTAGGGTTAAGTTTAGGGTTGGGGTTAGTTTTAGGGTTAGTGTTAGTGTTAGTTTTAGGGTTAGGATTAGGTTTAAGTTTAGGGTTGGGGTAAGTGTTAGGGTTAGGGTTAGGGTTAGAGTTAAGTTTAGGGTTCGGTTTAGATTTAATATTAGGGTTACTGTTAGGTTGAGGGTTAGGGTTAGGGTAAGGGTAAGGATTAGGGTTAGGGTAAGCGTTAGGGTTAAGTTCAGGGTTAGGGTTAGGGTTAGGTTAACGGTTAGGGTTAGGGTTAGGGTAAGGTTTAGGTTTAGGGTTCGGGTGAGGGTTAGAGTTATGCTTAGGGTAAGGGTAAGGGCTAGGGTTAGGGTTAGGGTTAGGATAAGGGTTGGGGTTAGGGTAAGGGTAAGTGTTAGGGTTAGGATTAGCGTTAGGGTTATGGTTAGGGTTAGCGTAAGTGTAGGGTTTAGGGTTAGGTTTAGGGTTAGGTTTAGGGTTGAGTTAAGGTTAGGGCTACGATTACTGTAAGGGTAAGGGTTATTGTATGTGTTAGGGTTAGGTTTAGGGTTAGCGATAGGGTAAGGGTAAGGGTTAGGGTTTGGTTAGGTTTATTTTAATTGTTAGGTTTAGTGTTAGGGTAAGATAAGGGTTAGGGTTAGGGTTAGGGTTAGAGTTAGGGTAAGGGTAAGTTTTAGGGTTGAGTTAGGTTTAGGGTTAGGGTTAGGGTAAGGGTAAGGGTTAGGTTTAGGATTAGGGTTAAGGTTAAGGTTAGGGTTAGGGTTAGGGTTAGGATTAGGGTAAAGCTTAGGGTAGGGTAAGGTTTAGAGTTAGGGTTAAGGTTAGGATTAGAGTTAGGTTTAGGGTTAGGGTAAGGGTAAGGGTTAAGGTTAGGTTTAGGGTTCGGGTTAGGTTAAGGGTTAGGGTTATTGTTTTGGGTTAGGGTTAGGGTTAGGTAAGGGCTAGGGTTAGGGTTAGGGTTAGCTTAAGGATTATGGTTAGGGTTAGGGTTAGGGTAAGGGTAAGGGTTAGTGTTAGGGTTAGGGTTAGGGTTAGGTTTAGGGTTAGGGTTAGGGTTAGGGTGAGGGTAAAAGTTTGGGTTAAGTTTAGGTTTAGGGTTAGGGTAAGGGTTATGGTTACGGTTAGGGTTAAGTTTAGGGTTTGGGTTAGGGTTAGGGTAAGGATAAGTGTTAGGGTTAGGTTTAGGGTTAGGGTTAGGTTTAGTATTGGGGTTAAGGTTAGGGTTAGGGTAAGGGTTAGGGTTAGGGTTAGGGTTAGGGTAAGGGTAAGGGTAAGGGTTAGGGCTAGGTTTAGGGTTCCAGTTAGGTTAAGGGTTAGGGTTATTTTTTGGTTTAGGGTTAGGGTTAGGGAAATGGATAGGGTTAGGGTTAGTGTTAGGGTAAGGTTTATGGTTCGGGTTAGGGTTAGGGTTAGGGTAAGGGTAAGGGTTAGTGTTAGGGTTAGGGTTAGGGTTAGGTTTAGGGTTAGGGTTAGGGTTAGGGTTAGTGTGAGGGTAAAAGTTAGGGTTAAGTTTAGGGTTAGGGTTAGTTTTAGGGTTAGGGTTAGGGTAAGGGGAAGGTTTAGGATTAGGATTAGGTTTAGGGTTAGGTTAAGGGCTTGGGTTTGGGTTAGGGTTATGGTTAAGTTTAGGGTTGGGGTTAGTTTTAGGGTTAGGGTTAGTGTTAGGGTAAGGGTAAGGGTTAGGGTTAGGATTAGGGTTAGGGTTAGGGTAAGGGTTATGGTTACGGTTAGGGTTACGTTTAGGGTTTGGGTTAGGGTTAGGGTAAGGATAAGGTTTAGGGTTAGGGTTAGGTTTAGTATTGGGGTTAAGGTTAGGTTTAGGGTAAGGGTTAGGGTTAGGGTTAGGGTTAGGGTAAGGGTAAGGGTTAGGGTTAGGTTTAGGGTAAGGGTTAGGGTTAGGGTAAGGGTTAGGATTAGGGTGAGGGTTAGATTCAGGGTTGGGGTTAAGGTTAGGTTTAGGGTTAGGGTAAGGGTAGGGGTTACGGTTTGGATTAGGGTTAGGGTTAGGTAAGGGTAAGGGTTAGGTTAAGGTTACGCTTAGGTTTAGGGTTAGTGTTAGGTTTAGGGTTAGGATTAGGTTTAAGTTTAGGGTTAGGGTAAGTGCTAGGGTTAGGGTTAGTGTTAGGATTAAGGTTAGGGTTAGGTTTAGGTTTAGGTTTAGGTTTAATGTTGAAGTTAGGATAAGGGTAAGGTTTAGTGTTAGAGTTAGGGTTAGGGTTAGGGTAAGGGTAAGGGTTAGGGTTAGGTTTAAGGTTAGGGTTAGTGTTAGTTGTAGGGTTAGGGTTAGGATTAGGTTTAAGGTTAGGATTAGGGTAAGTGTTAGGGTTCGGGTTAGGGTTAGGGTTAAGGTGAGTGTTCGGTTTAGGTTTAAGGTTAGGGTTAGTGTTAGGTTTAGGGTTAGGGTTAGGGTAAGGGTAAGGATTAGGGTTAAGTTTAGGGTAAGCGTTAGGGTTAAGTTTAGGGTTAGGGTTAGGGTTAGGGTAAAGGTTAGGGTTAGGGTTAGGGTAAGGTTTAGGGTTAGGGTTCGGATGAGGGTTAGAGTTATGCTTAGGGTAAGGGTAAGGGTTAGGGTAAGGGTTAGTGTTAGGGTTAGGTTAAGGGTTAGGGTTAGGGTTTAGGGTTAGGGTTAGGGTTAGGATAAGGGTTAGGGTTAGGGTAAGGGTAAGTGTTAGGGTTAGGGTTAGGGTTAGGGTTAGGTTTAGGGTTGAGTTAAGGTTAGGGTTACGATTAGGGTATGGGTAAGGGTGATTGTATGTGTTAGGGTTAGGGTTAGGGTTAGCGATAGGGTAAGGGTAAGGGTTAGGGTTTGATTAGGTTCATTTTAATTGTTAGGGTTAGGGTTAGGGTAAGATAAGGGTTAGGGTTAGGGTTAGGGTTAGAGTTAGGGTAAGGGAAAGTTTTAGAGTAGGGTTAGGTTTAGGGTTAGCGTTAGGGTAAGGGTTAGGGTTAGGGTTAGGGTTAGGTTTAGAGTTGGGGTTAAGGTTAGGGTTAGGGTTAGGGTAAGTATTAGGGTTAGGGTTAGGGTTAGTGTTAGGGTAAGTTTCAGGGTTAGGGTTAGGGTTAGGGTCAGGTGTTAGGGTTAGGGTTAGGTTAGGATTATGTTTAGGTTTAGGGTTAGGGTTAGGGTAAGGGTAAGGGTTAGATTTAGGGTTATGGTTAGGGTTAAGGTTAGGGTTAGGTTTAGGTTTAGGTTTAGGGTTAGGATAAGGGTAAGGGTTAGGGTTTAGGTTAGGGTTAGCATTAAGGTTAGGGTTAGGGTAAGGGTAAGCGTTAGAGTTAGGGTTATGGTTACGGTTAGGGTTAGGGGTTATGGTTAGGTTTAGGGTTAGGGTTAGGGTCAGGATAAGAGTTAGGGTTAGGGATAAGGTTAGGGTTCGGTTTAGGTTTAGGGTTGGGGTTAGGGTAAGGGATAGGGTTAAGGTTAGGGTTAGGGTAAGGTTTAGGGTTAGGGTTAGGATTAGGGTAAGGGTTACGGTTAGGGTTAGGGTTAGGGTTAGGGTTAGTGTAAGGGTAAGGGTTAGGGTTAGGGTTAGGGTTAGGGTAAGGGTTAGGGTTAGGGTAAGGGTTAGGATTAGGGTGAGGGTTAGATTTAGGGTTGGGGTTAAGGTTAGGTTTAGGGTTAGGGTAAGGGTAAGGGTTAGGATTAGCGTTAAGGTTAAGGGTAAGGTTAGGGTTAGGGTTAGAGGTAGGGTTAAGGTTAGGGTTAGCGTTAGGATTAGGGTTAGGTTTAGGGTTAGGGTTAGGGTAAGGGTTAGGTTTAGGATTAGGGTTAAGGTTAAGGTTAGGGTTAGGGTTAGGGTTAGGATTAGGGTAAAGGTTAGGGTAGGGTAAGGTTTAGAGTTAAGGTTAAGGTTAGGATTAGAGTTAGGTTTAGGGTTAGGGTAAGGGTAAGGGTTAGGGTTAGGTTTAGCGTTCGGGTTAGGTTAAGGGTTAGGGTTATTTTTTTGGGTTAGAGTTAGGGTTAGGGTAAGGGCTAGGGTTAGGGTTAGGGTTAGGGTAAGTATTATGGTTAGGGTTAGGATAAGGGTAAGGGTTAGTGTTAGTGTTAGGGTTAGTGTTAGGGTTAGGTTTAGGGTTAGGGTGAGGGTAAAAGTTAGGGTTAAGTTTAGGGTTAGGGTTAGGGTTAGTTTTAGGGTTAGGGTTAGGGTAAGGGGAAGGGTTAGGGTTAGGATTAGGTCTAGGGTTAGGGTAAGGGTTAGGGCTAGGGTTAGGGTTAGGGTTAAGTTTAGGGTTGGGGTTAGTTTTAGGGTTAGTGTTAGTGTTAGTTTTAGGGTTAGGATTAGGTTTAAGGTTAGGGTTAGGGTAAGTGTTAGGGTTAGGGTTAGGGTTAGGGTAACGGTTAGGGTTAGGGTTAGGGTTAGGTTAACGGTTAGGGTTCAGGTGAGGGTTAGAGTTATGCTTAGGGTAAGGGTAAGGGTTAGGGTTAGGGTTAGGGTTAGGATAAGGGTTGGGGTTAGGGTAAGGGTAAGTGTTAGGGTTAGGATTAGCGTTAGGGTTATGGTTAGGGTTAGGGTAAGTGTAGGGGTTAGGGTTAGGGTTAGGGTTAGGTTAAGGGTTGAGTTAAGGTTAGGGTTACGATTAGGGTAAGGGTAAGGGTTATTGTATGTGTTAGGGTTAGGTTTAGGGTTAGCGATAGCGTAAGGGTAAGGGTTAGGGTTTGGTTAGGTTTATTTTAATTGTTAGAGTTAGTGTTAGGGTAAGATAAGGGTTAGGGTTAGGGTTAGGGTTAGAGTTAGGGTAAGGGTAAGTTTTAGGGTAGGGTTAGGTTTAGTGTTAGGGTTAGGGTAAGGGTAAGGGTTAGGTTTAGGATTAGGGTTAAGGTTAAGGTTAGGGTTAGGGTTAGGGTTAGGATTAGGGTAAAGCTTAGGTTAGGGTAAGGTTTAGAGTTAGGGTTAAGGTTAGGATTAGAGTTAGGTTTAGGGTTAGGGTAAGGGTAAGGGTTAAGGTTAGGTTTCGGGTTCGGGTTAGGTTAAGGGTTAGGGTTAGGGTAAGGTTTATGGTTAGGGTTAGGGTTAGGGTAAGGGTGAGGGTTAGTGTTAGGGTTAGGGTTAGGGTTAGGTTTAGGGTTAGGGTTAGGGTGAGGGTAAAAGTTTGGGTTAAGTTTAGGGTTAGGGTTAGGGTAAGGGTTATGGTTATGGTTACGGTTAGGGTTAAGTTTAGGGTTTGGGTTAGGGTTAGGGTAAGGATAAGTGTTAGGGTTAGGTTTAGGGTTAGGGTTAGGTTTAGTATTGGGGTTAAGGTTAGGGTTAGTTTAAGGTTTAGGGTTAGGGTTAGGGTTAGGGTAAGGGTAAGGGTTAGGTTTAGGGTTAGGGTAAGGGTTAGGGTTAGGGTAAGGGTAAGTGTTAGGGTGAGGGTTAGATTTAGGGTTGGGGTTAAGGTTAGGTTTAGGGTTAGGGTAAGAATAGGGATTACGGTTTGGGTTAGGGTTAGGTAAGGGTAAGGGTTAGGGTTAAGATTACGATTAGGGTTAGGGTTAGTTTTAGGGTTAGGGTTAGGATTAGGTTTAAGGTTAGGGTTAGGGTAAGTGTTAGGGTTAGGGTAAGGGTTAGGGTTAGGGTTAGGTTTAATGTTGGAGTTAGGATAAGGGTAAGGGTTAGTGTTAGAGTTAGGGTTAGGGTTAGGGTAAGGGTATGGGTTAAGGTTAGGCTTAAAGTTAGGTTTAGTGTTAGTGTTAGCGTTAGGGTTAGGATTAGGTTTAAGGTTAGGGTTAGAGTAAGTGTTAGGGTTAGGGTTAGCGTTAAGGTTAGGGTTATGGTTAGGTTTAGGTTTAGGGTTAGGATAAGGGTAAGGGTTAGGGTTTAGGTTAGGGTTAGCATTAAGATTAGGGTTAAGGTAAGGGTAAGAGAGTTAGGGGTACGTTTACGGTTAGGGTTAGGGGTTATGGTTAGGTTTAGGTTTAGGGTTAGGGTTAGGGTCAGGATAAGAGTTAGGGTTAGGGATAAGGTTAGGGTTCGGTTTAGGTTTAGGGTTGGGGTTCGGGTAAGGGATAGGGTTAAGGTTAGGGTTAGGGTAAGGTTTAGGTTTAGGGTTAGGATTAGGTTAAGGGTAAGGGTTAGGGTTAGGGTTAGTGTTAGGGTAAGGGTAAGGGTTAGGGTTAGGGTTAGGGTTAGGGTTAGGGTAAGGGTTAGGGTTAGGGTAAGGGTTAGGATTAGGGTGAGGGTTAGATTTAGGGTTGGAGTTAAGGTTAGGTTTAGGGTTAGGGTAAGTGTAAGGGTTAGGATTAGCGTTAAGGTTAATGGTAAGGTTAGGGTTAGGGTTAGAGGTAGGGTTAAGGTTAGGGTTAGTGTTAGGGTTACGGTTAGGTTTAGGGTTAGGGTTAGGGTAAGGGTAAGGGTTAGGTTTAGGATTAGGGTTAAGGTTAAGGTTAGGGTTAGGGTTAGGGTTAGGATTAGGGTAAAGGTTAGGGTAGGGTAAGGTTTAGAGTTAGGGTTAAGGTTAAGATTAGAGTTACGTTTAGGGTTAGGGTAAGGGTAAGGGTTAGGGTTAGGTTTAGGGTTCGGGTTAGGTTTAGGGTTAGGGTTATTGTTTTGGGTTAGAGTTAGGGTTAGGGTAAGGGCTAGGGTTAGGGTTAGGGTAAGGATTATGGTTAGGGTTAGGATAAGGGTAAGGGTTAGTGTTAGGGTTAGCGTTAGGGTTAGGTTTAGGGTTAGGGTTAGGGTTAGGGTGAGGGTAAAAGTTAGGGTTAAGTTTAGGGTTAGGGTTATTTTTAGGGTTAGGGTTAGGGTAAGGGGAAGGTTTAGGGTTAGGATTAGGTTTTGGGTTAGGGTAAGGTTTAGGGTTAGGGTTAGGGTTAGGGTTAAGTTTAGGGTTGGGGGTAGTTTTAGGGTTAGGGTTAGGGTTAGTTTTAGGGTAAGGGTTAGGGTTAGGATTAGGGTTTGGGTTAGGGTAAGGGTTATGGTTACGGTTAGGGTTACGTTTAGGGTTTGGGTTAGGGTTAGGGTAAGGATAAGTTTTAGGGTTAGGTTTAGGGTTAGGGTTAGGTTTAGTATTGGGGTTAAGGTTAGGGTTAGGGTAAGGGTTACGGTTAGGGTTTGGGTTAGGGTAAGTGTAAGGATTAGGGTTAGGGTTAAGGTAAGGGTTAGGGTTAGGGAAAGGGTTAGGATTTGGGTGAGGGTTAGATTTAGGGTTGGGGTTAAGGTCAGGTTTAGGGTTAGGGTAAGGGTAGGGGTTACGGTTTGGGTTAGGGTTAGGGTTAGGTAAGGGTAAGGGTTAGGGTTAAGGTTACGGTTAGGGTTAGGGTTAGTGTTAGGGTTAGGGTTAGGATTAGGTTTTAGGTTAGAGTTAGGGTAAGTGTTAGGGTTAGGGTTAGGGTTAGGGTTAAGGGTAGGGTTAGGGTTAGGGTTAGGGTTAGGTTTAATGATGGAGTTAGGATAAGAGTAAGGGTTAGTGTTAGAGTTAGGGTTAGGGTTAGCGTAAGGGTAAGGGTTAGGGTTAGGATTAAGGTTAGGGTTAGTGTTAGTGTTAGGGTTAGGGTTAGGATTAGGTTTAAGGTTAGGGTTAGGGTAAGTGTTAGGGTTAGGGTTAGGGTTAAGTTTAATGTCAGGGTTAGGATAAGAGTAAGGGTTAGTGTTAGAGTTAGGGTTAGGGTTAGGGTAAGGGTAAGGGATAGGGTTAGGGTAAGGGTAAGGGTAAGGCTTAGAGTTAGGGATAGGGTTAGGGTTAGGGTTAGGATTAGGGTTAGGGTTAGGGTAAGGGTAAAGGTTAGGGTTAGGGTTAGGGTTAGGGTTAAGTTTAGGGTTAGGGATAGGATAAGGGTAAGGGGTAGGGTTAGGGATAGGGTTAGGGTTACGGTAAAGGTAAGGTTTAGGGTTATTGTTAGGTTTAGGGATAGGCTTAAGGTAAGGGTAAGGGTTAGGGATAGTGTTAGGGTTAGGGTTAGGGTTAATGTTAGGTTTAGGGTTAGGTTTAGGGTAAGGGTAAGGATTAGGGTTAGGGCTAGGGTTAGCGGTAGGGTTAAGGTTAGGGTTAGGGTTAGGCTTAGGGTAAGGGTTAGGGTTAGGATAAGGGTTAGGTTTAGGTTTCGGGTTAGGGTTAGAATTAGGCTTAGGGTAAGGGTAATGATTAGGGTTAGGGTTAGGTTTAGGGTTAGGTTATGGGTTAGGGTTAGGGTTTAGTGTTAGGGTTAGGGTTAGGGTTAAGATAAGGGTTATGGTTAGGGTAAGGCAAGGGTAAGTGTTAGGGTTAGGGTTAGCGTTAGGGTTATGGTTAGGGTTAGGGTAAGGGTAAGGTTTAGGGTTAGGGTTAGGGTAAGGGTAAGGGTTAGGGTTAGGGTTAGGGTTAGGGTTAAGGTTAGGGTTAGGTTTAGGGTTAGGATACGGGTAAGGGTTAGGGTTAGGGTTAGGGATAGGCTAAGCGTAAGGTTTAGGGTTAGGGTTAGGGCTAGGGTAGGGGTTAGAGTAAGTGTTACTGATAGGGTTAGGGTTAGGGTAAGGGTAAGGGGTAGGGTTAGGGTTAGGGTTAGGGGATATTTTTAGGATAAAGTTTAGGGTTAGGGTTCGGGTGAGGGTTAGAATTATGCTTAGGGTAAGGGTAAGGGTTAGGGTTAGGGTTAGGGTTAGGTTAAGGGTTAGGGTTAGGGTTTAGGGTTAGGGTTAGGGTTAGGATAAGGGTTAGGGTTAGGGTAAGGGTAAGTGTTAGGGTTAGGATTAGCGTTAGGGTTAGGGTTAGGGTTAGGGTAAGTGTAGGGGTTAGGGTTAGGGTTAGGGTTAGGTTTAGGGTTGAGTTAAGGTTAGGGTTACGATTAGGGTAAGGGTTAGGGTTATTGTATGTGTTAGGGTTAGGGTTAGGGTTAGCGATAGGGTAAGGGTAAGGGTTATGGTCTGGTTGGGTTTATTTTAATTGTTAGGGTTAGGGTTAGGGTAAGATAAGGGTTAGGTTAGGGTTAGGGTTAGAGTTAGGGTAAGGGTAAGTTTTAGGGTAGGGTTAGGTTTAGGGTTAGCGTTAGGTTAAGGGTTAGGGTTAGGGTTAGGGTTAGGTTTAGAGTTGGGGTTAAGGTTAGGGTTAGGGTTAGGGTAAGGGTAAGGGTTAGGGTTAGGGTTAGGGTAAGTGTTAGGGTTAGGGTTAGGGTTAGTGTTAGGTTAAGTTTCAGGGTTAGGGTTAGGGTTAGGTTCAGGTGTTAGGGTTAGGGTTAGGTTAGAGTTAGGGTTAGGGTTAGGGTTAGGGTTAGGGTTAGGGTTTGGGTAAGGGTAAGGGTTAGGTTTAGGGTTATGGTTAGGGTTAAGGTTAGGGTTAGGGTTAGGTTTAGGTTTAGGGTTAGGATAAGGGTAAGGGTTAGGGTTTAGGTTAGGGTTAGCATTAAGGTTAGGGTCAGGGTAAGGGTAAGCGTTAGAGTTTGGGTTACGGTTACAGTTAGGGTTAGGTTTATGGTTAGGTTTAGGTTTAGGGTTAGGGTTAGGGTCAGGATAAGAGTTAGGGTTAGGGTTAGGATTAGGGTAAGGGTAAGGGTTAGGGTTAGGGTTAGGGTTAGGGTTAGGGTAAGGGTTAGGGTTAGGGTAAGGGTTAGAATTAGGGTGAGGGTTAGATTTAGGTTTGGGGTTAAGGTTAGGTTTAGGGTTTAGGGAAAGGGTAAGGGTTAGGATTAGGGTTAAGGTTAAGGGTAAGGTTAGGGTTAGGGTTAGAGGTAGGGTTAAGGTTAGGGTTAGCGTTAGTGTTAGGGTTAGGTTTAGGGTTAGGGTTAGGGTAAGGGTAAGGGTTAGGTTTAGAATTAGGGTTAAGGTTAAGGTTAGGGTAAGGGTTAGGGTTAGGATTAGGGTAAAGTTTAGGGTAGGGTAAGGTTTAGAGTTAGGGTTAAGGTTAGGATTAGAGTTAGGTTTAGGGTTAGGGTAAGGGTAAGCGTTAGGGTTAGGTTTAGGTTTCGGGTTAGGTTAAGGGTTAGGGTTATTGTTTTATGTTAGGGTTAGGGTTAGGTAAGGGCTAGGGTTAGGGTTAGGGTTAGGGTAAGGATTATGGTTAGGGTTAGGGTTAGGGTAAGGGTAAGGGTTAGTGTTAGGGTTAGGGTTAGGGTGAGGTTTAGGGTTAGGGTTAGGGTTAGTGTGAGGGTAAAAGTTAGGGTTAAGTTTAGGGTTAGGGTTAGTTTTAGGGTTAGGGTTAGGGGAAGGGGAAGGGTTAGGGTTAGGATTAGGTTTAGGGTTAGGTTAAGGGTTAGGGTTAGGGTTAGGTTTAATTTTAGGGTTGGGGTTAGTTTTAGGGTTAGGGTTAGTGTTAGGGTAAGGGTTAGGGTTAGGGTTAGGATTAGGGTTAGGGTTAGGGTAAGGGTTATGTTTACAGTTAGGGTTACGTATAGGGTTTGGGTTAGGGTTAGGGTAAGGATAAGGGTTAGGGTTAGGTTTAGGGTTAGGGTTAGGTTTAGTATTGGGGTTAAGTTTAGGGTTAGGGTAAGGGTTAGGGTTAGGGTTAGGGTTAGGGTAAGGGTAAGGGTTAGGGTTAGGGTTAGGGTAAGGGTTATGGTTAGGGTAAGGGTAAGGATTATGGTGAGGGTTAGATTTAGGGTTGGGGTTAAGGTTAGGTTTAGGGTTAGGGTAAGGGTAGGGGTTACGGTTTGGTTAGGGTTCGGGTTAGGTAAGGGTAAGGGTTAGGGTTAAGGTTACGATTAGGGTTAGGGTTAGTGTTAGGGTTAGGGTTAGGATTAGGTTTAAGGTTAGGGTTAGGGTAAGTGTTAGGGTTAGGGTTATGGTTAAGGTTAGGGTTAGGTTTAGGGTTAGGTTTAATGTTAGGGTTAGGATAAGAGTAAGGGTTAGTGTTAGAGATAGGGTTAGGGTTAGGGTAAGGGTAAGGGATAGGGTTAGGGTTAGGGTTAGGGGATATTTTTAGGGTTAGGTTTAGGGATAGGTTTAGGGTAAGGGTAAGGGTTAGGGTTAGGGATAGGGTTAGGGCTAGGGTAAGGATAACCGTTAGGGTTAGGGTTAGGGTTAAGGTTAAGGTTAGGGTTAGGGATAGGGTTAGGCTTAGGGTAAGGTTTAGGGTTAGGGTTAGGGTTATGGATAGGTTAAGGGTTAGGGTTAGGGGTTAGGTTTAGGGTTAGGTTTAGAGTAAGGGCTAGGGTTAGGATTAGGCTAAGGGTAAGGGTTACGGTTAGGATTAGGGTTTGTGTTAGGGTAAGGGTTAGAGTTAGGATTAGGGTTAGGATTACATTTAGAGTTAGGTTTAGGGTAAGGGTAAGGGTTAGGGTTAGAGTTAGGTTTAGGGTTGGGTTTAAGTTTAGGGTTAGGGTTAGGTTTAGGGTAAGGGTAAGGGTAAGGTTTAGTGTTAGGGTTAGGGTTAGGGTTAAGCTAAGGGTAAGGGTTAGGGTTAGGGTTCGGGCAAGGTTTAGGATAAGGGTTAGGGTTATTTTTAGGGTAAGGGTAAGGTTGAGGGTTCGGGTTAGGGTTAGGTTTCGGGTTAGAGTAAGGGTAAGGGTTAGTGTTAGGGTTAGGGTTAGGTTTAGGGTTAGGGTAAGGATAAGGGTTAGGATTAGGTTAAGGTTAAGTGTAAGGTTAGGGTTAGGGTTAGAGGTAGGGTTAAGGTTAGTGTTAGCGTTAGGGTTAGGGTTAGGTTTAGGGTTAGGGTTAGGGTAAGGGTAAGGGTTAGGTTTAGGATTAGGGTTAGGGTTAGTTTAAGGGTTGGGGTTAGGGTTTTGGGTTAGGATAGGTTTAGGGTAAGGGCTAGGGTTAGGGTTAGGGTTAGGGTAAGGATTATGGTTAGGGTTAGGGTTAGGGTAAGGGTAAGGGTTAGTGTTAGGGTTAGGGTTAGGGTTAGGTTTAGGGTTAGGGTTAGGGTTGAGGTGAGGGTAAAAGTTATGGTTAAGTTTAGGGTTAGGGTTAGTTTTAGGGTTAGGGTTAGTGCAAGGGGAAGAGTTAGGGTTAGGATTAGGTTTAGGGTTAGGATAAGGTTTAGGCTTAGGGTTAGGGTTAGGGTTAGGATTAGGGTTAGGGTTAGGGTAAGGGTTATGGTTACGGTTAGGGTTACGTTTAGGGTTTGGGTTAGGGTTAGTGTAAGGATAAGGGTTAGGGTTAGGTTTAGGGTTAGGTTAGGTTTACTATTGGGGTTAAGGTTAGGGTTAGGGTAAGGGTTAGGGTTAGGGTTAGGGTTAGGGTAAGGGCTAGGGTTAGTGTTAGGGTTAGGGTAAGGAATATGGTTATGGTTATGGTTAGGGTTAGGGTAAGGGTAAGGGTTAGTGTTAGGGTTAGGGTTAGGGTTAGGGTTAGGTTTAGGGTTAGGGTGAGCATAAATTTAGGGTTAAGTTTAGGGTTAGGGTTAGTTTTAGGGTTAGGGTTAGGGGAAGGGGAAGGGTTAGGTTTAGGATTACGTTTAGGGTTAGGGTAAGGGTTAGGGTTAGGGTTAGGGTTAGGGTTAAGTTTAGGGTTGGGGTTAGTTTTAGGGTTAGCTTTAGTGTTAGGGTAAGGGTAAGAGTTAGGGTTAGGATTAGGGTTAGGGTAAGTGTAAGGGTTAGGGTTAGGATTAGGGTTAGGTTTAGGGTAAGGGTTAGGGTTAGGGTAAGGGTTAGGATTAGGGTGAGGTTTAGATTTAGGGTTGGGGTTAAGGTTAGGTTTAGGGTTAGGGTAAGGGTAGGGGTTACGGTTTGGGTTAGGGTTAGGTAAGGGTAAGGGTTAGGGTTAAGGTTACGGTTAGGGTTAGGGTTAGTGTTAGGGTTAGGGTTAGGATTAGGTTTAAGGTTAGGGTTAAGGTAAGTGTTAGGGTTAGGGTTAGGGTTAAGGTTAGGGTTAGGGTTAGGATTAGGGTTAGGTTTAATGTTGGAGTTAGGATAAGGGTAAGGATTATTGTTAGAGTTAGGTTTAGGGTTAGGGTAAGGGTAAGGGTTAGGGTTAGGGTTAAGGTTAGGGTTAGTGTTAGTGTTAGGGTTAGGGTTAGGATTAGGTTTAAGGTTAGGGTTAGGGTAAGTGTTAGGGTTAGGGTTAGGGTTAGGGTTAAGGTTAGGGTTCGGTTTGGTTTAAGGTTAGGGTTAGTGTTAGGTTTAGGGTTAGGGTTAGGGTAAGGGTAAGGATTAGGGTTATGGTTAGGGTAAGCGTTAGGGTTAAGTTTAGGGTTAGGGTTAGGGTTAGGGTAACGGTTAGGGTTAGGGTTAGGGTAAGGTTTAGGGTTAGGTTTCGGGTGAGGGTTAGATTTATGCTTAGGGTAAGGGTATGGGTTAGGGTTAGGGTTAGGGTTAGGTTAAGCGTTAGGGTTAGGGTTAGGGTTTAGGGTTAGGTTTAGGGTTAGGATAAGGTTTATGGTTAGGGTTAGGGTAAGTATAGGGGTTAGGGTTAGTGTTAGGGTTAGGTTTAGGGTTGAGTTAAGGTTAGGGTTACGATTAGGGTAAGGGTAAGGGTTATTGTATGTGTTAGGGTTAGGGTTAGGGTTAGCGATAGGGTAAGGGTAAGGGTTAGGGTTTGGTTAGGTTTATTTTAATTGTTAGGGTTAGGGTTAGGGTAAGATAAGGGTTAGGGTTAGGGTTAGGGTTAGAGTTAGGGTAAGGGCAAGTTTTAGGGTAGGGTTAGATTTAGGGTTAGCGTTAGGGTAAGGGTTAGGGTTAGGGTTAGGGTTAGGGTTAGAGTTGGGGTTAAGGTTAGGGTTACGGTTAAGGTAAGGGTAAGGGTTAGGGTTAGGTTTAGGGTAAGTGTTAGGGTTAGGGTTAGGGTTAGTGTTAGGGTAAGTTTCAGGGTTAGGGTTAGGGTTAGGGTCAGGTGTTAGGGTTAGGGTTAGGTTAGGGTTAGGTTTAGGGTTAGGGTTAGGGTTAGGGTAAGGGTAAGGGTTAGGTTTAGGATTATGGTTAGGGTTAAGGTTAGAGTTAGGGTTAGGTTTAGGTTTAGGGTTAGGATAAGGGTAAGGGTTAGGGTTTAGGTTAGGGTTAGCATTAAGGTTAGGGTTAGGGTAAGGGTAAGCGTTAGAGTTAGGGTTATGGTTACGGTTAGGGTTAGGGTTAGGGTAAGGGTTAGGGTTAGGGTTAGGGTTAGGGTTAAGTTTAGGGTTGGGGTTAGTTTTAGGGTTAGCTTTAGTGTTAGGGTAAGGGTAAGAGTTAGGTTTAGGATTAGGGTTAGGGTTAGGGTAAGGGTTATGGTTATGGTTAGGGTTACGTTTAGGGTTTGGGTTAGGGTTAGGGTAAGGATTAGGGTTAGGGTTAGGTTTAGTATTGGGGTTAAGGTTAGGGTTAGGGTAAGGGTTAGGGTTAGGGTTAGGGTTAGGGTAAGGGTTAGGTTTAGGGTTAGGGTTAGGGTAAGGGTTAGGGTTAGGTTAAGGGTTAGGATTAGGGTGAGGGTTAGATTTAGGGTTGGGGTTAAGGTTAGATTTAGGGTTAGGGTAAGGGTAAGGGTTAGGATTAGGGTTAAGGTTAAGGGTAAGGTTTGGGTTAGGGTTAGAGGTAGGGTTAAGTTTAGGGTTAGCGTTAGGTTTAGGGTTAGGTTTAGGGTTAGGGTTAGGGTAAGGATAACGGTTAGGATAGGATTAGGGTTAAGGTTAAGGTTAGGGTTAGGGTTAGGGTTAGGATTAGGGTAAAGGTTAGGTTAGGGTAAGGTTTAGAGTTAGGGTTAAGGTTAGGATTAGAGTTAGGTTTAGGGTTAGGGTAAGGGTAAGGGTTAGGTTTAGGTTTAGGTTTCGGGTTAGGTTAAGGGTTAGTGTTATTGTTTTGGGTTAGGGTTAGGGTTAGGGTAAGGGCTAGGGTTAGGGTTAGGGTTAGGGTAAGGATTATGGTTAGGGTTAGGGTAAGGGTAAGGGTTAATGTTAGGGTTAGGGTTAGGGTTAGGTTTAGGGTTAGGGTTAGGGTTGGGGTGAGGGTAAAAGTTAGGGTTAAGTTTTGGGTTAGGGTTAGTTTTAGGGTTAGGGTTAGGGTAAGGGGAAGGGTTAGGGTTAGGATTAGGTTTAGGATTAGGTTAAGGGTTAGGGTTAGGGTTAGGGTTAGGGTTAAGTTTAGGTTTGGGGTTAGTGTTAGGGTAAGGGTAAGGGTTAGGGTTAGGATTAGGGTTAGGGTTAGGGTAAGGGTTATGGTTACAGTTAGGGTTATGTTTAGGGTTTGAGTTATGGTTAGGGTAAGGATAAGGGTTAGGGTTAGGTTTAGGGTTAGGGTTAGGTTTAGTATTGGGGTTAAGGTTAGGGTTAGGGTAAGGGTTAGGGTTAGGGTTAGGGTTAGGTTTAGGGTAAGGGTAAGGGTTAGGGTTAGGTTTAGGGTTAGGGTAAGGGTTATGGTTCGGGTAAGGGTAAGGATTAGGGTGAGGGTTAGATTTAGGGTTGGGGTTAAGGTTAGGTTTAGGGTTAGGGTAAGGGTAGGGGTTACGGTTTGGGTTAGGGTTAGGGTTAGGTAAGGGTAAGGGTTAGGGTTAGGATTAAGGTTAGGGTTAGTGTTAGTGTTAGGGTTAGGGTTAGGATTAGGTTTAAGGTTAGGGTTAGGGTAAGTGTTAGGGTTAGGGTTAGGGTTAAGTTTAATGTCAGGGTTAGGATAAGAGTAAGGGTTGGTGTTAGAGTTAGGGTTAGGGTAGGGTAAGGGTAAGGGATAGGGTTAGGGTAAGGGTAAGGGTAAGGCTTAGAGTTAGGGATAGGGTTAGGGTTAGGGTTAGGATTAGGGTTAGGGTTAGGGTAAGGGTAAAGGTTAGGGTTAGGGTTAGGGTTAGGGTTAAGTTTAGGGTTAGGGATAGGATAAGGGTAAGGGGTAGGGTTAGGGATAGGGTTAGGGTTACGGTAAAGGTAAGGTTTAGGGTTAGTGTTAGGTTTAGGGATAGGCTTAAGGTAAGGGTAAGGGTTAGGGATAGTGTTAGGGTTAATGTTAGGTTTAGGGTTAGGTTTAGGGTAAGGGTAAGGATTAGGGTTAGGGCTAGGGTTAGCGGTAGGGTTAAGGTTAGGGTTAGGGTTAGGCTTAGGGTAAGGGTTAGGGTTAGGATAAGGGTTAGGTTTAGGTTTCGGGTTAGGGTTAGAATTAGGCTTAGGGTAAGGGTAATGGTTAGGGTTAGGGTTAGGTTTAGGGTTAGGTTATGGGTTAGGGTTAGGGTTTAGTGTTAGGGTTAGGGTTAGGGTTAAGATAAGGGTTATGGTTAGGGTAAGGTAAGGGTAAGTGTTAGGGTTAGGGTTAGCGTTAGGGTTATGGTTAGGGTTAGGGTAAGGGTAAGGTTTAGGGTTAGGGTTAGGGTAAGTGTAAGGGTTAGGGTTAGGGTTAGGGTTATGGTTAAGGTTAGGGTTAGGTTTAGGGTTAGGATACGGGTAAGGGTTAGGGTTAGGGTTAGGGATAGGCTAAGCGTAAGGTTTAGGGTTAGGGTTAGGGCTAGGGTAGGGGTTAGAGTAAGTGTTAGGGATAGGGTTAGGGTTAGGGTAAGGGTAAGGGGTAGGGTTAGGGTTAGGGTTAGGGGATATTTTTAGGATAAGGTTTAGGGTTAGGGTTCGGGTGAGGGTTAGAATTATGCTTAGGGTAAGGGTAAGGGTTAGGGTTAGGGTTAGGGTTAGGTTAAGGGTTAGGGTTAGGGTTTAGGGTTAGGGTTAGGGTTAGGATAAGGGTTAGGGTTAGGGTAAGGGTAAGTGTTAGGGTTAGGATTAGCGTTAGGGTTAGGGTTAGGGTAAGTGTAGGGGTTAGGGTTAGGGTTAGGGTTAGGGTTAGGGTTGAGTTAAGGTTAGGGTTACGATTAGGGTAAGGGTTAGGGTTATTGTATGTGTTAGGGTTAGGGTTAGGGTTAGCGATAGGGTAAGGGTAAGGGTTAGGGTCTGGTTAGGTTTATTTTAATTTTTAGGGTTAGGGTTAGGGTAAGATAAGGGTTAGGGTTAGGGTTAGGGTTAGAGTTAGGGTAAGGGTAAGTTTTAGGGTAGGGTTAGGTTTAGGGTTAGCGTTAGGTTAAGGTTTAGGGTTAGGGTTAGGGTTAGGTTTAGAGTTGGGGTTAAGGTTAGGGTTAGGGTTAGGGTAAGGGTAAGGGTTAGGGTTAGGGTTAGGGTAAGTGTTAGGGTTAGGGTTAGGGTTAGTGTTAGGTTAAGTTTCAGGGTTAGGGTTAGGGTTAGGTTCAGGTGTTAGGGTTAGGGTTAGGTTAGAGTTAGGGTTAGGGTTAGGGTTAGGGTTAGGGTTTGGGTAAGGGTAAGGGTTAGGTTTAGGGTTATGGTTAGGGTTAAGGTTAGGGTTAGGGTTAGGTTTAGGTTTAGGGTTAGGATAAGGGTAAGGGTTAGGGTTTAGGTTAGGGTTAGCATTAAGGTTAGGGTCAGGGTAAGGGTAAGCGTTAGAGTTAGGGTTACGGTTACAGTTAGGGTTAGGGTTATGGTTAGGTTTAGGTTTAGGGTTAGGGTTAGGGTCAGGATAAGAGTTAGGGTTAGGGATAAGGTTATTGTTCGGTTTAGGTTTCGGGTTGGGGTTAGGGTAAGGGATTGGGTTAAGGTTAGGGTTAGGGTAAGGTTTAGGGTTAGGGTTAGGATTAGGGTAAGGGTAAGGGTAAGGGTTAGGGTTAGGGTTAGGATTAGGGTAAGGGTAAGGGTTAGGGTTAGGGTTAGGGTTAGGGTAAGGGTTAGGGTTAGGGTAAGGGTTAGGATTAGGGTGAGGGTTAGATTTAGGGTTGGGGTTAAGGTTAGATTTAGGGTTTAGGGAAAGGGTAAGGGTTAGGATTAGGGTTAAGGTTAAGGTTAAGGGTAAGGTTAGGGTTAGGGTTAGAGGTAGGGTTAAGGTTAGGGTTAGCGTTAGTGTTAGGGTTAGGTTTAGGGTTAGGGTTAGGGTAAGGGTAAGGGTTAGGTTTAGGATTAGGGTTAATTTTAAGGTTAGGGTAAGGGTTAGGGTTAGGATTAGGGTAAAGTTTAGGGTAGGGTAAGGTTTAGAGTTAGGGTTAAGGTTAGGATTAGAGTTAGGTTTAGGGTTAGGGTAAGGGTAAGGGTTAGGGTTAGGTTTAGGTTTCGGGTTAGGGTTATTGTTTTATGTTAGGGTTAGGGTTAGGTAAGGGCTAGGGTTAGGGTTAGGGTTAGGGTAAGGATTATGTTTAGGGTTAGGGTTAGGGTAAGGGTAAGGGTTAGTGTTAGGGTTAGGGTTAGGGTGAGGTTTAGGGTTAGGGTTAGGGTTAGTGTGAGGGTAAATGTTAGGGTTAAGTTTAGGGTTAGGGTTAGTTTTAGGGTTAGGGTTAGGGTAAGGGGAAGGGTTAGGGTTAGGATTAGGTTTAGGGTTAGGTTAAGGGTTAGGGTTAGGGTTAGGTTTAATTTTAGGGTTGGGGTTAGTTTTAGGGTTAGGGTTAGTGTTAGGGTAAGGGTAAGGGTTAGGGTTAGGATTAGGGTTAGGTTTAGGGTAAGGGTTATGTTTACAGTTAGGGTTACGTTTAGGGTTTGGGTTAGGGTTAGGGTAAGGATAAGGGTTAGGGTTAGGTTTAGGGTTAGGGTTAGGTTTAGTATTGGGGTTAAGTTTAGGGTTAGGGTAAGGGTTAGGGTTAGGGTTAGGGTTAGGGTAAGGGTAAGGGTTAGGGTTAGGGTTAGGGTAAGGGTTATGGTTAGGGTAAGGGTAAGGATTATGGTGAGGGTTAGATTTAGGGTTGGGGTTAAGGTTAGGTTTAGGGTTAGGGTAAGGGTAGGGGTTACGGTTTGGATAGGGTTCGGGTTAGGTAAGGGTAAGGGTTAGGGTTAAGGTTACGATTAGGGTTAGGGTTAGTGTTAGGGTTAGGGTTAGGATTAGGTTTAAGGTTAGGTTTAGGGTAAGTGTTAGGGTTAGGGTTAGGGTTAAGGTTAGGGTTAGGGTTAGGGTTATGGTTAGGTTTAATGTTGGAGTTAGGATAAGGGTAAGGGTTAGTGTTAGAGTTAGGGTTAGGGTTAGGGTAAGGGTAAGGGTTAGGGTTAGGCTTAAGGTTAGGGTTAGGGTTAGGGTTAGGATTAGGTTTAAGGTTAGGGTTAGGGTAAGTGTTAGGGTTAGGGTTATGGTTAAGGTTAGGGTTAGGTTTAGGGTTAGGTTTAATGTTAGGGTTAGGATAAGAGTAAGGGTTAGTGTTAGAGATAGGGTTAGGGTTAGGGTAAGGGTAAGGGATAGGGTTAGGGTTAGGGTTAGGGGATATTTTTAGGGTTAGGTTTAGGGATAGGTTTAGGGTAAGGGTAAGGGTTAGGGTTAGGGATAGGGTTAGGGTTAGGGTAAGGATAAGGGTTAGGGTTAGGGTTAGGGTTAAGGTTAAGGTTAGGGTTAGGGATAGGGTTAGGCTTAGGGTAAGGTTTAGGGTTAGGGTTAGGGTTATGGATAGGTTAAGGGTTAGGGTTAGGGGTTAGGTTTAGGGTTAGGTTTAGAGTAAGGGCTAGGGTTAGGATTAGGCTAAGGGTAAGGGTTACGGTTAGGATTAGGGTTTGTGTTAGGGTAAGGGTTAGAGTTAGGATTAGGGTTAGGATTACATTTAGAGTTAGGTTTAGGGTAAGGGTAAGGGTTAGGGTTAGAGTTAGGTTTAGGGTTGGGTTTAAGTTTAGGGTTAGGGTTAGGTTTAGGGTAAGGGTAAGGGTAAGGGTTAGTGTTAGGGTTAGGGTTAGGGTTAAGCTAAGGGTAAGGGTTAGGGTTAGGGTTCGGGCAAGGTTTAGGATAAGGGTTAGGGTTATTTTTAGGGTAAGGGTAAGGTTGAGGGTTCGGGTTAGGGTTAGGTTTCGGGTTAGAGTAAGGGTAAGGGTTAGTGTTAGGGTTAGGGTTAGGTTTAGGGTTAGGGTAAGGATAAGGGTTAGGATTAGGTTAAGGTTAAGTGTAAGGTTAGGGTTAGGGTTAGAGGTAGGGTTAAGGTTAGTGTTAGCGTTAGGGTTAGGGTTAGGTTTAGGGTTAGGGTTAGGGTAAGGGTAAGGGTTAGGTTTAGGATTAGGGTTAGGGTTAGTTTAAGGGTTGGGGTTAGGGTTTTGGGTTAGGATAGGTTTAGGGTAAGGGCTAGGGTTAGGGTTAGGGTTAGGGTAAGGATTATGGTTAGGGTTAGGGTTAGGGTAAGGGTAAGGGTTAGTGTTAGGGTTAGGGTTAGGGTTAGGTTTAGGGTTAGGGTTAGGGTTGAGGTGAGGGTAAAAGTTATGGTTAAGTTTAGGGTTAGGGTTAGTTTTAGGGTTAGGGTTAGTGCAAGGGGAAGAGTTAGGGTTAGGATTAGGTTTAGGGTTAGGGTAAGGTTTAGGCTTAGGGTTAGGGTTAGGGTTAAGTTTAGGGTTGGGGTTAGTTTTAGGGTTAGGGTTAGTGTTAGGGTAAGCGTAAGGGTTAGGGTTAGGATTAGGGTCAGGGTTAGGGTAAGGGTTATGGTTACGGTTAGGGTTACGTTTAGGGTTTGGGTTAGGGTTAGTGTAAGGATAAGGGTTAGGGTTAGGTTTAGGGTTAGGTTAGGTTTACTATTGGGGTTAAGGTTAGGGTTAGGGTAAGGGTTAGGGTTAGGGTTAGGGTTAGGGTAAGGGCTAGGGTTAGTGTTAGGGTTAGGGTAAGGAATATGGTTATGGTTAGGGTTAGGGTAAGGGTAAGGGTTAGTGTTAGGGTTAGGGTTAGGGTTAGGGTTAGGTTTAGGGTTAGGGTGAGCATAAATTTAGGGTTAAGTTTAGGGTTAGGGTTAGTTTTAGGGTTAGGGTTAGGGGAAGGGTTAGGTTTAGGATTACGTTTAGGGTTAGGGTAAGGGTTAGGGTAAGGGTTAGGGTTAGGGTTAAGTTTAGGGTTGGGGTTAGTTTTAGGGTTAGCTTTAGTGTTAGGGTAAGGGTAAGAGTTAGGGTTAGGATTAGGGTTAGGGTAAGTGTAAGGGTTAGGGTTAGGATTAGGGTTAGGTTTAGGGTAAGGGTTAGGGTTAGGGTAAGGGTTAGGATTAGGGTGAGGTTTAGATTTAGGGTTGGGGTTAAGGTTAGGTTTAGGGTTAGGGTAAGGGTAGGGGTTACGGTTTGGGTTAGGGTTAGGTAAGGGTAAGGGTTAGGGTTAAGGTTACGGTTAGGGTTAGGGTTAGTGTTAGGGTTAGGGTTAGGATTAGGTTTAAGGTTAGGGTTAAGGTAAGTGTTAGGGTTAGGGTTAGGGTTAGGGTTAAGGTTAGGGTTAGGGTTAGGATTAGGGTTAGGTTTAATGTTGGAGTTAGGATAAGGGTAAGGGTTAGTGTTAGAGTTAGGTTTAGGGTTAGGGTAAGGGTAAGGGTTAGGGTTAGGGTTAAGGTTAGGGTTAGTGTTAGTGTTAGGGTTAGGGTTAGGATTAGGTTTAAGGTTAGGGTTAGGGTAAGTGTTAGGGTTAGGGTTAGGGTTAGGGTTAAGGTTAGGGTTCGGTTTGGTTTAAGGTTAGGGTTAGTGTTAGGTTTAGGGTTAGGGTTAGGGTAAGGGTAAGGTTTAGGGTTATGGTTAGGGTAAGCGTTAGGGTTAAGTTTAGGGTTAGGGTTAGGGTTAGGGTAACGGTTAGGGTTAGGGTTTGGGTAAGGTTTAGGGTTAGGTTTCGGGTGAGGGTTAGAGTTATGCTTAGGGTAAGGGTAAGGGTTAGGGTTAGGGTTAGGGTTAGGTTAAGGGTTAGGGTTAGGGTTAGGGTTTAGGGTTAGGTTTAGGGTTAGGATAAGGTTTATGGTTAGGGTTAGGGTAAGTATAGGGGTTAGGGTTAGTGTTAGGGTTAGGTTTAGGGTTGAGTTAAGGTTAGGGTTACGATTAGGGTAAGGGTAAGGGTTATTGTATGTGTTAGGGTTAGGGTTAGGGTTAGCGATAGGGTAAGGGCAAGGGTTAGGGTTTGGTTAGGTTTATTTTAATTGTTAGGGTTAGGGTTAGGGTAAGATAAGGGTTAGGGTTAGGGTTAGGGTTAGAGTTGGGGTTAAGGTTAGGGTTACGGTTAGGGTAAGGGTAAGGGTTAGGGTTAGGGTTAGGTTAAGTGTTAGGGTTAGGGTTAGGGTTAGTGTTAGGGTAAGTTTCAGGGTTAGGGTTAGGGTTAGGGTCAGGTGTTAGGGTTAGGGTTAGGTTAGGGTTAGGTTTAGGGTTAGGGTTAGGGTTAGGGTAAGGGTAAGGGTTAGGTTTAGGGTTATGGTTAGGGTTAAGGTTAGAGTTAGGGTTAGGTTTAGGTTTAGGGTTAGGATAAGGGTAAGGGTTAGGGTTTAGGTTAGGGTTAGCATTAAGGTTAGGGTTAGGGTAAGGGTAAGCGTTAGAGTTAGGGTTATGGTTACGGTTAGGGTTAGGGGTTATGGTTAGGTTTAGGTTTAGGGTTAGGGTAAGGGTTAGGGTTAGGGTTAGGGTTAAGTTTAGGGTTGGGGTTAGTTTTAGGGTTAGCTTTAGTGTTAGGGTAAGGGTAAGAGTTAGGGTTAGGATTAGGGTTAGGGTTAGGGTAAGGGTTATGGTTATGGTTAGGGTTACGTTTAGGGTTTGGGTTAGGGTTAGGGTAAGGATTAGGGTTAGGGTTAGGTTTAGTATTGGGGTTAAGGTTAGGGTTAGGGTAAGGGTTAGGGTTAGGGTTAGGGTTAGGGTAAGGGTTAGGTTTAGGGTTAGGGTTAGGGTAAGGGTTAGGGTTAGGGTAAGGGTTAGGATTAGGGTGAGGGTTAGATTTAGGGTTGGGGTTAGGGTAAGGATAAGGGTTAGGATAGGATTAGGGTTAAGGTTAAGGTTAGGGTTAGGGTTAGCGTTAGGATTAGGGTAAAGGTTAGGGTAGGGTAAGGTTTAGAGTTAGGGTTAAGGTTAGGATTAGAGTTAGGTTTAGGGTTAGGGTAAGGGTAAGGGTTAGGGTTAGGTTTAGGTTTCGGGTTAGGTTAAGGGTTAGGGTTATTGTTTTGGGTTAGGGTTAGGGTTAGGGTAAGGGCTAGGGTTAGGGTTAGGGTTAGGGTAAGGATTATGGTTAGGGTTAGGGTAAGGGTAAGGGTTAATGTTAGGGTTAGGGTTAGGGTTAGGTTTAGGGTTAGGGTTAGGGTTGGGGTGAGGGTAAAAGTTATGGTTAAGTTTTGGGTTAGGGTTAGATTTAGGGTTAGGGTTAGGGTAAGGGGAAGGGTTAGGGTTAGGATTAGGTTTAGGGTTAGGTTAAGGGTTAGGGTTAGGGCTAGGGTTAGGTTTAAGTTTAGGGTTGGGGTTAGTTTTAGGTTTAGGGTTAGTGTTAGGGTAAGGGTAAGGGTTAGGGTTAGGATTAGGGTTAGGGTTAGGGTAAGGGTTATGGTTACAGTTAGGGTTATGTTTAGGGTTTGAGTTAGGGTTAGGGTAAGGATAAGGGTTAGGGTTAGGTTTAGGGTTAGGGTTAGGTTTAGTATTGGGGTTAAGGTTAGGGTTAGGGTAAGGGTTAGGGTTAGGGTTAGGGTTAGGTTTAGGGTAAGGGTAAGGGTTAGGGTTAGGTTTAGGGTTAGGGTAAGGTTTATGGTTCGGGTAAGGGTAAGGATTAGGGTGAGGATTAGATTTAGGGTTGGGGTTAAGGTTAGGTTTAGGGTTAGGGTAAGGGTAGGGGTTACGGTTTGGGTTAGGGTTAGGGTTAGGTAAGGGTAAGGGTTAGGGTTATGGTTACGATTAGGGTTAGGGTTAGTGTTAGGGTTAGGGTTAGGATTAGGTTTAAGGTTAGGGTTAGGGTAAGTGTTAGGGTTAGGGTTAGGGTTAGGGTTAAGGTTAGGGTTAGGGTTAGGGTTAGGTTTAATATTGGAGTTAGGATAAGGGTAAGGGTTAGTGTTAGAGTTAGGTTTAGGGTTAGGGTAAGGGTAAGGGTTAGGGTTAGGGTTAGGGTTAGGATTAGGTTTAAGGTTAGGGTTAGGGTAAGTGTTAGGGTTAGGGTTAGGTTTAAGGTTAGGGTTAGGTTTAGGGTTAGGTTTAATGTTAGGGTTAGGATAAGAGTAAGGGTTAGTGTTAGAGTTAGGGTAAGTGTTAGGGTTAGGGTTAGGGTTAGGATTAAGGTTAGGGTTAGGGTTAGGGTTAGGTTTAATGTTGGAGTTAGGATAAGGGTAAGGGTTAGTGTTAGAGTTAGGGTTAGGTTTAGAGTAAGGGTAAGGGTTAGGGTTAGGGTTAAGGTTAGGGTTAGTGATAGTGTTAGGGTTAGGGTTAGGATTAGGTTTAAGTTTAGGGTTAGGGTAAGTGTTAGGGTTAGGGTTAGGGTTAGGGTTAAGGTAGGGTTCGGTTTAGGTTTAAGGTTAGGGTTAGTGTTAGGTTTAGGGTTAGGGTTAGGGTAAGGGTAAGGATTAGGGTTAGGGTTAGGGTAAACGTTAGGGTTAAGTTTAGGGTTAGGGTTAGGGTTAGGGTAATGGTTAGGGTTAGGGTTAGGGTAAGGTTTAGGGTTAGGGTTCGGGTGAGTGTTAGAGTTATGCTTAGGGTAAGGGTAAGTGTTAGGTTTAGGGTAGGGTTAGGTTAAGGATTAGGGTTAGGGTTTAGGGTTAGGGTTAGGGTTAGGATAAGGGTTAGGGTTAGGGTAAGGTTAAGTGTTAGGGTTAGGATTAGCGTTAGGGTTATGGTTAGGGTTAGGGTAAGTGTAGGGGTTAGGGTTAGTGTTAGGGTTAGGTTTAGGGTTGAGTTAAGGTTATGGTTACGATTAGGGTAAGGGTAAGGGTTATTGTATGTGTTAGGGTTAGGGTTAGGGTTAGCGATAGGGTAAGGGTAAGGGTTAGGGTTTGGTTAGGTTTATTTTAATTGTTAGGGTTAGGGTTAGGGTAAGATAAGGGTTAGGGTTAGGGTTAGGGTTAGAGTTAGGGTAAGGGTAAGTTTTAGGGTAGGGTTAGATTTAGGGTTAGCGTTAGGGTAAGGGTTAGGGTTAGGGTTAGGGTTAGGTTTAGAGTTGGGTTAAGGTTAGGGTTAGGGTTAGGGTAAGGGTAAGGGTAAGAGTTAGGGTTAAGGTTAAGGGTAAGGTTAGGTTTAGGGTTAGAGGTAGGGTTAAGGTTAGGGTTAGCGTTAGGGTTAGGGTTAGGTTTAGGTTTAGGGTTAGGGTAAGGGTAAGGGTTAGGATAGGATTAGGGTTAAGGTTAAGGTTAGGGTTAGGGTTAGGGTTAGGATTAGGGTAAAGGTTAGGGTAGGGTAAGGTTTAGAGTTAGGGTTAAGGTTAGGATTAGAGTTAGGTTTAGGGTTAGGGTAAGGGTAAGGGTTAGGGTTAGGTTTAGGATTCGGGTTAGGTTAAGGGTTAGGGTTATTGTTTTGGGTTAGGGTTAGGGTTAGGGTAAGGGCTAGGGTTAGGGTTAGGCTTAGGGTAGGGATTATGGTTAGGGTTAGGGTAAGGGTAAGTGTTAGTGTTAGGATTAGGGTTAGGGTTAGGGTTAGGTTTAGGGTTAGGGTTAGGGTTAGGGTGAGGATAAAAGTTAGGGTTAAGTTTAGGGTTAGGGTTAGTTTTAGGGTTAGGGTTAGGGTAAGGGGAAGGGTTAGGGTTAGGATTAGGTTTAGAGTTAGGGTGAGGGTTAGGATTAGGGTTAGGGTTAGGGTTAAGTTTAGGGTTGGGGTTAGTTTTAGGGTTAGGGTTAGTGTTAGGGTAAGGGTAAGGTTTAGGGTTAGGATTAGGGTTAGGGTTAGGTTAAGGGTTATGGTTACGGTTAGGGTTACGCTTAGGGTTTGGGTTAGGGTTAGGGTAAGGATAAGGTTTAGGGTAGGTTTAGGGTTAGGGTTAGGTTTAGTATTGGGGTTAAGGTTAGGGTTAGGGTAAGGGTTAGGGTTAGGGTTAGGGTTAGGGTTAGGGTA
The DNA here is from genome assembly GCA_024803745.1 of Megascapheus bottae. Taxonomy (NCBI): domain Eukaryota; kingdom Metazoa; phylum Chordata; class Mammalia; order Rodentia; family Geomyidae; genus Megascapheus; species Megascapheus bottae. Next base: position 844,459 of record JANJXV010000053.1, on the reverse strand, counting down.
AGGGTTAGGGTTAGGATTAGGGTAAGGGTTAGGGTTAGGGTAAGGGTTAGGATTAGGGTGAGGGTTAGATTTAGGGTTGGGGTTAAGGTTAGGTTTAAGGTTAGGGTAAGGGTAGGGGTTACGGTTTGGGTTAGGGTTAGGGTTAGGTAAGGGTAAGGGTTAGGGTTAAGGTTACGGTTAGGGTTAGGGTTAGTGTTAGGGTTAGGGTTAGGGTTAGGGTTAGGTTTAGGGTAAGGGTTAGGGTTAGGGTTAGGGTAAGGTTTAGGGTTAGGGATAGGGTTAGGTTTAGGGTCAGGGTTAGGGTAAGGGTTAAGGTTAGGGTTAGGGTTAGGGTTAGGGTTAAGGTTAGCGTTAGGGATAGGGTAAGGGTAAGGGGTAGGGTTAGGGTAGGGTTAGGGTTAGGGTAAAGGTAAGGTTTAGGGTTAGTGTTAGGTTTAGGGATAGGCTTAAGGTAAGAGTAAGGGTTAGGGATAGTGTTAGGGTTAGGGTTAGGGTTAGGGTTAGGGTTAGGTTTAGGTTTAGGGTTAGGGTAAGGGTAAGGTTTAGGGTTAGGGCTAGGGTTAGCGTTAGGGTTAAGGTTAGGGTTAGGGTTAGGCTTAGGGTAAGGATTAGGGTTAGGGTTAGGATAAGGGTTAGGTTTAGGTTTCGGGTTAGGGTTAGAATTAGGCGTAGGGTAAGGGTAATGGTTAGGGTTAGGGTTAGGTTTAGGGTTAGGTTACGGGTTAGGGTTAGGGTTTAGTGTTAGGGTTAGGGTTAGGGTTAGGATAAGGGTTATGTTTAGGGTAAGGTAAGGGTAAGTGTTAGGGTTAGGGTTAGCGTTAGGGTTATGGTTAGGGTTAGGGTAAGTGTAGGGGTTAGGGTTAGTGTTAGGGTTAGGTTTAGGGTTGAGTTAAGGTTACGGTTACGATTAGGGTAAGGGTAAGGGTTATTGTATGTGTTAGGGTTAGGGTTAGCGATAGGGTAAGGGTAAGGGTTAGGGTTTGGTTAAGTTTATTTTAATTGTTAGGGTTAGGGTTAGGGTAAGATAAGGGTTAGGGTTAGGGTTAGGGTTAGAGTTAGGGTAAGGGTAAGTTTTAGGGTAGGGTTAGATTTAGGGTTAGCGTTAGGGTAAGGGTTAGGGTTCGGGTTAGGTTTAGGTTTAGAGTTGGGGTTAAGTTTAGGGTTAGGGTTAGGGTAAGGGAAAGGGTTAGGGTTAGGGTTAGGTTAAGTGTTAGGGTTAGGGTTAGGGTTAGTGTTAGGGTAAGTTTCAGGGTTAGAGTTAGGGTTAGGGTCAGGTGTTAGGGTTAGGGTTAGGTTAGGGTTAGGTTTAGGGTTAGGGTTAGGGTTATGGTAAGGGTAAGGGTTAGGTTTAGGGTTATGGTTAGGGTTAAGGTTAGGGTTAGGGTTAGGTTTAGGTTTAGGGTTAGGATAAGGGTAAGGGTTAGGGTTAGGGTTAGGGTTAGGGTTAGGGTAAGGGTAAGGTTTAGGGTTAGGGATAGGGTTAGCGTTAGGGTTAAGGTTAGGGTTAGGGTTAGGCTTAGGGTAAGGATTAGGGTTAGGGTTAGGATAAGGGTTAGGTTTAGGTTTCGGGTTAGGGTTAGAATTAGGCGTAGGGTAAGGGTAATGGTTAGGGTTAGGGTTAGGTTTAGGGTTAGGTTACGGGTTAGGGTTAGGGTTTAGTGTTAGGGTTAGGGTTAGGGTTAGGATAAGGGTTATGTTTAGGGTAAGGTAAGGGTAAGTGTTAGGGTTAGGGTTAGCGTTAGGGTTATGGTTAGGGTTAGGGTAAGTGTAGGGGTTGGGGTTAGTGTTAGGGTTAGGGTTAGGGTTGAGTTAAGGTTAGGGTTACGATTAGGGTAAGGGTAAGGGTTATTGTATGTGTTAGGGATAGGGTTAGCGATAGGGTAAGGGTAAAGGTTAGGGTTTGGTTAAGTTTATTTTAATTGTTAGGGTTAGGGTTAGGGTAAGATAAGGGTTAGGGTTAGGGTTAGGGTTAGAGTTAGGGTAAGGGTAAGTTTTAGGGTAGGGTTAGATTTAGGGTTAGCGTTAGGGTAAGGGTTAGGGTTCGGGTTAGGTTTAGGTTTAGAGTTGGGGTTAAGTTTAGGGTTAGGGTTAGGGTAAGGGAAAGGGTTAGGGTTAGGGTTAGGTTAAGTGTTAGGGTTAGGGTTAGGGTTAGTGTTAGGGTAAGTTTCAGGGTTAGGGTTAGGGTTAGGGTCAGGTGTTAGGGTTAGGGTTAGGTTAGGGTTAGGTTTAGGGTTAGGGTTAGGGTTATGGTAAGGGTAAGGGTTAGGTTTAGGGTTATGGTTAGGGTTAAGTTTAGGGTTAGGGTTAGGTTTAGGTTTAGGGTTAGGATAAGGGTAAGGGTTAGGGTTAGGGTTAGGGTAAGGGTAAGGTTTAGGGTTAGGGCTAGGGTTAGCGTTAGGGTTAAGGTTAGGGTTAGGGTTAGGCTTAGGGTAAGGATTAGGGTTAGGGTTAGGATAAGGGTTAGGTTTAGGTTTCGGGTTAGGGTTAGAATTAGGCGTAGGGTAAGGGTAATGGTTAGGGTTAGGGTTAGGTTTAGGGTTAGGTTACGGGTTAGGGTTAGGGTTTAGTGTTAGTGTTAGGGTTAGGGTTAGGATAAGGGTTATGTTTAGGGTAAGGTAAGGGTAAGTGTTAGGGTTAGGGTTAGCGTTAGGGTTATGGTTAGGGTTAGGGTAAGTGTAGGGGTTAGGGTTAGTGTTAGGGTTAGGTTTAGGGTTGAGTTAAGGTTAGGGTTACGATTAGGGTAAGGGTAAGGATTATTGTATGTGTTAGGGTTAGGGTTAGCGATAGGGTAAGGGTAAGGGTTAGGGTTTGGTTAAGTTTATTTTAATTGTTAGGGTTAGGGTTAGGGTAAGATAAGGGTTAGGTTTAGGGTTAGGGTTAGAGTTAGGGTAAGGGTAAGTTTAAGGGTAGGGTTAGATTTAGGGTTAGCGTTAGGGTAAGGGTTAGGGTTCGGGTTAGGTTTAGGTTTAGAGTTGGGGTTAAGTTTAGGGTTAGGGTTAGGGTAAGGGAAAGGGTTAGGGTTAGGGTTAGGTTAAGTGTTAGGGTTAGGGTTAGGGTTAGTGTTAGGGTAAGTTTCAGGGTTAGGGTTAGGGTTAGGGTCAGGTGTTAGGGTTAGGGTTAGGTTTAGGGTTAGGGTTAGGGTTATGGTAAGGGTAAGGGTTAGGTTTAGGGTTATGGTTAGGGTTAAGGTTAGGGTTAGGGTTAAGTTTAGGTTTAGGGTTAGGATAAGGGTAAGGGTTAGGGTTAGGGTTAGGGTTAGGGTAAGGGTAAGGTTTAGGGTTAGGGCTAGGGTTAGCGTTAGGGTTAAGGTTAGGGTTAGGGTTAGGCTTAGGGTAAGGATTAGGGTTAGGGTTAGGATAAGGGTTAGGTTTAGGTTTCGGGTTAGGGTTAGAATTAGGCGTAGGGTAAGGGTAATGGTTAGGGTTAGGGTTAGGTTTAGGGTTAGGTTACGGGTTAGGGTTAGGGTTTAGTGTTAGGGTTAGGGTTAGGGTTAGGATAAGGGTTATGTTTAGGGTAAGGTAAGGGTAAGTGTTAGGGTTAGGGTTAGCGTTAGGGTTATGGTTAGGGTTAGGGTAAGTGTAGGGGTTAGGGTTAGTGTTAGGGTTAGGTTTAGGGTTGAGTTAAGGTTAGGGTTACGATTAGGGTAAGGGTAAGGGTTATTGTATGTGTTAGGGTTAGGGTTAGCGATAGGGTAAGGGTAAAGGTTAGGGTTTGGTTAAGTTTATTTTAATTGTTAGGGTTAGGGTTAGGGTAAGATAAGGGTTAGGGTTAGGGTTAGGGTTAGAGTTAGGGTAAGGGTAAGTTTTAGGGTAGGGTTAGATTTAGGGTTAGCGTTAGGGTAAGGGTTAGGGTTCGGGTTAGGTTTAGGTTTAGAGTTGGGGTTAAGTTTAGGGTTAGGGTTAGGGTAAGGGAAAGGGTTAGGGTTAGGGTTAGGTTAAGTGTTAGGGTTAGGGTTAGGGTTAGTGTTAGGGTAAGTTTCAGGGTTAGGGTTAGGGTTAGGGTCAGGTGTTAGGGTTAGGGTTAGGTTAGGGTTAGGTTTAGGGTTAGGGTTAGGGTTATGGTAAGGGTAAGGGTTAGGTTTAGGGTTATGGTTAGGGTTAAGGTTAGAGTTAGGGTTAGGTTTAGGTTTCGGGTTAGGATAAGGGTAAGGGTTAGGGTTTAGGTTAGGGTTAGCATTAAGGTTAGGGTTAGGGTAAGGGTAAGCGTTAGAGTTAGGGTTATGGTTACGGTTAGGGTTAGGGGTTATGGTTAGGTTTAGGTTTAGGGTTAGGGTAAGGGTTAGGGTTAGGGTTAGGGTTAGGGTTAAGTTTAGGGTTGGGGTTAGTTTTAGGGTTAGCTTTAGTGTTAGGGTAAGGGTAAGAGTTAGGGTTAGGATTAGGGTTAGGGTTAGGGTAAGGGTTATGGTTACGGTTAGGGTTACGTTTAGGGTTTGGGTTAGGGTTAGGGTAAGGATTAGGGTTAGGGTTAGTTGTAGTATTGGGGTTAAGGTTAGGGTTAGGGTAAGGGTTAGGGTTAGGGTTAGGGTTAGGGTTAGGGTAAGGGTTAGGTTTAGGGTTAGGGTTAGGGTAAGGGTTAGGGTTAGGGTAAGGGTTAGGATTAGGGTGAGGGTTAGATTTAGGGTTGGGGTTAAGGTTAGATTTAGGGTTGGGGTAAGGGTAAGGGTTAGGATTAGGGTTAAGGTTAAGGGTAAGGTTTGGGTTAGGGTTAGAGGTAGTGTTAAGGTTAGGGTTAGCCTTAGGTTTAGGGTAAGGTTTAGGGTTAGGGTTAGGGTAAGGGTAAGGGTTAGGATAGGATTAGGGTTAAGGTTAAGGTTAGGGTTAGGGTTAGGGTTAGGATTAGGGTAAAGGTTAGGGTTGGGTAAGTTTTAGAGTTAGGGTCAAGGTTAGGATTAGAGTTAGGTTTAGGGTTAGGGTAAGGGTAAGGGTTAGGGTTAGGTTTAGGGTTCGGGTTAGGTTAAGGGTTAGGGTTATTGTTTTGGGTTAGGGTTAGGGTTAGGGTAAGGGCTAGGGTTAGGGTTAGGGTTAGGGTAAGGATTATGGTTAGGGTTAGGGTAAGGGTAAGGGTTAATGTTAGGGTTAGGGTTAGGGTTAGGTTTAGGGTTAGGGTTAGGGTTGGGGTGAGGGTAAAAGTTAGGGTTAAGTTTTGGGTTAGGGTTAGTTTTAGGGTTAGGGTTAGGGTAAGGGGAAGGGTTAGGTTTAGGATTAGGTTTAGGGTTAGGTTAAGGGTTAGGGTTAGGGTTAGGGTTAGGGTTAAGTTTAGGGTTGGGGTTAGTTTTAGGGTTAGGGTTAGTGTTAGGGTAAGGGTAAGGGTTAGGGTTAGGATTAGGGTTAGGGTTAGGGTAAGGGTTATGGTTACAGTTAGGGTTATGTTTAGGGTTTGAGTTAGGGTTAGGGTAAGGTTAAGGGTTAGGGTTAGGTTTAGGGTTAGGGTTAGGGTAAGGTTAAGTGTTAGGGTTAGGATTAGCGTTAGGGTTATGGTTAGGGTTAGGGTAAGTGTAGGGGTTAGGGTTAGTGTTAGGGTTATGTTTAGGGTTGAGTTAAGGTTAGGGTTACGATTAGGGTAAGGGTAAGGGTTATTGTATGTGTTAGGGTTAGGGTTAGGGTTAGCGATAGGGTAAGGGTAAGGGTTAGGGTTTGGTTAGGTTTATTTTAATTGTTAGGGTTAGGGTTAGGGTAAGATAAGGGTTAGGGTTAGGGTTAGGGTTAGAGTTAGGGTAAGGGTAAGTTTTAGGGTAGGGTTAGATTTAGGGTTAGCGTTAGGGTAAGGGTTAGGGTTAGGGTTAGGGTTAGGTTTAGAGTTGGGTTAAGGTTAGGGTTAGGGTTAGGGTAAGGGTAAGGGTAAGAGTTAGGGTTAAGGTTAAGGGTAAGGTTACGTTTAGGGTTAGAGGTAGGGTTAAGGTTAGGGTTAGCGTTAGGGTTAGGGTTAGGTTTAGGTTTAGGGTTAGGGTAAGGGTAAGGGTTAGGATAGGATTAGGGTTAAGGTTAAGGTTAGGGTTAGGGTTAGGGTTAGGATTAGGGTAAAGGTTAGGGTAGGGTAAGGTTTAGAGTTAGGGTTAAGGTTAGGATTAGAGTTAGGTTTAGGGTTAGGGTAAGGGTAAGGGTTAGGGTTAGGTTTAGGGTTCGGGTTAGGTTAAGGGTTAGGGTTATTGTTTTGGGTTAGGGTTAGGGTTAGGGTAAGGGCTAGGGTTAGGCTTAGGGTAGGGATTATGGTTAGGGTTAGGGTAAGGGTAAGTGTTAGTGTTAGGATTAGGGTTAGGGTTAGGGTTAGGTTTAGGGTTAGGGTTAGGGTTAGGGTGAGGATAAAAGTTAGGGTTAAGTTTAGGGTTAGGGTTAGTTTTAGGGTTAGGGTTAGGGTAAGGGGAAGGGTTAGGGTTAGGATTAGGTTTAGAGTTAGGGTGAGGGTTAGGATTAGGGTTAGGGTTAGGGTTAAGTTTAGGGTTGGGGTTAGTTTTAGGGTTAGGGTTAGTGTTAGGGTAAGGGTAAGGTTTAGGGTTAGGATTAGGGTTAGGGTTAGGTTAAGGGTTATGGTTACGGTTAGGGTTACGCTTAGGGTTTGGGTTAGGGTTAGGGTAAGGATAAGGTTTAGGGTAGGTTTAGGGTTAGGTTAGGTTTAGTATTGGGGTTAAGGTTAGGGTTAGGGTAAGGGTTAGGGTTAGGGTTAGGGTTAGGGTTAGGGTAAGGGTTAGGGTTAGGATTAGGGTAAGGGTTAGGGTTAGGGTAAGGGTTAGGATTAGGGTGAGGGTTAGATTTAGGGTTGTGGTTAAGGTTAGGTTTAAGGTTAGGGTAAGGGTAGGGGTTACGGTTTGGGTTAGGGTTAGGGTTAGGTAAGGGTAAGGGTTAGGGTTAAGGTTACGGTTAGGGTTAGGGTTAGTGTTAGGGTTAGGGTTAGGATTAGGATTAAGGTTATGGTTAGGGTTAGGGTTTAGTGTTAGGGTTAGGGTTAGGGTTAGGGTTAGGTTTAGGGTAAGGGTTAGGGTTAGAGTTAGGGTAAGGGTTAGGGTTAGGGATAGGGTTAGGGTTAGGGTTAGGTTTAGGGTCAGGGTTAGGGTAAGGGTTAAGGTTAGGGTTAGGGTTAGGGTTAGGGTTAAGGTTAGCGTTAGGGTTAGGGTAAGGGTAAGGGGTAGGGTTAGGGTAGGGTTAGGGTTAGGGTAAAGGTAAGGTTTAGGGTTAGTGTTAGGTTTAGGGATAGGCTTAGGGTAAGAGTAAGGGTTAGGGATAGTGTTAGGGTTAGGGTTAGGGTTAGGGTTAGGGTTAGGTTTAGGGTTAGGGTTAGGGTAAGGGTAAGGTTTAGGGTTAGGGCTAGGGTTAGCGTTAGGGTTAAGGTTAGGGTTAGGGTTAGGCTTAGGGTAAGGATTAGGGTTAGGGTTAGGATAAGGGTTAGGTTTAGGTTTCGGGTTAGGGTTAGAATTAGGCGTAGGGTAAGGGTAATGGTTAGGGTTAGGGTTAGGTTTAGGGTTAGGTTACGGGTTAGGGTTAGGGTTTAGTGTTAGGGTTAGGGTTAGGGTTAGGATAAGGGTTATGTTTAGGGTAAGGTAAGGGTAAGTGCTAGGGTTAGGGTTAGCGTTAGGGTTATGGTTAGGGTTAGGGTAAGTGTAGGGGTTAGGGTTAGTGTTAGGGTTAGGTTTAGGGTTGAGTTAAGGTTAGGGTTACGATTAGGGTAAGGGTAAGGGTTATTGTACGTGTTAGGGTTAGGGTTAGCGATAGGGTAAGGGTAAGGGTTAGGGTTTGGTTAAGTTTATTTTAATTGTTAGGGTTAGGGTTAGGGTAAGATAAGGGTTAGGGTTAGGGTTAGGGTTAGAGTTAGGGTAAGGGTAAGTTTTAGGGTAGGGTTAGATTTAGGGTTAGCGTTAGGGTAAGGGTTAGGGTTCGGGTTAGGTTTAGGTTTAGAGTTGGGGTTAAGTTTAGGGTTAGGGTTAGGGTAAGGGAAAGGGTTAGGGTTAGGGTTAGGTTAAGTGTTAGGGTTAGGGTTAGGGTTAGTGTTAGGGTAAGTTTCAGGGTTAGGGTTAGGGTTAGGGTCAGGTGTTAGGGTTAGGGTTAGGTTAGGGTTAGGTTTAGGGTTAGGGTTAGGGTTATGGTAAGGGTAAGGTTTAGGTTTAGGGTTATGGTTAGGGTTAAGGTTAGGGTTAGGGTTAGGTTTAGGTTTAGGGTTAGGATAAGGGTAAGGGTTAGGGTTAGGGTTAGGGTTAGGGTAAGGGTAAGGTTTAGGGTTAGGGCTAGGGTTAGCGTTAGGGTTAAGGTTAGGGTTAGGGTTAGGCTTAGGGTAAGGATTAGGGTTAGGGTTAGGATAAGGGTTAGGTTTAGGTTTCGGGTTAGGGTTAGAATTAGGCGTAGGGTAAGGGTAATGGTTAGGGTTAGGGTTAGGTTTAGGGTTAGGTTACGGGTTAGGGTTAGGGTTTAGTGTTAGGGTTAGGGTTAGGGTTAGGATAAGGGTTATGTTTAGGGTAAGGTAAGGGTAAGTGTTAGGGTTAGGGTTAGCGTTAGGGTTATGGTTAGGGTTAGGGTAAGTGTAGGGGTTAGGGTTAGTGTTAGGGTTAGGTTTAGGGTTGAGTTAAGGTTAGGGTTACGATTAGGGTAAGGGTAAGGGTTATTGTATGTGTTAGGGTTAGGGTTAGCGATAGGGTAAGGGTAAAGGTTAGGGTTTGGTTAAGTTTATTTTAATTGTTAGGGATAGGGTTAGGGTAAGATAAGGGTTAGGGTTAGGGTTAGGGTTAGAGTTAGGGTAAGGGTAAGTTTTAGGGTAGGGTTAGGTTTAGGGTTAGCGTTAGGGTAAGGGTTAGGGTTCGGGTTAGGTTTAGGTTTAGAGTTGGGGTTAAGTTTAGGGTTAGGGTTAGGGTAAGGGAAAGGGTTAGGGTTAGGGTTAGGTTAAGTGTTAGGGTTAGGGTTAGGGTTAGTGTTAGGGTAAGTTTCAGGGTTAGGGTTAGGGTTAGGGTCAGGTGTTAGGGTTAGGGTTAGGTTAGGGTTAGGTTTAGGGTTAGGGTTAGGGTTATGGTAAGGGTAAGGATTAGGTTTAGGGTTATGGTTAGGGTTAAGGTTAGAGTTAGGGTTAGGTTTAGGTTTAGGGTTAGGATAAGGGTAAGGGTTAGGGTTTAGGTTAGGGTTAGCATTAAGGTTAGGGTTAGGGTAAGGGTAAGCGTTAGAGTTAGGGTTATGGTTACGGTTAGGGTTAGGGGTTATGGTTAGGTTTAGGTTTAGGGTTAGGGTAAGGGTTAGGGTTAGGGTTAGGGTTAGGGTTAAGTTTAGGGTTGGGGTTAGTTTTAGGGTTAGCTTTAGTGTTAGGGTAAGGGTAAGAGTTAGGGTTAGGATTAGGGTTAGGGTTAGGGTAAGGGTTATGGTTACGGTTAGGGTTACGTTTAGGGTTTGGGTTAGGGTTAGGGTAAGGATTAGGGTTAGGGTTAGTTGTAGTATTGGGGTTAAGGTTAGGGTTAGGGTAAGGGTTAGGGTTAGGGTTAGGGTTAGGGTTAGGGTAAGGGTTAGGTTTAGGGTTAGGGTTAGGGTAAGGGTTAGGGTTAGGGTAAGGGTTAGGATTAGGGTGAGGGTTAGATTTAGGGTTGGGGTTAAGGTTAGATTTAGGGTTGGGGTAAGGGTAAGGGTTAGGATTAGGGTTAAGGTTAAGGGTAAGGTTTGGGTTAGGGTTAGAGGTAGTGTTAAGGTTAGGGTTAGCGTTAGGTTTAGGGTAAGGTTTAGGGTTAGGGTTAGGGTAAGGGTAAGGGTTAGGATAGGATTAGGGTTAAGGTTAAGGTTAGGGTTAGGGTTAGGGTAAGGATTAGGGTAAAGGTTAGGGTAGGGTAAGTTTTAGAGTTAGGGTCAAGGTTAGGATTAGAGTTAGGTTTAGGGTTAGGGTAAGGGTAAGGGTTAGGGTTAGGTTTAGGGTTCGGGTTAGGTTAAGGGTTAGGGTTATTGTTTTGGGTTAGGGTTAGGGTTAGGGTTAGGGTAAGGGCTAGGGTTAGGGTAAGGATTATGGTTAGGGTTAGGGTAAGGGTAAGGGTTAATGTTAGGGTTAGGGTTAGGGTTAGGTTTAGGGTTAGGGTTAGGGTTGGGGTGAGGGTAAAAGTTAGGGTTAAGTTTTGGGTTAGGGTTAGTTTTAGGGTTAGGGTTAGGGTAAGGGGAAGGGTTAGGGTTAGGATTAGGTTTAGGGTTAGGTTAAGGGTTAGGGTTAGGGTTAGGGTTAGGGTTAAGTTTAGGGTTGGGGTTAGTTTTAGGGTTAGGGTTAGTGTTAGAGTAAGGGTAAGGGTTAGGGTTAGGATTAGGGTTAGGGTTAGGGTAAGGGTTATGGTTACAGTTAGGGTTATGTTTAGGGTTTGAGTTAGGGTTAGGGTAAGGTTAAGGGTTAGGGTTAGGTTTAGGGTTAGGGTTAGGTTTAGTATTGGGGTTAAGGTTAGGGATAGGGTAAGGGTTAGGGTTAGGGTTAGGGTTAGGTTTAGGGTAAGGGTAAGGGTTAGGGTTAGGGTTAGGGTTAGGGTTAGGGTAAGGGTTATGGTGCGGGTAAGGGTAAGGATTAGGGTGAGGGATAGATTTAGGTTTGGGGTTAAGGTTAGGTTTAGGGTTAGGGTAAGGGTAGGGGTTACGGTTTGGTTTAGGGTTAGGGTTAGGTAAGGGTAAGGGTTAGGGTTAAGGTTACGATTAGGGTTAGGGTTAGTTTTAGGGTTAGGGTTAGGATTAGGTTTAAGGTTAGGGTTAGGGTAAGTGTTAGGGTTAGGGTTAGGGTTAGGGTTAAGGTTAGGGTTAGAGTTAGGGTTAGGTTTAATGTTGGAGTTAGGATAAGGGTAAGGGTTAGTGTTAGAGTTAGGGTTAGGGTTAGATTAAGGGTAAGGGTTAGGGTTAGGCTTAAGGTTAGGGTTAGGGTTAGGGTTAGGATTAGGTTTAAGGTTAGGGTTAGGGTAAGTGTTAGGGTTAGGGTTAGGGTATCGGTTAGGGTTAGGTTTAGGGTAAGGTTTAGGGTTAAGTTTCGGGTGAGGGTTAGAGTTATGCTTAGGGTAAGGGTAAGGGTTAGGGTTAGGGTTAGGTTTAGGGTTAGGTTAAGGGTTAGGGTTAGGGTTAGGGTTTAGGGTTAGGGTTAGGGTTAGGATAAGGGTTAGGTTTAGGGTAAGGGTAAGTGTTAGGGTTAGGATTAGCGTTAGGGTTATGGTTAGGGTTAGGGTAAGTGTAGGGGTTAGGGTTAGTGTTAGGGTTAGGTTTAGGTTTGAGTTAAGGTTAGGGTTACGATTAGGGTAAGGGTAAGGGTTATTGTATGTGTTAGGGTTATTGTTAGCGATAGGGTAAGGGTAAGGGTTAGGGTTTGGTTAGGTTTATTTTAATTGTTAGGGTTAGGGTTAGGGTAAGATAAGGGTTAGGGTTAGGGTTAGGGTTAGAGTTAGGGTAAGGGTAAGTTTTAGGGTAGGGTTAGATTTAGGGTTAGCGTTAGGGTAAGGGTTAGGGTTCGGGTTAGGGTTAGGTTTAGAGTTGGGGTTAAGGTTAGGGTTAGGGTTAGGGTAAGGGTAAGGGTAAGAGTTAGGGTTAAGGTTAAGGGTAAGGTTAGGTTTAGGGTTAGAGGAAGGGTTAAGGTTTGGGTTATCGTTAGGGTTAGGGTTAGGGTTAGGGTTAGGGTTAGGGTAAGGGTAAGGGTTAGGATAGGATTAGGGTTAAGGTTAAGTTTAGGGTTACGGTTAGGGTTAGGATTAGGGTAAAGGTTAGGGTAGGGTAAGGTTTAGAGTTAGGGTTAAGGTTAGGATTAGAGTTAGGTTTAGGGTTAGGGTAAGGGTAAGGGTTAGGGTTAGGTTTAGGGTTCGGGTTCGGTTAAGGGTTAGGGTTATTGTTTTGGGTTAGAGTTAGGGTTAGGGTAAGGGCTAGGGTTAGGGTTAGGCTTAGGGTAGGGATTATGGTTAGGGTTAGGGTAAGGGTAAGTGTTAGTGTTAGGGTTAGGGTTAGGGTTAGGTTTAGGGTTAGGGTTAGGGTTAGGGTGAGGGTAAAAGTTAGGGTTAATTTTAGGGTTAGGGTTAGTTTTACGGTTAGGGTTAGGGTAAGGGGAAGGTTTAGGGTTAGGATTAGGTTTAGAGTTAGGGTGAGGGTTAGGATTAGGGTTAGGGTTAGGGTTAAGTTTAGGGTTGGGTTAGTTTTAGGGTTAGGGTTAGTGTTAGGGTAAGGGTAAGGGTTAGGGTTAGGATTAGGGTTAGGGTTAGGTTAAGGGTTATGGTTACGGTTAGGGTTACGCTTAGGATTTGGGTTAGGGTTAGGGTAAGGATAAGGTTTAGGGTAGGTTTAGGGTTAGGGTTAGGTTTAGTATTGGGGTTAAGGTTAGGGTTAGGGTAAGGGTTAGGGTTAGGGTAAGGGTTAGGGTTAGGGTAAGGGTTAGGGTTAGGGTTAGGGTAAGGGTTAGGGTTAGGGTAAGGGTTAGGATTAGGGTGAGGGTTAGATTTAGGGTTGGGGTTAAGGTTAGGTTTAAGGTTAGGGTAAGGGTAGGGGTTACGGTTTGGGTTAGGGTTAGGGTTAGGTAAGGGTAAGGGTTAGGGTTAAGGTTACAGTTAGGGTTAGGGTTAGTGTTAGGGTTAGGGTTAGGATTAGGTTTAAGGTTATGGTTAGGGTTAGGGTTTAGTGTTAGGGTTAGGGTTAGGGTTAGGGTTAGGGTAAGGGTTTGGGTTAGGGTTAGGGTAAGGGTTAGGGTTAGGGATAGGGTTAGGGTTAGGGTTAGGTTTAGGGTGAGGGTTAGGGTAAGGGTTAAGGTTAGGGTTAGGGTTAGGGTTAGGGTTAAGGTTAGGGTTAGGGATAGGGTAAGGGTAAGGGGTAGGGTTAGGGTAGGGTTAGGGTTAGGGTAAAGATAAGGTTTAGGGTTAGTGTTAGGTTTAGGGATAGGCTTAGGGTAAGAGTAAGGGTTAGGGATAGTGTTAGGGTTAGGGTTAGGGTTAGGGTTAGGGTTAGGGTTGGGTTTAAGGTTAGGGTTAGGGTAAGGGTAAGGATTAGGGTTAGGGCTAGGGTTAGCGTTAGGGTTAAGGTTAGGGTTAGGGTTAGGCTTAGGGTAAGGGTTAGGGTTAGGGTTAGGATAAGGGTTAGGTTTAGGTTTCCGGTTAGGGATAGAATTAGGCTTAGGGTAAGGGTAATTGTTAGGGTTAGCGTTAGGTTTAGGGTTAGGTTACGGGTTAGGGTTACGGTTTAGTGTTAGGGTTAGGGTTAGGGTTAGGATAAGGGTTATGGTTAGGGTAAGGTAAGGGTAAGTGTTAGGGTTAGGGTTAGCGTTAGGGTTATGGTTAGGGTTAGAGTAAGGGTAAGGTTTAGGGTTAGGGTTAGGGTTAGGGTAAGGGTAAGGGTTAGGGTTAGGGTTAGGCTTATGGTTAAGGTTAGGGTTAGGTGTAGGGTTAGGATACGGGTAAGAGTTAGGGTTATTGTTAGGGTTAGGCTAAGGGTACGGTTTAGGGTTAGGGTTAGGGCTAGGGTAGGGGTTAGAGTAAGTGTTAGGGATAGGGTTAGGGTTAGGATAAGGGTAAGGTTTAGGGTTAGGTTTAGGGTTAGGCTTTGGGTAAGGGTAAGGGTTAGGGATAGTGTTAGGGTTAGGGTTAGGGTTAGGGTTAGGTTTAGGGTTAGGGTTAGGGTAAGGGTAAGGATTAGGGTTAGGGTTAGGGTTAGCGTTAGGGTTAAGGTTAGGGTTAGGGTTAGGGTTAGGGTAAGGTTTAGGGTTAGGTTAGGGTAAGGGTTATGTTTAGGTTTCGGGTTAGGGTTAGAATTAGGCTTAGGGTAAGGGTAAGGTTAGGGTTAGGGTTAGGTTTAGGGTTAGGTTAATTATTAGGGTTAGGGTTTAGGGTTAGGGTTAGGGTTAGGGTTAGGGTTATGATAAGGGTTAGGGTTAGGGTAAGGTAAGGGTAAGTGTTAGGGTTAGGGTTAGCGTTGGGGTTATGGATAGTGTTAGGGTAACGGTAAGGTTTAGGGTTAGGGTTAGGGTTAGGGTAAGGGTAAGGGTTAGGGTTAGGGTTAGGGTTATGGTTAAGGTTAGGGTTAGGTTTAGGGTTAGGGTACGGGTAAGGGTTAGGTTTAGGGTTAGGGTTAGGCTTAGGGTAAGTTTTAGTGTTAGGGTTAGGGCTAGGGTAGGGGTTAGAGTAAGTGTTAGGGATAGGGTTAAGGTTAGGATAAGTGTAAGGGTTAGGGTTAGGCTTAGGTTTAGGGGTTAGGGTTAGTGTTAGGGTTAGGGTAATGGTTAGGTTTAGGGGTTAGGGGTAGTGTTAGGATTAGTTTAAAAGTTAGGGTTATGGTTAGGGTTAGGATAAGGGTTAGGTTAGGGTTAGGGTTATGGTTAGGGTTAGGGTTAAGGTTAGGGTTAGGGTAAGGTTTAGGGTTAGGGTTAGGTTTAGGGTAAGGGTAAGGGTTAGGGTTAGGATTAGGGTTACGGTTAGGGTTAGGGTTGGGTTTAGGGTTGGGTTTAAGGTTAGGGTTAGGGTTAGGGTTAGGGTAGGGTTAGGGTTATTTTTAGGTTAAGGGTAAGGTTGAGGGTTCGGGTTAGGGTTAGGTTTTGGTTAGAGTAAGGGTAAGGGTTAGGGTTAGGGTAAGGGTAAGGGTTAGGATTAGGGTTAAGGTTAAGGGTAAGGTTAGGGTTAGGGTTACAGGTAGGGTTAAGGTTAGGGTTAGCTTTAGGGTTAGGGTTAGGTTTAGGGTTAGGGTTAGGGTAAGGGTAAGGGTTAGGTTTAGGATTAGGGTTAAGGTTAAGGTTAGGGTTAGGGTTAGGTTTAGGATTAGGGTAAGGGTTAGGGTTAGGGTAAGGGTAAGGATTAGGGTGAGGGTTAGATTTAGGGTTGGGGTTAAGGTTAGGTTTAGGGTTAGGGTAAGGGTAGGGGTTACGGTTTGGGTTAGTGTGAGGGTTAGGTAAGGGTAAGGGTTAGGGTTAAGGTTACGATTATGGTTAGGGTTAGTGTTAGGGTAAGAGTAAGGTTTAGGGTTAGGATTAGAGTTAGGGTTAGGTTAAGGGTTATGGTTACAGTTAGGGTTACGCTTAGGGTTTGGGTTAGGGTTAGGGTAAGGATAAGGTTTAGGGTAGGTTTAGGGTTAGGGTTAGGTTTAGTATTGGGGTTAAGGTTAGGGTTAGGGTTAGGGTTAGGGTAGGGTTAGGGTTATTTTTAGGTTAAGGGTAAGGTTGAGGGTTCGGGTTAGGGTTAGGTTTTGGTTAGAGTAAGGGTAAGGGTTAGGGTTAGGGTTAGGGTTAGGTTTAGGGTTAGGGTAAGGGTAAGGGTTAGGATTAGGGTTAAGGTTAAGGGTAAGGTTAGGGTTAGGGTTACAGGTAGGGTTAAGGTTAGGGTTAGCGTTAGGGTTAGGGTTAGGTTTAGGGTTAGGGTTAGGGTAAGGGTAAGGGTTAGGTTTAGGATTAGGGTTAAGGTTAAGGTTAGGGTTAGGGTTAGGTTTAGGATTAGGGTAAGGGTTAGGGTTAGGGTTAGGGTTAGGGTAAGGGTTAGGGTTAGGGTAAGGGTAAGGATTAGGGTGAGGGTTAGATTTAGGGTTGGGGTTAAGGTTAGGTTTAGGGTTAGGGTAAGGGTAGGGGTTACGGTTTGGGTTAGTGTGAGGGTTAGGTAAGGGTAAGGGTTAGGGTTAAGGTTACGATTATGGTTAGGGTTAGTGTTAGGGTTAGGGTTAGGATTAGGTTTAAGGTTAGGGTTAGGGTAAGGGTTAGGGTTAGGGTTAGGGTTAAGGTTAGGGTTAGGGTTAGGGTTAGGTTTAATGTTTTAGTTAGGATAAGGGAAAGGGTTAGTGTTAGAGTTAGGGTTAGGGTTAGGGTAAGGGTAAGGGTTAGGGTTAGGCTTAAGGTTACGGTTAGTGTTAGTGTTAGGGTTAGGGTTAGGATTAGGTTTAAGGTTAGGGTTAGGTTAAGTGTTAAGGTTAGGGTTTGGGTTAAGGTTAGGGCTAGGGTTAGGGTTAGGTTTAATGTTAGGTTTAGGATAAATGTAAGGGTTAGTGTTAGAGTTAGGGTTAGGGTTAGGGTAAGGGTAAGTGATAGGGTTAGGGTTAGGGTTAGGGGATATTTTTAGGGTTAGGTTTAGGTTTAGGGTTAGTGTAGGGTTAAGGGTTAGGGTTATGGATAGGGTTAGGGTAAGTATAAGGTTTAGGGTTAGGGTTAGGTTTAGGGTAAGGGTAAGGGTTAGGGTTAGGTTAGCGTAAGGGTTAGGTTTAGGTTTCGGGTTACGGTTAGGGGTAGGATTTGGGTTAGGGTAAGGTTAAGGTTTAGGGTTAGGTGTAGGGTGAGGTTTAGGTTTAGTGCTGGGGTTAAGTTTAGGGTTAGGTAAGGGTTAGGCTTAGAGTAAAGTTAGGGTTAGGGTTAGGGTTAGATTTAGGGTTGGGGTTAAGGTTAGGTTTAGGGTTAGGGTAAGGGTAAGGGTTAGGTTTAGGGTTAGGTTTAGGGTTAGGGTAAGGGTAAGGGTTAGGGTTAGGGTTAAGGTTAGGGTTAGGGTAAGTGTTAGGGTTAGGGTTAGGGTTAGGGTTAAGGTTAGGGTTAGGATAAATGTAAGGGTTAGTGTTAGAGTTAGGGTTAGGGTAAGGGTAAGTGATAGGGTTAGGGTTAGGGTTAGGGGATATTTTTAGGGTTAGGTTTAGGGTTAGGGTTAGTGTAGTTTTAAGGGTTAGGGTTATGGATAGGGTTAGGGTAAGTGTAAGGTTTAGAGTTAGGGTTAGGTTTAGGGTAAGGGTAAGGGTTAGGGTTAGGGTTAGGGTTATGGTTAAGGTTAGGGTTAGGTTTAGGGTTAGGATACGGGTAATTGTTAGGGTTAGGGTTAGGGTTAGGCTTAGGGTAAGGTTTAGGGTTAGGGTTAGGGCTAGGGTAGGGGTTAGAGTAAGTGTTAGGGATAGGGTTAGGGTTAAGGATAGTGTTAGGGTTAGGGTTAGGGTTAGGGTTAGGTTTAGGGTTAGGGTTAGGGTTAGGGTAACGGTAAGGATTAGGGTTAGGGTTAGGTTAGCGTAAGGGTTAGGTTTAGGTTTCGGGTTAGGGTTAGGGTTAGGATTTGGGTTAGGGTAAGGTTAAGGTTTAGGGTTAGGTTTAGGGTGAGGTTTAGGTTTAGTGCTGGGGTTAAGTTTAGGGTTAGGGTAAGGGTTAGGCTTAGAGTAAAGTTAGGGTTAGGGTTAGGGTTAGATTTAGGGTTGGGGTTAAGGTTAGGTTTAGGGTTAGGTTAAGGGTAAGGGTTAGGTTTAGGGTTAGGTTTAGGATTAGGGTAAGGGTAAGGGTTAGGGTTAGGGTTAAGGTTAGGGTTAGGGTAAGTGTTGGGGTTAGGGTTAGGGTTAGGTTTAAGGTTAGGGTAACGGTTAGGGTTAGGGTTAGTTTTAGGGTTAGGGTTAGGTTAAGGGTAAAGTTTAGTGTTAGAGTTAGGGTTAGGCAAAGGGTAAGGGTTAGGGTTAGGGTTAGGGTAAGGTTTAGGGTAAGTGTTAGGGCTAGGTAAGGGTTAGGAGTAGGGTTAGGGTTAGCATTAATATTAGTGTTAGGGTTAGGGTAAGGGTAAGGGTTATGGTTAGGGTTAGGGGTTATGGTTAGGGATAGGTTTAGGGTTAGGTTTAGGGTAAGGGTAAGGGTTAGGGTTAGGGATAGGGTTAGGTTTAGGGTTAGGTTTAGGGTTAAGGTTAGGGTTAGATTTAGGATTGGGGTTAGGGTAAGGGAAGGGTTAGGGTTAGGATTAGGGTTAGGGTTAGGGTAAGGGTTAGGGTTAGGGTTAAGTTTAGGATTGGGGTTAGTTTTAGGGTTAGGGTTAGTGTTAGGGTAAGGGTAAGGGTTAGGGTTAGGATTAGGGTTAGGGTTAGGGCAAGGGTTATGGTTATGGTTAGGGTTACGTTTAGGGTTTGGGTTAGGGTAAGGGTTAGTTTTAGGTTTAGGGTTAGGTTTAGTGTTGGGATTAAGGTTAGGGTTAGGGTAAGGGGTAGGGTTAGGGTAAGGTTTAGGGTTACGGTTAGGGTCAGATTTAGGGTTGGGTTTAAGGTTAGGTTTAGGGTTAGGGTAAGGGTAAGGGTTAGAATTAGGGTTAGGGTTAGGGTAAGGGTAAGGGTTAGGGTAGGGTGAGGTTTAGAGTTAGGGTTAAGTTTAGGATTACAGTTAGGTTTAGGGTAAGGGTAAGGGTTAGGGTTAGGGTTAGGGTTAGGATTAGGTTAAGGGTTATGGTTAGGGGTTAGGGTTAGGGTTAGGGTTAGGGTAAGGGCTAGGGTTAGGGTTAGGGTTAGGTTAAGGATTATGGTTAGGGTTAGGGTTAGGGTAAGGGTAAGGGTTAGAGTTAGGGTTAGGGTTAGGGTTAGGTTTAGGGTTAGGGTTAGTGTTAGGGTTAGGGTTAGGGTTTGGGTTAGGGTTAGGGTGAGGGTTAGATTTACGGTTGGGGTTAAGATTAGGTTTAGGGTTAGGGTAAGGGTAGGGGTTACAGTTAGGGTTAGGGTTAGGGTTAGAGTAAGGGTAAGGGTTAGGGTTAGGGTTAAGGTTAGGGTTAGGGTTAGTGTTACGGTTAGGGTTAGGATTAGGTTTAAGGTTAGGTTTAGGGTAAGTGTTAGGGTTAGGGTTAGGGTTAAGTTAGGGTTAGGGTTAGGGTTAGGGTTAGGTTTAATGTTAGGGTTAGGATAAGGGTAAGGGTTAGTGTTAGAGTTAGGGTTAGGGTTAGGGTAAGGGTTAGGGTTAGGGTTAGGGTTAGGTTTAAGGTTAGTGTTAGGGTAAGGGTTAGGGTTAGGGTTAGGGTTAAGGTTAGGGTTGGGGTTAGTTTTACGTTTAGGGTTAGGGTTAGGGTAAGTGTAAGGGTTAGGGTTAGGTTTAGGGTTTGGGTTAGGGTAAGGTTAAGGGTTAGGGTTAGGTTTAGGGTTAGGGTTAGGTTTAGTGTTGGGGTTAAGGTTAGGGTTAGGGTAAGGGTTAGGCTTAGGGAAGGTTTAGGGTTAGGGTTAGGTTTAGATTTAGGGTTGGAGTTAAGGTCAGGTTTAGGGTTAGGGTAAGGTTAAGGGTTAGGGTTAGGGTATGGGTAAGGGTTAGGGTTAGGGTTAAGGTTAGTGTTAGTGTTAGGGTTAGGGTTAGGTTTAAGGTTAGCGTTAGGGTAAGTGTTAGGTTTAAGGTTAGGTTTAGAGTTAAGGTTAGGGTTAGGGTTAGGTTTAGGGTTAGGGTTAGGTTAAGGGTAAGGGTAAGGGTTAGGGTTAGGGTTACGGTAAGGATTATGGTTAGGGTTGGGTTTAGGGTAAGCGTAAGGGTTAGGTTAAGGGTTAGGGTTTGGGTTAGGGTGAGGGTAAAGGTTTGGGTTAAGTTTAGGGTTAGGGTTAGCTTTAGGGTTAGGGTTAGAGTAAGGGGAAGGGTTAGGGTTAGGATTAGGGTTAGGGTTAGGGTAAGGGTTAGGGTTAGGGTTAGGGTTAATGTTAGGGTTGGGGTTAGTTTTACGGTTAGGGTTAGGGTTAGGGTAAGTGTAAGGGTTAGAGTTAGGATTAGGGTTAGGTTTAGGGTAAGGTTATGGTTAGGGTT
Source organism: Megascapheus bottae (assembly GCA_024803745.1). Lineage (NCBI taxonomy): Eukaryota > Metazoa > Chordata > Mammalia > Rodentia > Geomyidae > Megascapheus > Megascapheus bottae. Next base: position 825,058 of record JANJXV010000053.1, on the reverse strand, counting down.
AGGGTTAGGTTTAGGGATTGGGTTAGGGTAAGGTTAAGGGTTAGGGTTAGGTTTAGGGTTAGGGTTAGGTTTAGTGTTGGGGTTAAAGTGAGGGTTAGGGTAAGGGTTAGGCTTAGGGTAAGGTTTACGGTTAGGGTTAGGGTTAGGGTAAGGGAAAGGTTTAGGGTTAGGGATAGGGTTAGGATTAGGTTTAGGGTTAGGGTAAGGGTAAGGGTTAGGGTTAGGGTTAGGTTTAGAGTTAAGGATAGGGTTAGGGTTAGGGTAAGGGTAAGGGTTAGGTTAGGGTTAGGCTCAGGGTTAGGGTAAGGGTTAGATTTAGGGTTAGGGTTGGGTTGAGGGATAGGGTTAGGGTTAGGGTAAGTGTAAGGGTTAGGGTTAGGGTTAAGGTTAGGGTTAGGGTAAAGGTAAGGGTTAGGGTTAGTGTTAGGTTCAGGGTTAGGTTTAGTGTTAAGGTTAGGGGTAGGGTTAGGGTAAGGGTAATAGTTTAGATTAGGTTTGGGTTAGGGTTAGGGTAAGGGTAAGGGTTAGGGTTAGGGTTAGGGTTAGGGTTAGGGTAAGGATAAGGGTTAGGGTAAGGGTAAGGGTTAGGGTTAGGATTAGGGTTAGGGTTAGGTAAGGTTTAGGGTTTGGGTTAGTGTTAGGTTTAGGGTTAGGGTAAGGGTAAATGTTAGGTTTAGGGTTAGGGTTAGGGTAAGGGTAAGGTTTATGTTTAGGGTTATGGTTAGGGTAAGGGTTAGGGTTAGGTTAAGGGTTAGGGTTAGGGTTAGGGTTCGGTTAAGGGTTAGATTTAGGGGTTAGCGTTAGGGTTTGGTTATAGTTAGGATAAGTGTTAGGATTAGGGTTTCAGTTAGGGTTAGGGTAAGTGTTAGAGTTAGGGTTAAGGTTAGGGTAACCGTTAGGATTAGGGTTAGGGTTAGGGTAAGTGTTAGGGTTAGGGTTAGGGTTAGATTAGTTTTAGAGTTAGGGTTAGGGTTAGGGTAAGGGTAAGGGTTAGGGTTAAGGTAACGCTTACGGTTACGGTTACGGTTTGTTTTAGGGTTAGGGTTAGGTTTAGGGTAAGGGTAAGAGTTAAGGTTAGGATTAGGGTTAGGTTTATTGTAAGGGTTAGCGTTAGCGTTAGGTTTAGGGTTAGGGTTAGGGTAAGGGTCAAGGTTGGGTTTAGGGATAAGTTTAGGTTTAGTGTTGGGGTTAAGGTTAGGTTTGGGGTAAGGGTTAGTGTTAGGGTTAGGTTTAGGGTTAGGTTTAGGGTTAGGGTTAGGGTTAGGGTTAGGTTTAGGGTTAGGTTTAGGGTTACGGTTAGGGTTAGGGTTAGGGTTAGGGTAAGGGTATGTGTTAGGGTTAAGGTTAGGGTTAGGATTAGCGTTACTGTAAGGGTAAGGGTTAAGGTTAGGGTTAGGGTTAGGGTTAGGTTTAGGGTAAGGATTAGGGTTAGGTTTAGGTAAGGGTAAGGTTTAGGTTTAGGTTTATGGTTAGGGTTAGGGTAAGGTTAAGTGTTAGGGTTAAGGTTAGGGTTAGGGTTAGGTTTAGGGTTATTGTAAGGGTAAGGGTTAGGATTAGGGTTAGGTTTAAGGTTAGGGTTAGGGTAAGGTTTAGGGTAAGGTTTAGGGTTAGATTAGGGGTTAGGGTAAGGGTAAGTGTTAGGGTTAGGATAATGTTAAGTGTTAGAGTTAGGGTTAGGGTTAGGTTTTGGGGTTCGTGTTAGGGTTAGGGTTAGGGTTAGGGTTAAGGTTAGGGTTAGGGTATGGGTTATGGTTAGGGGTGAGGGTAAGTGTTTGGGTTAGGTTAAGGGTTAGGGTTAATGTTAGGGTTAGTGTTACGATAAGGGTTAGGTTTAGGGTTAGGCTTAGGGTTAGGGTAAGGTTTAGGGTTAGGGTTAGAGTTAGAGTTAGGGTTAGGGTAAGTGTTATGGTTATGGTTAGGGTTAGGGTTAGGGTAAGGGTTAAGGTTTAAGTTTAGGGTTAGGGTAAGGGTTAGGGTTAGGGTTAGGTTTAGGTTTAGGGTTAGGGTTAGGGTTAAGGTTAGGGTTAGATTTAGATTTAGGTTTAGGGTTAGCCTTAGGGTTAGGGTAAGGGTAAGGGTTAGGGTTAGGATTGGGGTTAGGGTTGGGTAAAGTTTAGGGTTAGGGTTACGGTTATGTTTAGGGTTACGATTAGGGAAAGGGTAAGGGTTACGGTTAAGGTTAGGATTAGGTTTAGGGTTAGGGTAAGGTTTAGGGTTAGGGTTAGGGTAAGGGTAAGGGTTAGGGTTAGGTTTAGGATTATAGTTATGGTAAGGTTAAGGGTTAGGTTTAGGGTTAGGGTTAGGTTTAGGGTTAGGTTTATGGGTAGGGTAAGGATAAGGGTTAGGGTTAATGTTAGGGTTAGGGTTAGGGTTAACGTTAGTGTTAGGGTGAGGGTAAGGGTTAGGGTTAGTTTTAGGGTTAGGGTTAGGGTAAGGGTAAGGGTTAGGGGTAGGGTTAGGGTTAGGTTTAGGTTTAGGTTTAGGGTTACGGTTAGGGTTAGGGTTAGCATTAGGGTAAGGGTATGTGTTGGGGTCAGTGTAAGGGTTAGGGTTAGGCT
>JANJXV010000053.1:812500-817500 GCA_024803745.1 Megascapheus bottae | reverse complement strand
AGGGTAAGGGTTAGGGTTAGGGTTAGAGTTAGGTGTAGGTTTGGGGTTAGGGTTAGAGTAAGGGTTACGGTTAGGGTTAGGGTTAGGGTAAGGGTAAGGGTTAGGGTTAGGGTTAGGTTTACGGTTAGCGTTAAAGTTAGGTTTAGGGTTAGGGTAAGGGTAAGGGTTAGGGTTAGGGGTAGGGTTATGGTTAGCGTTAGGGTAAGGGTAAGGGTTAGGGTTAGGTTTAGTGTTAAGGTAAGGGTAAGGGTTAGGGTTAGGGTTAGGGTAAGTGTTAGGGTTAGGGTTAGGGTAAGTGTAGGTTGAGGGTTAGGGTTAGGATAAGGGTTAGGGTTAGGGTTAGGTTTAAAGTTAGGTTAAGGGTAAGTTTTAGGTTAGGGTTATGGTTATGGTTAGGGTAAGGGTTAGGGTTAGGGTTAGAGTTAGGTGTAGGTTTGGGGTTAGGGTTAGAGTAAGGGTTACGGTTAGGGTTAGGGTTAGGGTAAGGGTAAGGGTTAGGGTTAGGGTTAGGTTTACGGTTAGCGTTAAAGTTAGGTTTAGGGTTAGGGTAAGGGTAAGGGTTAGGTTTAGGGGTAGGGTTAGGGTAAGGATTAGTGTTAGGGTTAGGGTTGGGCTAAGTGTTAGTGGTAAGGTAAGGGTTACGGTTAGGGTTAGGGTAAGTTTTAGGGATAGGGTTAGGGAAGGGTTAGGGTTAGGTTTAGTTTTAGGGTTATGTTTAGGTTAACGGTAAGGGTCAGGGTTAAGGTTAGGGTTAGGGTTAGATTTAGGGTTAGGATTAGGGTTAGGGTAAGTGTAAGGGTTAGGTTTAGGATTAGGTTTAGGGTTAGGGTAAGGGTAAGGGTTAGGGTTAGGATTAGGGTTAGGGTATGGTAAGGGTTAGGGTTAGGTTTAGGGTTATGTTTAGGGTAAGGCTAAGGGTTATGGTTAGTGTTAGGGTTAGGTTTAGTGTTGGGGTTAAGGTTAGGATTAGGGTATGTGTTAGGGTTAAGGTTAGGGTTAGGTTTAGGGTTAGGTTTAGGGTTACGGTTAGGGAAGGCTTAGGGTTAGGGTAAGGGTATGTGTTAGGGTTAGGGTTAGTGTTATGGTTAGCGTTAGTGTAAGGGTAAGGGTTAGGGTTAGGTTTAGTGTTAAGGTAAGGGTAAGGGTTATGGTTAGGGTTAGGATAAGGGTTAGGGTTAGGGTTAGGGTTAAATTTAGGTTAAGGGTAAGGTTTAGAGTAGTGTTATGGTTAGGGTTAGGGTAAGGGTTAGGGTTAGGTTTAACGTTAGGTTAAGGGTAAGGGTTTGGGTTAAGGTTAAGGTTAGGTTTAGGATTAGGGTTAGGGTTAGGTTTAGTGTTCTGGTTAGGGTTAGGGTTAGGGTAAGGTTTAGGGTTGGGGTTAGGTTTAGTGTTGGGGTTAGGGTTAGAGTAAGGGTTACCGTTAGGGTTAGGGTTAGGGTAAGGTAAGGGTTAGGGTTAGGGTTAGGGTTACGTTTAGGGTTAAAGTTAGGTTTAGGGTTAGGGTAAGGGTAAGGGTTAAGGTTAGGGGTAGGGTTAGGGTAAGGATTAATGTTAGGGTTAGGGTTAGGCTAATTGTTAGTGGTAGGGTAAGGGTTACGGTTAGGGTTAGGGTAAGTTTTAGGGTTTGGTTTAGGGAAGGTTTAGGGTTAGGTTTAGTTTTAGGGTTATGTTTAGGTTAACGGTAAGGGTTAGGGTTAAGGTTAGGGTTAGGGTTAGATTTAGGGTTAGGATTAGGGTTAGGGTAAGTGTAAGGGTTAGGTTTAAGATTAGGGTTAGGGTTAGGGTAAGGGTTAGGGTAGGGTTAGGGTTAAGGTTAGGGTTAGGTTTTGTTTTAGGTTTAGGGTTAGGGTTAGGTTAAGGGTAAGGGTTAGGGTTAGGATTAGGGTTAGCGTAGGGTATGGGTTAGGGTTAGGTTTAGGGTTAGGGTAAGGGTAAGGGTTATGGTTAGGGTTAGGGTTAGGTTTAGTGTTGGGGTTAAGTTTAGGATTAGGGTATGTGTTAGGTTTAAGGTTAGGGTTAGGTTTAGGGTTAGGTTTAGGGTTACGGTTAGGGTTAGGCTTAGGGTTAGCGTAAGGGTATGTGTTAGGGTTAGGGTTAGGGTTAGGCTTAGGGTAAGGTTTAGGGTTAGGGTTAGGGCTAGGGTAGGGGTTAGAGTAAGTGTTAGGGATAGGGTTAGGGTTAAGGATAGTGTTAGGGTTAGGGTTAGGGTTAGGGTTAGGTTTAGGGTTAGGGTTAGGGTTAGGGTAACGGTAAGGATTAGGGTTAGGGTTAGGTTAGCGTAAGGGTTAGGTTTAGGTTTCGGGTTAGGGTTAGGGTTAGGATTTGTTTTAGGGTAAGGTTAAGGTTTAGGGTTAGGTTTAGGGTGAGGTTTAGGTTTAGTGCTGGGGTTAAGTTTAGGGTTAGGGTAAGGGTTAGGCTTAGAGTAAAGTTAGGGTTAGGGTTAGGGTTAGATTTAGGGTTGGGGTTAAGGTTAGGTTTAGGGTTAGGTTAAGGGTAAGGGTTAGGTTTAGGGTTAGGTTTAGGATTAGGGTAAGGGTAAGGGTTAGGGTTAGGGTTAAGGTTAGGGTTAGGGTAAGTGTTGGGGTTAGGGTTAGGGTTAGGTTTAAGGTTAGGGTAACGGTTAGGGTTAGGGTTAGTTTTAGGGTTAGGGTTAGGTTAAGGGTAAAGTTTAGTGTTAGAGTTAGGGTTAGGCAAAGGGTAAGGGTTAGGGTTAGGGTTAGGGTAAGGTTTAGGGTAAGTGTTAGGGCTAGGTAAGGGTTAGGAGTAGGGTTAGGGTTAGCATTAATATTAGTGTTAGGGTTAGGGTAAGGGTAAGGGTTATGGTTAGGGTTAGGGGTTATGGTTAGGGATAGGTTTAGGGTTAGGTTTAGGGTAAGGGTAAGGGTTAGGGTTAGGGATAGGGTTAGGTTTAGGGTTAGGTTTAGGGTTAAGGTTAGGGTTAGATTTAGGATTGGGGTTAGGGTAAGGGAAGGGTTAGGGTTAGGATTAGGGTTAGGGTTAGGGTAAGGGTTAGGGTTAGGGTTAAGTTTAGGATTGGGGTTAGTTTTAGGGTTAGGGTTAGTGTTAGGGTAAGGGTAAGGGTTAGGGTTAGGATTAGGGTTAGGGTTAGGGCAAGGGTTATGGTTATGGTTAGGGTTACGTTTAGGGTTTGGGTTAGGGTAAGGGTTAGGGTTAGTTTTAGGTTTAGGGTTAGGTTTAGTGTTGGGATTAAGGTTAGGGTTAGGGTAAGGGGTAGGGTTAGGGTAAGGTTTAGGGTTACGGTTAGGGTCAGATTTAGGGTTGGGTTTAAGGTTAGGTTTAGGGTTAGGGTAAGGGTAAGGGTTAGAATTAGGGTTAGGGTTAGGGTAAGGGTAAGGGTTAGGGTAGGGTGAGGTTTAGAGTTAGGGTTAAGTTTAGGATTACAGTTAGGTTTAGGGTAAGGGTAAGGGTTAGGGTTAGGGTTAGGGTTAGGATTAGGTTAAGGGTTATGGTTAGGGGTTAGGGTTAGGGTTAGGGTTAGGGTAAGGGCTAGGGTTAGGGTTAGGGTTAGGTTAAGGATTATGGTTAGGGTTAGGGTTAGGGTAAGGGTAAGGGTTAGAGTTAGGGTTAGGGTTAGGGTTAGGTTTAGGGTTAGGGTTAGTGTTAGGGTTAGGGTTAGGGTTAGGGTTAGGGTGAGGGTTAGATTTACGGTTGGGGTTAAGATTAGGTTTAGGGTTAGGGTAAGGGTAGGGGTTACGGTTAGGGTTAGGGTTAGGGTTAGAGTAAGGGTAAGGGTTAGGGTTAGGGTTAAGGTTAGGGTTAGGGTTAGTGTTACGGTTAGGGTTAGGATTAGGTTTAAGGTTAGGTTTAGGGTAAGTGTTAGGGTTAGGGTTAGGGTTAAGTTAGGGTTAGGGTTAGGGTTAGGGTTAGGTTTAATGTTAGGGTTAGGATAAGGGTAAGGGTTAGTGTTAGAGTTAGGGTTAGGGTTAGGGTAAGGGTTAGGGTTAGGGTTAGGGTTAGGTTTAAGGTTAGTGTTAGGGTAAGGGTTAGGGTTAGGGTTAGGGTTAAGGTTAGGGTTGGGGTTAGTTTTACGTTTAGGGTTAGGGTTAGGGTAAGTGTAAGGGTTAGGGTTAGGTTTAGGGTTTGGGTTAGGGTAAGGTTAAGGGTTAGGGTTAGGTTTAGGGTTAGGGTTAGGTTTAGTGTTGGGGTTAAGGTTAGGGTTAGGGTAAGGGTTAGGCTTAGGGAAGGTTTAGGGTTAGGGTTAGGTTTAGATTTAGGGTTGGAGTTAAGGTCAGGTTTAGGGTTAGGGTAAGGTTAAGGGTTAGGGTTAGGGTATGGGTAAGGGTTAGGGTTAGGGTTAAGGTTAGTGTTAGTGTTAGGGTTAGGGTTAGGTTTAAGGTTAGCGTTAGGGTAAGTGTTAGGTTTAAGGTTAGGTTTAGGGTTAAGGTTAGGGTTAGGGTTAGGTTTAGGGTTAGGGTTAGGTTAAGGGTAAGGGTGAGGGTTAGGGTTAGGGTTACGGTAAGGATTATGGTTAGGGTTGGGTTTAGGGTAAGCGTAAGGGTTAGGTTAAGGGTTAGGGTTTGGGTTAGGGTGAGGGTAAAGGTTTGGGTTAAGTTTAGGGTTAGGGTTACCTTTAGGGTTAGAGTAAGGGGAAGGGTTAGGGTTAGGATTAGGGTTAGGGTTAGGGTAAGGGTTAGGGTTAGGGTTAGGGTTAATGTTAGGGTTGGGGTTAGTTTTACGGTTAGGGTTAGGGTTAGGGTAAGTGTAAGGGTTAGAGTTAGGATTAGGGTTAGGTTTAGGGTAAGGTTATGGTTAGGGTTAGGGTTAGGTTTAGGGATTGGGTTAGGGTAAGGTTAAGGGTTAGGGTTAGGTTTAGGGTTAGGGTTAGGTTTAGGGTTATTGTGAGGGTAAGGGTTAGGATTAGGGTTAGGTTTAAGGTTAGGGTTAGGGTAAGGTTTAGGGTAAGGTTTAGGGTTAGATTAGGGGTTAGGGTAAGGGTAAGTGTTAGGGTTAGGATAATGTTAAGTGTTAGAGTTAGGGTT
>JANJXV010000053.1:792500-810000 GCA_024803745.1 Megascapheus bottae | reverse complement strand
GGTTAGGTTTACGATTAGGGTTAGGGTTAGGGTAAGGGTTAGGGTTAGGGTTAGGGTTAGGGTTAGGTTTAGGGTTAGGGTAAGGGTAAATGTTATCGTTAGGGTTAGGGCTAGGTTTAGTTTTGGGGTTAAGGTTAGGGTTAGGGTAAGTTTTAGGATTAGGGATAGGTTTAGGGTTAGGGTTTGGTTAGGGTTAGGGATAGGGTTAGGGTTCGGGTAAGGGTAAGGTTTAGGGTTAGGGTTAGCATTAGGGTAAGGATAAGGGTTAGGTTAGGGTTAGGGTTAAGGTAAGGGTAAGGGTTAGGGTTGGGGTTAGGTTTAGGGTAAGGGTAAGTGTTCGGGTTAGGGTAAGGATTAGGGTTAGGTTAGGGTAAGGGTTAGGTTAGGGTTACGGTAAGTCTTAGGGTTAGGGTTAGGACAAGGTTTAGGGTTAGGGTTAGTGGTAGAGCTAGGGTAGGGGTTAGGGTTAGGGTTAGGGTTAGGGTTAGGGTAAGGGTTAGGGTTAGGGTTAGGGGTAGGTTTAGGGTTGGGGTTAAGGTTAGGGTTAGGTTAGGGTAAGGGATAGGTTTAGGGTTAGAGTTAGGTTTAATCTTGGGGTTAAGGTTAGGGTTAGGGTTAGGTTAAGGGTACGGCTTAGGGTTAGGTTTGGGGTTAGGTTTAGGGTTGGGGTTAAGGTTAGGGTTAGGGTTTGGGTAAGGCTAAGGGTTAGGGTTAGGGGTAAGGTTACGTTTAGGGTTAGGGTAAGGATAAGCGTTAGGGTTTGGGTTAGGTTTAGGTTTGGGGTTAAGGTTAGGGTTAGGGTAAGGGTAAGGGTAAGGGTAAGGGTTAGGGTTAAGGTTAGGTTTAGGGTTAGGGTTAGGGTAACTGTAAGGTTTAGGGTTAGGGTTAGTGGTAGTGTTAGGTTTAGTGTTGGGGTTAAGGTTTGGGTTAGGGTAAGGGTTAGGGTTAGGGTTGGGGTTAGTGTTGGGGTTAGGGTTAGGGCTAGGGTAAGGGAAAGGGTAAGGGTGAGGATTAGGGTTAGGGTTATGGTTAGGGTTAGGGTTAGGTTTAGATTTGGGGTTAAGGTTAGGGTTAGGGTAAGCATTACATTTATGATTAGGGTTTGGGTAAGGGTAAGGGTTAGCTTTAAAGTTAGGGTTAGGGTTAGGGTAAGGGTAAGGGTTAGGGTTAGGGTTACGGTTAGGGAAAGGGTAAGGTGTAGGGTTAGGTTTAGGGATAGGGTAAGGATTAGGGTTAGGTTTATGGTTAGGGTAAGGGTAAGGTTAGGGTTAGGGTTAGGGTTACGGTTAGGGTTAGGGGTTAGGGTTAGTGTTAGTGTTAGGGTTAGGGTTAGGGTTAGGGTTAGGGTAAGGGTAAGTTTTAGGGTTAGGGGTAGGGTTAGGGTTATGTTAAGGGTTAGGGTTAGAGTTTAGGGTTAGGTTTGGGGTTAAGGTTAGTGATAGGGTTAGGGTAAGGGTTAGGGTTAGGGTTTAGGGTTAGGGTTGGGGTTAAGTTTAGGGTTAGGGTTAGGGTAAGGATTAGGGTTAGGGTTAGGGTTAGGGTAAGGGCAAGGGTTAGGGTTAGGGTGAGGGTTACGGTTAGAGTTAGGGGTTAGGTTTAGTGTTAGGTTCAGGGTTAAAGTTAGGGTAAGGATAAGAGTTAGGGTTAGGGATAGGGTTAGGGATCGGGTTAGGTTTAGGGTAGGGTTAGGGTAAGGGTTAGGGTTAGGGTTATGGTTATGGTTAAAGTTAGGCTCAGAGTTAGGGTAAGGGTAAGGGTTATTGTTAGGGTTAGGGTTAGGGTAAGTGTTAGTTTTAGGGTTAGGGTTAGGGTTAGGGTAAGGGTAAGTTTTAGGGTTAGGGGTAGGATTAGGGTTAGGATAAGAGTTAGGGTTAGGGGTTAGGGTTATGGTTGGGGTTAAGGTTAAGTTTAGGGTTAGGGTAAGGGTTATGGTTAGGTTTAGCATTAGGGTAAGTGTAAGGGTTAGGGTTAAGGTTAAGGTTAGGTGTAGGGTTAGGTTTAGGGTAAGGGTAAGGGTTAGTGTTAGGGTTAGGTTTAGGTTTAGTGTTCGGGTTAAGTTTAGGGATATTGTAAGGGTTATTGTTACGGTTAGGGTTAAGGGTTAGGGTTAGTGTTAGTTTTAGTGATAGGGTTAGGTTAAGGATAAGAGTTAGGGTTGGGGATAGGGTTAGGGTTCGGGTTAGGTTTAAGGTAGGGTTAGGGTAAGGGTTAGGGTTAGGGTTATGTTTATGGTTAATGTTAGGCTTAGAGTTAGGGTAAGGGTAAGGGTTAGGTTTAGGGTAGGGGTTAGGGTAGGGTTAGGATTATGGTTAGGGTAAGTGTTAGGGTTAGGGTTAGGGTAAGGGTAAGGGTTAGGGTTAAGGTTAGCGTTATGGTTAGGTTTAGGGTTAGGGTTAGGGTAAGGGTAAGGGTTAGGGTTAGGGTTAAGGTTAGGTTTAGGTTTAGAGTTAGGGTTAGCGTAAGGCTTAGGGTTAGGGTAAGGGTTAGGGTTAGGGTTAGGGTTATGGTTAGGGTTAGAGTTAGGTTTAGGGTTAGGGTAAGGGTAACGTTAGGGTTAAGGGTAGGGTTAGGGTTAGGTTAAGGGTTACGGTTAGAGGTTAGGGTTAGGGTTAGGGTAAGGGTTAGGGTAAGGGTTAGGGTTAGGGTAAGGCTTAGGGTTAGGGTAAGGGTTAGGGTTAGGTTTAGGGTTATGGTTAGGGTTAGAGTTAGGTTTAGGTTTAGGGTAAGGGTAACGTTAGGGTTAAGGGTAGGGTTAGGGTTAGGTTAAGGATTACGGTTAGAGGTTAGGGTTAGGGTTAGGGTAAGGGTTAGGGTAAGGGTTAGGGTTAGGGTAAGGGTTAGGGTTAGGGTTAGGGTTAGGGTTAGGGTAAGGGTAAGGGTTAGGGTTAGGGTGAGGGTTAGGGTAAGGGTTAGGGTTAGGGTTAGGGTTAAGTTTAGGGTTGGGGTTAGTTTTAGGGTTAGGGTTAGTGTTAGGGTAAGGGTAAGGGTTATGGTTAGGGTTAGGGTTAGGTTTAGTGTTGGGGTTAAGGTTAGGATTTGGGTATATGTTAGGGTTAGTGTTAAGGTTAGGGTTAGGTTTAGGTTTAGGTTTAGGGTTACGGTTAGGGTTAGGCTAAGGGTTAGGGTAAGGGTAAGGGTTAGGGTTAGGGTTAGGGTTATGGTTAGCGTTAGGGTAAGGGTAAGGGTTAGGGTTAGGTTTAGTGTTAAGGTAAGGGTAAGGGTTAGGGTTAGGGTTAGGGTAAGGGTTAGGGTTAGGGTTAGGGTAAGTGTAGGGTGAGGGTTAGGGTTAGGATAAGGGTTAGGGTTAGGGTTAGGTTTAAAGTTAGGTTAAGGGTAAGTTTTAGGTTAGGGTTATGGTTATGGTTAGGGTAAGGGTTAGGGTTAGGGTTAGAGTTAGGTGTAGGTTTGGGGTTAGGGTTAGAGTAAGGGTTACGGTTAGGGTTAGGGTTAGGGTAAGGGTAAGGGTTAGGGTTAGGGTTAGGTTTACGGTTAGCGTTAAAGTTAGGTTTAGGGTTAGGGTAAGGGTAAGGGTTAGGGTTAGGGGTAGGGTTATGGTTAGCGTTAGGGTAAGGGTAAGGGTTAGGGTTAGGTTTAGTGTTAAGGTAAGGGTAAGGGTTAGGGTTAGGGTTAGGGTAAGTGTTAGGGTTAGGGTTAGGGTAAGTGTAGGTTGAGGGTTAGGGTTAGGATAAGGGTTAGGGTTAGGGTTAGGTTTAAAGTTAGGTTAAGGGTAAGTTTTAGGTTAGGGTTATGGTTATGGTTAGGGTAAGGGTTAGGGTTAGGGTTAGAGTTAGGTGTAGGTTTGGGGTTAGGGTTAGGGTTAGGGTTAGGGTTAGGGTTAGGGTTAGGGTTAGCGTTAAAGTTAGGTTTAGGGTTAGGGTAAGGGTAAGGGTTAGGTTTAGGGGTAGGGTTAGGGTAAGGATTAGTGTTAGGGTTAGGGTTGGGCTAAGTGTTAGTGGTAAGGTAAGGGTTACGGTTAGGGTTAGGGTAAGTTTTAGGGATAGGGTTAGGGAAGGGTTAGGGTTAGGTTTAGTTTTAGGGTTATGTTTAGGTTAACGGTAAGGGTCAGGGTTAAGGTTAGGGTTAGGGTTAGGGTTAGGTTTAGGGATTGGGTTAGGGTAAGGTTAAGGGTTAGGGTTAGGTTTAGGGTTAGGGTTAGGTTTAGGGTTATTGTGAGGGTAAGGGTTAGGATTAGGGTTAGGTTTAAGGTTAGGGTTAGGGTAAGGTTTAGGGTAAGGTTTAGGGTTAGATTAGGGGTTAGGGTAAGGGTAAGTGTTAGGGTTAGGATAATGTTAAGTGTTAGAGTTAGGGTTAGGGTTAGGTTTTGGGGTTCGTGTTAGGGTTAGGGTTAGGGTTAGGGTTAAGGTTAGGGTTAGGGTATGGGTTATGGTTAGGGGTGAGGGTAAGTGTTTGGGTTAGGTTAAGGGTTAGGGTTAATGTTAGGGTTAGTGTTACGATAAGGGTTAGGTTTAGGGTTAGGCTTAGGGTTAGGGTAAGGTTTAGGGTTAGGGTTAGAGTTAGAGTTAGGGTTAGGGTAAGTGTTATGGTTATGGTTAGGGTTAGGGTTAGGGTAAGGGTTAAGGTTTAAGTTTAGGGTTAGGGTAAGGGTTAGGGTTAGGGTTAGGTTTAGGTTTAGGGTTAGGGTTAGGGTTAAGGTTAGGGTTAGATTTAGATTTAGGTTTAGGGTTAGCCTTAGGGTTAGGGTAAGGGTAAGGGTTAGGGTTAGGATTGGGGTTAGGGTTGGGTAAAGTTTAGGGTTAGGGTTACGGTTATGTTTAGGGTTACGATTAGGGAAAGGGTAAGGGTTACGGTTAAGGTTAGGATTAGGTTTAGGGTTAGGGTAAGGTTTAGGGTTAGGGTTAGGGTAAGGGTAAGGGTTAGGGTTAGGTTTAGGATTATAGTTATGGTAAGGTTAAGGGTTAGGTTTAGGGTTAGGGTTAGGTTTAGGGTTAGGTTTATGGGTAGGGTAAGGATAAGGGTTAGGGTTAATGTTAGGGTTAGGGTTAGGGTTAACGTTAGTGTTAGGGTGAGGGTAAGGGTTAGGGTTAGTTTTAGGGTTAGGGTTAGGGTAAGGGTAAGGGTTAGGGGTAGGGTTAGGGTTAGGTTTAGGTTTAGGTTTAGGGTTACGGTTAGGGTTAGGGTTAGCATTAGGGTAAGGGTATGTGTTGGGGTCAGTGTTAGGGTTAGGGTTAGGCTTAGGGATAGGTTTAGGGTAAGGTTTAGAGTTAGGTTTAGGGTAAGGGTAAGTCTTAGGGTTAGGGTTAGGGTTAGGGTAAAAGTAAGGGTAAGGATTAGGGTTAGGGTTAGGTTCAGGGTTAGCGTAAGGATAAGGGTTAGGGTTAGGGTTAGGGTTAGGGTTAGGTTAGGCGTTAGGGTAAGGGTAAGTGTTAGGGTTAGGGTTAGAATAAGGGTAAGGGTTAGGGTTAGGGGTGGGGTTAGGGGTTAGAATTAGGGTTTTGGTTAGTGTTAGGTTTAGGATTAGGGTTAGGTTAAGGGTAAGGGTTAGGGTTAGGGTTAGTGTTAGGTTTAGGGTTAGGGTTAGGTTTGGGGCAATTGTTAGGGTTAGGGTTAGGGTTAAGGTTAGGGTTAGGGTTAGGGTTAGGTTTAGGGTTAGGGTTAGGGTAAGGGTAAGGGTTAGGATTAGGGTTAGGGTTAGGGTTAGGATAAGGGTTACGGTTAAGGTAAGGGTTACGGTTAGGGTAAGGTTTACGGTTAGGGTTAGAGTTACGGTTAGGGTTAGAGTTAGGTTTAGGGTGAGGGTAAGGGTAAGGATTAGGGTTAGGGTTAGGGTTAGGGGTTAGGTTTAGTGTTAGGGTTAGGGTAAGGGTTAGGGTTAGGGGTTAGGTTTAGTGTTAGGGTTACGTAAAGGGTTAGGGTTAGGGTTACGGTTAGGGTTAGGATAAGGGTTAGGGTTAGCTTTAGGGTTAGAGTTAGGGTAAGGGTAAGTTTTAGGGTTAGGGTTAGGGTTAGGGTTAGGGTAAGGGTAACGGTAAGGGTTAGGGTGAGTGTTAGGGTTTAGGTAAAGATAGGGTTAGGTTTAGGTTTAGGGTTAGGTTTAGGGTAAGGGTTAGGGTTAGGTTTAGGGTAAGGGTAAGATTTAGGGTTAGTGTTAGGGTTAGTGTTAGGGTTAGGGTTGGGATTAGGTTTAGGGTTAGGGTTAGTGTAAGGGCAATTGTTAGGGTTAGGGTTAGGGTTAAGGTTAGGGTTAGGGTTAGGGTTAGGGTTAGGGTTAGGGTTAGGGTTAGGGTTAGGGTAAGGGTAAGTGTGAGGGTTAGGGTTAAAGTTAGGGTTAGGGTAAGGGTTAGGGTAAGGGTAAGGGTTAGGTTAGGGTTAGTTTTAGCGTTAGGTTAAGGTTTAGGTTTAGGGGTTAGGTTTATGGTTAGGGTTAGGGAAAGGGTTAGGGTTAGGGTTAGGGTAAGGATTAGGGTTAGGGTTAGGGTAAGTGTTAGTGTTAGGGTTAGGTTTAGGTTTAGGATTAGGGTAAGGTTAGGGTTAAGGTTAGGGTAAGGGCAAGGGTTAGGGATAGGGTTAGGGTTGGGTTTAGGGTTAGGGTTAGGGTTAGGGTTAGGGTAAGTGTTAGGGTTAAGGTTAGGGTTAGGGTTAGGGTTAGAGTTAGGGTTAGGGTTAGATTTAGGGTTGGGGTTAAGGTTAGGTTTAGGGTTAGGTAAAGGTAAGGGTTAGGGTTAGGGTTAGGGTTAGGGTTAAGGTAAGGGTAAGGGTTAGGATTAGGGTTAGGATTATGGTAAGGGTTAGGGTTAGGGTTAGGGTTCAGGTTAGGGTTAGGTTTAGTTTTAGGGTTAGGGTTAGGGATAGGGTAAGGGTAAGGGTAAGGTTTACGATTAGGGTTAGGGTTAGGGTAAGGGTTAGGGTTAGGGTTAGGGTTAGGGTTAGGTTTAGGGTTAGGGTAAGGGTAAATGTTATCGTTAGGGTTAGGGCTAGGTTTAGTTTTGGGGTTAAGGTTAGGGTTAGGGTAAGTTTTAGGATTAGGGATAGGTTTAGGGTTAGGGTTTGGTTAGGGTTAGGGATAGGGTTAGGGTTCGGGTAAGGGTAAGGTTTAGGGTTAGGGTTAGCATTAGGGTAAGGATAAGGGTTAGGTTAGGGTTAGGGTTAAGGTAAGGGTAAGGGTTAGGGTTGGGGTTAGGTTTAGGGTAAGGGTAAGTGTTCGGGTTAGGGTAAGGATTAGGGTTAGGTTAGGGTAAGGGTTAGGTTAGGGTTACGGTAAGTCTTAGGGTTAGGGTTAGGACAAGGTTTAGGGTTAGGGTTAGTGGTAGAGCTAGGGTAGGGGTTAGGGTTAGGGTTAGGGTTAGGGTTAGGGTAAGGGTTAGGGTTAGGGTTAGGGGTAGGTTTAGGGTTGGGGTTAAGGTTAGGGTTAGGTTAGGGTAAGGGATAGGTTTAGGGTTAGAGTTAGGTTTAATCTTGGGGTTAAGGTTAGGGTTAGGGTTAGGTTAAGGGTACGGCTTAGGGTTAGGTTTGGGGTTAGGTTTAGGGTTGGGGTTAAGGTTAGGGTTAGGGTTTGGGTAAGGCTAAGGGTTAGGGTTAGGGGTAAGGTTACGTTTAGGGTTAGGGTAAGGATAAGCGTTAGGGTTTGGGTTAGGTTTAGGTTTGGGGTTAAGGTTAGGGTTAGGGTAAGGGTAAGGGTAAGGGTAAGGGTTAGGGTTAAGGTTAGGTTTAGGGTTAGGGTTAGGGTAACTGTAAGGTTTAGGGTTAGGGTTAGTGGTAGTGTTAGGTTTAGTGTTGGGGTTAAGGTTTGGGTTAGGGTAAGGGTTAGGGTTAGGGTTGGGGTTAGTGTTGGGGTTAGGGTTAGGGCTAGGGTAAGGGAAAGGGTAAGGGTGAGGATTAGGGTTAGGGTTATGGTTAGGGTTAGGGTTAGGTTTAGATTTGGGGTTAAGGTTAGGGTTAGGGTAAGCATTACATTTATGATTAGGGTTTGGGTAAGGGTAAGGGTTAGCTTTAAAGTTAGGGTTAGGGTTAGGGTAAGGGTAAGGGTTAGGGTTAGGGTTACGGTTAGGGAAAGGGTAAGGTGTAGGGTTAGGTTTAGGGATAGGGTAAGGATTAGGGTTAGGTTTATGGTTAGGGTAAGGGTAAGGTTAGGGTTAGGGTTAGGGTTACGGTTAGGGTTAGGGGTTAGGGTTAGTGTTAGTGTTAGGGTTAGGGTTAGGGTTAGGGTTAGGGTAAGGGTAAGTTTTAGGGTTAGGGGTAGGGTTAGGGTTATGTTAAGGGTTAGGGTTAGAGTTTAGGGTTAGGTTTGGGGTTAAGGTTAGTGATAGGGTTAGGGTAAGGGTTAGGGTTAGGGTTTAGGGTTAGGGTTGGGGTTAAGTTTAGGGTTAGGGTTAGGGTAAGGATTAGGGTTAGGGTTAGGGTTAGGGTAAGGGCAAGGGTTAGGGTTAGGGTGAGGGTTACGGTTAGAGTTAGGGGTTAGGTTTAGTGTTAGGTTCAGGGTTAAAGTTAGGGTAAGGATAAGAGTTAGGGTTAGGGATAGGGTTAGGGATCGGGTTAGGTTTAGGGTAGGGTTAGGGTAAGGGTTAGGGTTAGGGTTATGGTTATGGTTAAAGTTAGGCTCAGAGTTAGGGTAAGGGTAAGGGTTATTGTTAGGGTTAGGGTTAGGGTAAGTGTTAGTTTTAGGGTTAGGGTTAGGGTTAGGGTAAGGGTAAGTTTTAGGGTTAGGGGTAGGATTAGGGTTAGGATAAGAGTTAGGGTTAGGGGTTAGGGTTATGGTTGGGGTTAAGGTTAAGTTTAGGGTTAGGGTAAGGGTTATGGTTAGGTTTAGCATTAGGGTAAGTGTAAGGGTTAGGGTTAAGGTTAAGGTTAGGTGTAGGGTTAGGTTTAGGGTAAGGGTAAGGGTTAGTGTTAGGGTTAGGTTTAGGTTTAGTGTTCGGGTTAAGTTTAGGGATATTGTAAGGGTTATTGTTACGGTTAGGGTTAAGGGTTAGGGTTAGTGTTAGTTTTAGTGATAGGGTTAGGTTAAGGATAAGAGTTAGGGTTGGGGATAGGGTTAGGGTTCGGGTTAGGTTTAAGGTAGGGTTAGGGTAAGGGTTAGGGTTAGGGTTATGTTTATGGTTAATGTTAGGCTTAGAGTTAGGGTAAGGGTAAGGGTTAGGTTTAGGGTAGGGGTTAGGGTAGGGTTAGGATTATGGTTAGGGTAAGTGTTAGGGTTAGGGTTAGGGTAAGGGTAAGGGTTAGGGTTAAGGTTAGCGTTATGGTTAGGTTTAGGGTTAGGGTTAGGGTAAGGGTAAGGGTTAGGGTTAGGGTTAAGGTTAGGTTTAGGTTTAGAGTTAGGGTTAGCGTAAGGCTTAGGGTTAGGGTAAGGGTTAGGGTTAGGGTTAGGGTTATGGTTAGGGTTAGAGTTAGGTTTAGGGTTAGGGTAAGGGTAACGTTAGGGTTAAGGGTAGGGTTAGGGTTAGGTTAAGGGTTACGGTTAGAGGTTAGGGTTAGGGTTAGGGTAAGGGTTAGGGTAAGGGTTAGGGTTAGGGTAAGGCTTAGGGTTAGGGTAAGGGTTAGGGTTAGGTTTAGGGTTATGGTTAGGGTTAGAGTTAGGTTTAGGTTTAGGGTAAGGGTAACGTTAGGGTTAAGGGTAGGGTTAGGGTTAGGTTAAGGATTACGGTTAGAGGTTAGGGTTAGGGTTAGGGTAAGGGTTAGGGTAAGGGTTAGGGTTAGGGTAAGGGTTAGGGTTAGGGTTAGGGTTAGGGTTAGGGTAAGGGTAAGGGTTAGGGTTAGGGTGAGGGTTAGGGTAAGGGTTAGGGTTAGGGTTAGGGTTAAGTTTAGGGTTGGGGTTAGTTTTAGGGTTAGGGTTAGTGTTAGGGTAAGGGTAAGGGTTATGGTTAGGGTTAGGGTTAGGTTTAGTGTTGGGGTTAAGGTTAGGATTTGGGTATATGTTAGGGTTAGTGTTAAGGTTAGGGTTAGGTTTAGGTTTAGGTTTAGGGTTACGGTTAGGGTTAGGCTAAGGGTTAGGGTAAGGGTAAGGGTTAGGGTTAGGGTTAGGGTTATGGTTAGCGTTAGGGTAAGGGTAAGGGTTAGGGTTAGGTTTAGTGTTAAGGTAAGGGTAAGGGTTAGGGTTAGGGTTAGGGTAAGGGTTAGGGTTAGGGTTAGGGTAAGTGTAGGGTGAGGGTTAGGGTTAGGATAAGGGTTAGGGTTAGGGTTAGGTTTAAAGTTAGGTTAAGGGTAAGTTTTAGGTTAGGGTTATGGTTATGGTTAGGGTAAGGGTTAGGGTTAGGGTTAGAGTTAGGTGTAGGTTTGGGGTTAGGGTTAGAGTAAGGGTTACGGTTAGGGTTAGGGTTAGGGTAAGGGTAAGGGTTAGGGTTAGGGTTAGGTTTACGGTTAGCGTTAAAGTTAGGTTTAGGGTTAGGGTAAGGGTAAGGGTTAGGGTTAGGGGTAGGGTTATGGTTAGCGTTAGGGTAAGGGTAAGGGTTAGGGTTAGGTTTAGTGTTAAGGTAAGGGTAAGGGTTAGGGTTAGGGTTAGGGTAAGTGTTAGGGTTAGGGTTAGGGTAAGTGTAGGTTGAGGGTTAGGGTTAGGATAAGGGTTAGGGTTAGGGTTAGGTTTAAAGTTAGGTTAAGGGTAAGTTTTAGGTTAGGGTTATGGTTATGGTTAGGGTAAGGGTTAGGGTTAGGGTTAGAGTTAGGTGTAGGTTTGGGGTTAGGGTTAGAGTAAGGGTTACGGTTAGGGTTAGGGTTAGGGTAAGGGTAAGGGTTAGGGTTAGGGTTAGGTTTACGGTTAGCGTTAAAGTTAGGTTTAGGGTTAGGGTAAGGGTAAGGGTTAGGTTTAGGGGTAGGGTTAGGGTAAGGATTAGTGTTAGGGTTAGGGTTGGGCTAAGTGTTAGTGGTAAGGTAAGGGTTACGGTTAGGGTTAGGGTAAGTTTTAGGGATAGGGTTAGGGAAGGGTTAGGGTTAGGTTTAGTTTTAGGGTTATGTTTAGGTTAACGGTAAGGGTCAGGGTTAAGGTTAGGGTTAGGGTTAGATTTAGGGTTAGGATTAGGGTTAGGGTAAGTGTAAGGGTTAGGTTTAGGATTAGGTTTAGGGTTAGGGTAAGGGTAAGGGTTAGGGTTAGGATTAGGGTTAGGGTATGGTAAGGGTTAGGGTTAGGTTTAGGGTTATGTTTAGGGTAAGGCTAAGGGTTATGGTTAGTGTTAGGGTTAGGTTTAGTGTTGGGGTTAAGGTTAGGATTAGGGTATGTGTTAGGGTTAAGGTTAGGGTTAGGTTTAGGGTTAGGTTTAGGGTTACGGTTAGGGAAGGCTTAGGGTTAGGGTAAGGGTATGTGTTAGGGTTAGGGTTAGTGTTATGGTTAGCGTTAGTGTAAGGGTAAGGGTTAGGGTTAGGTTTAGTGTTAAGGTAAGGGTAAGGGTTATGGTTAGGGTTAGGATAAGGGTTAGGGTTAGGGTTAGGGTTAAATTTAGGTTAAGGGTAAGTTTTAGAGTAGTGTTATGGTTAGGGTTAGGGTAAGGGTTAGGGTTAGAGTTAGAGTTAGGTTTAGGGTTGGGGTTAAGGTTAGGGTTAGGGTTAGGGTAAGCGTTAGGGTTAGGTTTAACGTTAGGTTAAGGGTAAGGGTTTGGGTTAAGGTTAAGGTTAGGTTTAGGATTAGGGTTAGGGTTAGGTTTAGTGTTCTGGTTAGGGTTAGGGTTAGGGTAAGGTTTAGGGTTGGGGTTAGGTTTAGTGTTGGGGTTAGGGTTAGAGTAAGGGTTACCGTTAGGGTTAGGGTTAGGGTAAGGTAAGGGTTAGGGTTAGGGTTAGGGTTACGTTTAGGGTTAAAGTTAGGTTTAGGGTTAGGGTAAGGGTAAGGGTTAAGGTTAGGGGTAGGGTTAGGGTAAGGATTAATGTTAGGGTTAGGGTTAGGCTAATTGTTAGTGGTAGGGTAAGGGTTACGGTTAGGGTTAGGGTAAGTTTTAGGGTTTGGTTTAGGGAAGGTTTAGGGTTAGGTTTAGTTTTAGGGTTATGTTTAGGTTAACGGTAAGGGTTAGGGTTAAGGTTAGGGTTAGGGTTAGATTTAGGGTTAGGATTAGGGTTAGGGTAAGTGTAAGGGTTAGGTTTAAGATTAGGGTTAGGGTTAGGGTAAGGGTTAGGGTAGGGTTAGGGTTAAGGTTAGGGTTAGGTTTTGTTTTAGGTTTAGGGTTAGGGTTAGGTTAAGGGTAAGGGTTAGGGTTAGGATTAGGGTTAGCGTAGGGTATGGGTTAGGGTTAGGTTTAGGGTTAGGGTAAGGGTAAGGGTTATGGTTAGGGTTAGGGTTAGGTTTAGTGTTGGGGTTAAGTTTAGGATTAGGGTATGTGTTAGGTTTAAGGTTAGGGTTAGGTTTAGGGTTAGGTTTAGGGTTACGGTTAGGGTTAGGCTTAGGGTTAGCGTAAGGGTATGTGTTAGGGTTAGGGTTAGGGTTAGGCTTAGGGTAAGGTTTAGGGTTAGGGTTAGGGCTAGGGTAGGGGTTAGAGTAAGTGTTAGGGATAGGGTTAGGGTTAAGGATAGTGTTAGGGTTAGGGTTAGGGTTAGGGTTAGGTTTAGGGTTAGGGTTAGGGTTAGGGTAACGGTAAGGATTAGGGTTAGGGTTAGGTTAGCGTAAGGGTTAGGTTTAGGTTTCGGGTTAGGGTTAGGGTTAGGATTTGTTTTAGGGTAAGGTTAAGGTTTAGGGTTAGGTTTAGGGTGAGGTTTAGGTTTAGTGCTGGGGTTAAGTTTAGGGTTAGGGTAAGGGTTAGGCTTAGAGTAAAGTTAGGGTTAGGGTTAGGGTTAGATTTAGGGTTGGGGTTAAGGTTAGGTTTAGGGTTAGGTTAAGGGTAAGGGTTAGGTTTAGGGTTAGGTTTAGGATTAGGGTAAGGGTAAGGGTTAGGGTTAGGGTTAAGGTTAGGGTTAGGGTAAGTGTTGGGGTTAGGGTTAGGGTTAGGTTTAAGGTTAGGGTAACGGTTAGGGTTAGGGTTAGTTTTAGGGTTAGGGTTAGGTTAAGGGTAAAGTTTAGTGTTAGAGTTAGGGTTAGGCAAAGGGTAAGGGTTAGGGTTAGGGTTAGGGTAAGGTTTAGGGTAAGTGTTAGGGCTAGGTAAGGGTTAGGAGTAGGGTTAGGGTTAGCATTAATATTAGTGTTAGGGTTAGGGTAAGGGTAAGGGTTATGGTTAGGGTTAGGGGTTATGGTTAGGGATAGGTTTAGGGTTAGGTTTAGGGTAAGGGTAAGGGTTAGGGTTAGGGATAGGGTTAGGTTTAGGGTTAGGTTTAGGGTTAAGGTTAGGGTTAGATTTAGGATTGGGGTTAGGGTAAGGGAAGGGTTAGGGTTAGGATTAGGGTTAGGGTTAGGGTAAGGGTTAGGGTTAGGGTTAAGTTTAGGATTGGGGTTAGTTTTAGGGTTAGGGTTAGTGTTAGGGTAAGGGTAAGGGTTAGGGTTAGGATTAGGGTTAGGGTTAGGGCAAGGGTTATGGTTATGGTTAGGGTTACGTTTAGGGTTTGGGTTAGGGTAAGGGTTAGGGTTAGTTTTAGGTTTAGGGTTAGGTTTAGTGTTGGGATTAAGGTTAGGGTTAGGGTAAGGGGTAGGGTTAGGGTAAGGTTTAGGGTTACGGTTAGGGTCAGATTTAGGGTTGGGTTTAAGGTTAGGTTTAGGGTTAGGGTAAGGGTAAGGGTTAGAATTAGGGTTAGGGTTAGGGTAAGGGTAAGGGTTAGGGTAGGGTGAGGTTTAGAGTTAGGGTTAAGTTTAGGATTACAGTTAGGTTTAGGGTAAGGGTAAGGGTTAGGGTTAGGGTTAGGGTTAGGATTAGGTTAAGGGTTATGGTTAGGGGTTAGGGTTAGGGTTAGGGTTAGGGTAAGGGCTAGGGTTAGGGTTAGGGTTAGGTTAAGGATTATGGTTAGGGTTAGGGTTAGGGTAAGGGTAAGGGTTAGAGTTAGGGTTAGGGTTAGGGTTAGGTTTAGGGTTAGGGTTAGTGTTAGGGTTAGGGTTAGGGTTAGGGTTAGGGTTAGGGTGAGGGTTAGATTTACGGTTGGGGTTAAGATTAGGTTTAGGGTTAGGGTAAGGGTAGGGGTTACGGTTAGGGTTAGGGTTAGGGTTAGAGTAAGGGTAAGGGTTAGGTTTAGGGTTAAGGTTAGGGTTAGGGTTAGTGTTACGGTTAGGGTTAGGATTAGGTTTAAGGTTAGGTTTAGGGTAAGTGTTAGGGTTAGGGTTAGGGTTAAGTTAGGGTTAGGGTTAGGGTTAGGGTTAGGTTTAATGTTAGGGTTAGGATAAGGGTAAGGGTTAGTGTTAGAGTTAGGGTTAGGGTTAGGGTAAGGGTTAGGGTTAGGGTTAGGGTTAGGTTTAAGGTTAGTGTTAGGGTAAGGGTTAGGGTTAGGGTTAGGGTTAAGGTTAGGGTTGGGGTTAGTTTTACGTTTAGGGTTAGGGTTAGGGTAAGTGTAAGGGTTAGGGTTAGGTTTAGGGTTTGGGTTAGGGTAAGGTTAAGGGTTAGGGTTAGGTTTAGGGTTAGGGTTAGGTTTAGTGTTGGGGTTAAGGTTAGGGTTAGGGTAAGGGTTAGGCTTAGGGAAGGTTTAGGGTTAGGGTTAGGTTTAGATTTAGGGTTGGAGTTAAGGTCAGGTTTAGGGTTAGGGTAAGGTTAAGGGTTAGGGTTAGGGTATGGGTAAGGGTTAGGGTTAGGGTTAAGGTTAGTGTTAGTGTTAGGGTTAGGGTTAGGTTTAAGGTTAGCGTTAGGGTAAGTGTTAGGTTTAAGGTTAGGTTTAGGGTTAAGGTTAGGGTTAGGGTTAGGTTTAGGGTTAGGGTTAGGTTAAGGGTAAGGGTGAGGGTTAGGGTTAGGGTTACGGTAAGGATTATGGTTAGGGTTGGGTTTTGGGTAAGCGTAAGGGTTAGGTTAAGGGTTAGGGTTTGGGTTAGGGTGAGGGTAAAGGTTTGGGTTAAGTTTAGGGTTATTGTTAGCTTTAGGGTTAGGGTTAGAGTAAGGGGAAGGGTTAGGGTTAGGATTAGGGTTAGGGTTAGGGTAAGGGTTAGGGTTAGGGTTAGGGTTAATGTTAGGGTTGGGGTTAGTTTTACGGTTAGGGTTAGGGTTAGGGTAAGTGTAAGGGTTAGAGTTAGGATTAGGGTTAGGTTTAGGGTAAGGTTATGGTTAGGGTTAGGGTTAGGTTTAGGGATTGGGTTAGGGTAAGGTTAAGGGTTAGGGTTAGGTTTAGGGTTAGGGTTAGGTTTAGTGTTGGGGTTAAAGTGAGGGTTAGGGTAAGGGTTAGGCTTAGGGTAAGGTTTACGGTTAGGGTTAGGGTTAGGGTAAGGGAAAGGTTTAGGGTTAGGGATAGGGTTAGGATTAGGTTTAGGGTTAGGGTAAGGGTAAGGGTTAGGTTTAGGGTTAGGTTTAGAGTTAAGGATAGGGTTAGGGTTAGGGTAAGGGTAAGGGTTAGGTTAGGGTTAGGCTTAGGGTTAGGGTAAGGGTTAGATTTAGGGTTAGGGTTGGGTTGAGGGATAGGGTTAGGGTTAGGGTAAGTGTAAGGGTTAGGGTTAGGGTTAAGGTTAGGGTTAGGGTAAAGGTAAGGGTTAGGGTTAGTGTTAGGTTTAGGGTTAGGTTTAGTGTTAAGGTTAGGGGTAGGGTTAGGGTAAGGGTAATAGTTTAGATTAGGTTTGGGTTAGGGTTAGGGTAAGGGTAAGGGTTAGGGTTAGGGTTAGGGTTAGGGTTAGGGTAAGGATAAGGGTTAGGGTAAGGGTAAGGGTTAGGGTTAGGATTAGGGTTAGGGTTAGGTAAGGTTTAGGGTTTGGGTTAGTGTTAGGTTTAGGGTTAGGGTAAGGGTAAATGTTAGGTTTAGGGTTAGGGTTAGGGTAAGGGTAAGGTTTATGTTTAGGGTTATGGTTAGGGTAAGGGTTAGGGTTAGGTTAAGGGTTAGGGTTAGGGTTAGGGTTAGGTTAAGGGTTAGATTTAGGGGTTAGCGTTAGGGTTTGGTTATAGTTAGGATAAGTGTTAGGATTAGGGTTTCAGTTAGGGTTAGGGTAAGTGTTAGAGTTAGGGTTAAGGTTAGGGTAACCGTTAGGATTAGGGTTAGGGTTAGGGTAAGTGTTAGGGTTAGGGTTAGGGTTAGATTAGTTTTAGAGTTAGGGTTAGGGTTAGGGTAAGGGTAAGGGTTAGGGTTAAGGTAACGCTTACGGTTACGGTTACGGTTTGTTTTAGGGTTAGGGTTAGGTTTAGGGTAAGGGTAAGAGTTAAGGTTAGGATTAGGGTTAGGTTTATTGTAAGGGTTAGCGTTAGCGTTAGGTTTAGGGTTAGGGTTAGGGTAAGGGTCAAGGTTGGGTTTAGGGATAAGTTTAGGTTTAGTGTTGGGGTTAAGGTTAGGTTTGGGGTAAGGGTTAGTGTTAGGGTTAGGTTTAGGGTTAGGTTTAGGGTTAGGGTTAGGGTTAGGGTTAGGTTTAGGGTTAGGTTTAGGGTTACGGTTAGGGTTAGGGTTAGGGTTAGGGTAAGGGTATGTGTTAGGGTTAAGGTTAGGGTTAGGATTAGCGTTACTGTAAGGGTAAGGGTTAAGGTTAGGGTTAGGGTTAGGGTTAGGTTTAGGGTAAGGATTAGGGTTAGGTTTAGGTAAGGGTAAGGTTTAGGTTTAGGTTTATGGTTAGGGTTAGGGTAAGGTTAAGTGTTAGGGTTAAGGTTAGGGTTAGGGTTAGGTTTAGGGTTATTGTAAGGGTAAGGGTTAGGATTAGGGTTAGGTTTAAGGTTAGGGTTAGGGTAAGGTTTAGGGTAAGGTTTAGGGTTAGATTAGGGGTTAGGGTAAGGGTAAGTGTTAGGGTTAGGATAATGTTAAGTGTTAGAGTTAGGGTTAGGGTTAGGTTTTGGGGTTCGTGTTAGGGTTAGGGTTAGGGTTAGGGTTAAGGTTAGGGTTAGGGTATGGGTTATGGTTAGGGGTGAGGGTAAGTGTTTGGGTTAGGTTAAGGGTTAGGGTTAATGTTAGGGTTAGTGTTACGATAAGGGTTAGGTTTAGGGTTAGGCTTAGGGTTAGGGTAAGGTTTAGGGTTAGGGTTAGAGTTAGAGTTAGGGTTAGGGTAAGTGTTATGGTTATGGTTAGGGTTAGGGTTAGGGTAAGGGTTAAGGTTTAAGTTTAGGGTTAGGGTAAGGGTTAGGGTTAGGGTTAGGTTTAGGTTTAGGGTTAGGGTTAGGGTTAAGGTTAGGGTTAGATTTAGATTTAGGTTTAGGGTTAGCCTTAGGGTTAGGGTAAGGGTAAGGGTTAGGGTTAGGATTGGGGTTAGGGTTGGGTAAAGTTTAGGGTTAGGGTTACGGTTATGTTTAGGGTTACGATTAGGGAAAGGGTAAGGGTTACGGTTAAGGTTAGGATTAGGTTTAGGGTTAGGGTAAGGTTTAGGGTTAGGGTTAGGGTAAGGGTAAGGGTTAGGGTTAGGTTTAGGATTATAGTTATGGTAAGGTTAAGGGTTAGGTTTAGGGTTAGGGTTAGGTTTAGGGTTAGGTTTATGGGTAGGGTAAGGATAAGGGTTAGGGTTAATGTTAGGGTTAGGGTTAGGGTTAACGTTAGTGTTAGGGTGAGGGTAAGGGTTAGGGTTAGTTTTAGGGTTAGGGTTAGGGTAAGGGTAAGGGTTAGGGGTAGGGTT
>JANJXV010000053.1:780000-787500 GCA_024803745.1 Megascapheus bottae | reverse complement strand
AGGGTGAGGGTTAGGGTTAGGATAAGGGTTAGGGTTAGGGTTAGGTTTAAAGTTAGGTTAAGGGTAAGTTTTAGGTTAGGGTTATGGTTATGGTTAGGGTAAGGGTTAGGGTTAGGGTTAGAGTTAGGTGTAGGTTTGGGGTTAGGGTTAGAGTAAGGGTTACGGTTAGGGTTAGGGTTAGGGTAAGGGTAAGGGTTAGGGTTAGGGTTAGGTTTACGGTTAGCGTTAAAGTTAGGTTTAGGGTTAGGGTAAGGGTAAGGGTTAGGGTTAGGGGTAGGGTTATGGTTAGCGTTAGGGTAAGGGTAAGGGTTAGGGTTAGGTTTAGTGTTAAGGTAAGGGTAAGGGTTAGGGTTAGGGTTAGGGTAAGGGTTAGGGTTAGGGTTAGGGTAAGTGTAGGGTGAGGGTTAGGGTTAGGATAAGGGTTAGGGTTAGGGTTAGGTTTAAAGTTAGGTTAAGGGTAAGTTTTAGGTTAGGGTTATGGTTATGGTTAGGGTAAGGGTTAGGGTTAGGGTTAGAGTTAGGTGTAGGTTTGGGGTTAGGGTTAGAGTAAGGGTTACGGTTAGGGTTAGGGTTAGGGTAAGGGTAAGGGTTAGGGTTAGGGTTAGGTTTACGGTTAGCGTTAAAGTTAGGTTTAGGGTTAGGGTAAGGGTAAGGGTTAGGTTTAGGGGTAGGGTTAGGGTAAGGATTAGTGTTAGGGTTAGGGTTGGGCTAAGTGTTAGTGGTAAGGTAAGGGTTACGGTTAGGGTTAGGGTAAGTTTTAGGGATAGGGTTAGGGAAGGGTTAGGGTTAGGTTTAGTTTTAGGGTTATGTTTAGGTTAACGGTAAGGGTCAGGGTTAAGGTTAGGGTTAGGGTTAGATTTAGGGTTAGGATTAGGGTTAGGGTAAGTGTAAGGGTTAGGTTTAGGATTAGGTTTAGGGTTAGGGTAAGGGTAAGGGTTAGGGTTAGGATTAGGGTTAGGCTATGGTAAGGGTTAGGGTTAGGTTTAGGGTTATGTTTAGGGTAAGGCTAAGGGTTATGGTTAGTGTTAGGGTTAGGTTTAGTGTTGGGGTTAAGGTTAGGATTAGGGTATGTGTTAGGGTTAAGGTTAGGGTTAGGTTTAGGGTTAGGTTTAGGGTTACGGTTAGGGAAGGCTTAGGGTTAGGGTAAGGGTATGTGTTAGGGTTAGGGTTAGTGTTATGGTTAGCGTTAGTGTAAGGGTAAGGGTTAGGGTTAGGTTTAGTGTTAAGGTAAGGGTAAGGGTTATGGTTAGGGTTAGGATAAGGGTTAGGGTTAGGGTTAGGGTTAAATTTAGGTTAAGGGTAAGTTTTAGAGTAGTGTTATGGTGAGGGTTAGGGTAAGGGTTAGGGTTAGGGTTAGAGTTAGGTTTAGGGTTGGGGTTAAGGTTAGGGTTAGGGTTAGGGTAAGGGTTAGGGTTAGGTTTAACGTTAGGTTAAGGGTAAGGGTTTGGGTTAAGGTTAAGGTTAGATTTAGGATTAGGGTTAGGGTTAGGTTTAGTGTTCTGGTTAGGGTTAGGGTTAGGGTAAGGTTTAGGGTTGGGGTTAGGTTTAGTGTTGGGGTTAGGGTTAGAGTAAGGGTTACCGTTAGGGTTAGGGTTAGGGTAAGGTAAGGGTTAGGGTTAGGGTTAGGGTTACGTTTAGGGTTAAAGTTAGGTTTAGGGTTAGGGTAAGGGTAAGGGTTAAGGTTAGGGGTAGGGTTAGGGTAAGGATTAATGTTAGGGTTAGGGTTAGGCTAATTGTTAGTGGTAGGGTAAGGGTTACGGTTAGGGTTAGGGTAAGTTTTAGGGTTTGGTTTAGGGAAGGGTTAGGGTTAGGTTTAGTTTTAGGGTTATGTTTAGGTTAACGGTAAGGGTTAGGGTTAAGGTTAGGGTTAGGGTTAGATTTAGGGTTAGGATTAGGGTTAGGGTAAGTGTAAGGGTTAGGTTTAAGATTAGGGTTAGGGTTAGGGTAAGGGTTAGGGTAGGGTTAGGGTTAAGGTTAGGGTTAGGTTTTGTTTTAGGTTTAGGGTTAGGGTTAGGTTAAGGGTAAGGGTTAGGGTTAGGATTAGGGTTAGCGTAGGGTATGGGTTAGGGTTAGGTTTAGGGTTAGGGTAAGGGTAAGGGTTATGGTTAGGGTTAGGGTTAGGTTTAGTGTTGGGGTTAAGTTTAGGATTAGGGTATGTGTTAGGTTTAAGGTTAGGGTTAGGTTTAGGGTTAGGTTTAGGGTTACGGTTAGGGTTAGGCTTAGGGTTAGCGTAAGGGTATGTGTTAGGGTTAGGGTTAGGGTTATGGTTAGCGTTAGGGTAAGGGTAAGGGTTAGGGTTAGGTTTAGTGTTAAGGTAAGGGTAAGGGTTAGGGTTAGGGTTATGGTAAGCGTTAGGGTTAGGGTTAGGGTAAGTGTAGGGTGAGGGCTAGGGTTAGGATAAGGGTTAGGCTTAGGGTTAGGGTTAAAGTTAGGTTAAGGGTAAGTTTTAGGGTAGGGTTATGGTTAGGGTTAGGGTAAGGGTTAGGGTTAGGGTTAGAGTTAGGTTTAGGGTTGGGGTTAAGGTTAGGGTTAGGGTTAGGGTAAGGGTTAGGGTTAGGGTTAGGTTTAGTGTTAGGGTAAGGGTAAGGGTTAGGTTTAAGGTTAAGGTTAGGTTTAGGGTTAGGGTTAGGGTTAGGTTTAGTGTTGTGGTTAAGGTTAGGGTTAGGGTAAGGGTTAGGGTTAGGGTTAGGTTTAGTGTTGGGGTTAGGGTTAGAGTAAGGGTTACGGTTAGGGTTAGGGTTAGGGTAAGGTTAAGGGTTAGGGTTAGAGTTAGAGTTACGTTTAGGGTTAAAGTTAGGTTTAGGGTTAGGGTAAGGGTAAGGGTTAGGGTTAGGGGTAGGTTTAGGGTAAGGATTAGTGTTAGGGTTAGGGTTAGGCTAAGTGTTAGTGGTAGGGTAAGGGTTACGGTTAGGGTTAGGGTAAGTTTTAGGGTTAGGGTTAGGGAAGGGTTAGGGTTAGGTGTAGTTTTAGGGTTATGTTTAGGTTAACGGTAAGGGTCAGGGTTAAGGTTAATGTTAGGGTTAGATTTATGGTTAGGATTAGGGTTAGGGTAAGTGTAAGGGTTAGGTTTAAAATTAGGGTTAGGTTTAGGGTAAGGGTTAGGGTTAGGGTTAGGGTTAGGTTTAGGGTTAGGGTTAGGGTTAGGGTTAGGGTATGGGTAAGGGTTACGGTTAGGGTAAGGGTTGGGTTAGGGTTAGGGTTAGGGTAGGGGTTAGGGTAAGGGAAAGTGTTAGGGTTAGAGTTAGGGTTAGGATAATGGTAAGGGTTAGTGTTAGGGTTAGGGGTTAGGGTAAAGGTTAGGGTTAGGGGTTAGGGTTATGGTTAGGGTAAGGGTAAGGTTTAGGGTTAGGGTTAGGGTTATGTTTAGGGTTAGGGTTAGGTTTACGGTTACGGTTAGGATTAGGGTTAGGGTTAGGTTTAGGGTAAGGTTTAGGGTTAGGGTTAAGTTTAGGGTTAGGGTTAGGTTTAGGGTTAGGTGTAGGGTTAGGGTTAGGGTAAGGGCAAGGGTTAGGGTTAGGATTAGGGTTAAGGTTAGGGTTAGGGTTAGGGTTAGGGTTAGGTTTAGGGTTAGAGTTAGGGTAAGGGTTAGGGTTAGGGTTAGGGTTAGGGTTAGGCTTAGGTTTAGGGTTAGGGTTAGGGTTAGGGGTTAGGATTAGGGATAGGGTTAGGGTTAGGGTTAGGGTTAGGTTTAGGGTAAGGTTTAGGGTTAGGGTTAGGGTTAGGGTAAGTGCAAGGGTTAGGTTTAGGGTTAGGTGTAGGGTAAGGGCAAGGGTTAGGGTTGGGATTAGGGTTAAGGTTAGGGTTAGGGTTATGGTTAGGTTAAGGGTTAGGGTTAGGGTAAGGGTAAGGGTTAGGGTTAGGGTTAAGGTTAGGGTTAGCGTGAGGTTTAGGGTTAGGGTTAGGGTATGGGTAAGGGTTACGTTTAGGGTAAGTGTTAGGGTTAGCGTTGTGTTAGGGTAGGGGTTAGGGTAAGGGAAAGTGTTAGGGTTTGAGTTAGGGTTAGGATAAGGGTAAGGGTTAGGTTAGGGTTAGGGTTAGGGTTAGGGTAAGGGTAAGTGTTAGTGTTAGGGGAAGGGTTACTGTTAGGGTTAGGGTTAGGGTAAGGTTAGGGTTAGAGTTAGGGTTAGGTTTAGGGTTGGGGTTAAGGGTAAGGGTAAAGTTTAGGGTTAGGGATAGGTTTAGGGTTATGGTTAGGTTTAGGGTTAGGATTAGGTTAGGATTAGGGTTAGGTTAAGGGTAAGGTTTAGGGATAGGGTTAGGGTTAGATTTAGTGCTGGGTTAAGGTTAGGGTTAGGTTAAGTGTGAGGGTTAGGGTTAGGTTTAGGTTTAGGGTTAGGTTTAGGGTTACTGTTAGGGATAGGGTTAGGGTAAGGGTATGTGTTAGGGTTAGGGTAAAGGTAAGGGTAAGGGTTAGATTTAGGGTTAGGGTTAGGGTTATGGTTGAGTTTAGGTTTAGGGTTAGAGGAAGGGTTAGGGTTAGGGTTAGGGTAAGGTTTCGGTTTAGGATTATGGTTAGGGTTAGGGTTAGGGTTAGGGTTAGGTTAGGTTTAGGGTTAGGGTTAGAGTTAGGATTAGGGTTATCGAAAGGGTTAGGGTTAGGGTAAGGGTTAGGGTTAGGGTTAGGGTAGGGGTTAGGTTAAGGGTAAGTGTTAGGGTTACGGTTAGGGATAATATAAGGTTAAGGGTTAGGGTTAGGGGTAGGGTTAGAGGTTAGGTTTAGGGTTAGTTTTAGGGTTAGGTTTAGGGTTAGGGTAGGGTAAGGGTAAGGTTTAGGGTTAGGGTTAGGGTTAGGTTTAGTGTTAGGTTTAGGGTTAGGGTTTGGGTAAGGGCAAGGGTTAGGTTTAGGGTTAGGGTTAGGTTAAGGGTTAGTTTTAGGGTTAGTGTTAGAGTTAGAGTAAGTGTAAGGTTTAGGGTTAGTGTTAGGGTTAGGGTTAGGGTAAGGGTTAGGGTTAGTGTTAGGGTTAAGTTTAGGTTAGGGTTAGGGTAAGGGTGGGGGTTAGGGATAGGGTTAGGGTTCGATTTAGTGTTGGGTTAAGGTTAGGCTTAGGGTAAGGGTTAGGGTTTAGGTTAGGTTTACGTTTAGGTTTAGGGTTAGGTTTAGGGTTATGGTTAGGGTTAGGCATAGGGTTAGTGTAAGGTTATGTGTTAGGGTTAGCGTTACGGTAAGGGTAGGGGATAGGGTTAGGGTTAGGGTTAAAATAAGGGAAAGGGTAAGGGTTGGGTTTAGGGTTAGGGTTAGGGTTAGGGTTAGGTTTAGGGTAAGGGTAAGTTTTAGGGTTAGGGTTAGGGTTAGGGTAAGTCTAAAGTTTGGGGTTAGGTTTAGCGTTAGAGTAAGTGTAAGTGTTACGGTTAGGGTTAGGATTAGGGTTAGGGTAAGGGTTAGGGGTAGGGTTAGGGTTAGGTAGGGGTTACGGTAAGGGTAAGTGTTAGGGTTAGGGTTACGGTTAGACTAAGGGCAATGGTTAGGGTTAGGGTCAATGTTACGGGTTAGGGTTATGGTTAAGGTTAGGGGTTAGGGTTAGGGTTAGGTTTAGGGTTAGGGTTAGGTGTTAGGGTTAGTGTTAGGGATAGGTTAAGGGTTAGGGTTATGGTTATCTTTAGGGTTAGGGTTAGGATAAGTTTTAGGATTAGGGTTAGGGTTAGGGTAAGGGTTAGGGTTAGGGGTATGGTTAGGGTAAGTGTTAGAGTTAGGGTTAGGGTTAGGGTTAGGGTAAGGGTTAGGGTTAGGATTAGGGTTAGGGTTAGGATAAGCGTTAGGGTTAGGGGTATGGTTAGGGTAAGTGTTAGAGTTAGGGTTAGGGTTAGGGTTAGGGTAAGGGTTAGGGTTAGGATTAGTGTTAGGGTAAGGGTAAGGGTTAGGTTTAGGGTTAGGGTTAGGTTTAGGGTTAGGTTTAGGGTTAGGGTTAGGGTAAGGGTAAGGGTTAGGTTTAAGATTAGGTTTAGGGTTAGGGTTAGGGTTATGGTTAGGGTAAGGGTAAGGGTTAGGGTTAGGGTTAGGTTTAGGGTTAGGTTTAGGATAAGGTTTATGGTTAGGGTTAGGGTAAGGTTTAGGGTTAGGGTTAGGTTAAGTGTTAGGGTTAGGGTTAGGGTTAGGGTAAGGGTTATTGTTAGGATTAGTGTTAGGGTAAGGGTAAGGGTTAGGTTTAGGGTTAGGGTTAGGTTTACGGTTAGGGTTAGGGTTAGGGTAAGGGTAAGGGTTAGGTTTAAGATTAGGTTTAGGGTCAGGGTTAGGTTTAGGTTTAGGGTTAGTGTTAGTGTAAGGGTAAGATTTAGGGGTAGGGTTAGGGTTAGAGTTAGGGTAAGGGTTAGGGTTAGGTTTAGGGTTAGGTTAGGGTATGGGTAAGGGTTACGGTTAGGGTAAGGGTTGGGTTAGGGTTAGGGTTAGGGTAGGGGTTAGGGTAAGGGAAAGTGTTAGGGTTAGAGTTAGGGTTAGGATAAGGGTAAGGGTTAGTGTTAGGGTTAAGGGTTAGGGTAAAGGTTAGGGTTAGGGGTTATTTTAGGGTTATGGTAAGGGTAAGGGTTAGGGTTAGGGTTAGGGTTAGGGTTAAGATAAGGTTTAGAGTTAGGGTTAGGGTAAGGGTTAGGGTAAGGGTTAGGGTTAGGGTAAGTGTTAGGGTTAGGGTTAGGGTTAGGGTTAGGGTAAGGGTTAGGGTTAGGATTAGTGTTAGGGTAAGGGTAAGGTTCAGGTGTAGGGTTAGGGTTAGGTTTACGGTTAGGGTTAGGGTTAGGGTTAGGGTAAGGGTAAGGGTTAGGTTTAAGATTAGGTTTAGGGTTAGGGTTAGGGTTAGTGTTAGTGTAAGGGTAAGATATAGGGGTAGGGTTAGGGTTAGAGTTAGGGTAATGATTAGGGTTACGGTTAGGTTTAGGGTTAGGGTTAGGGTATGGGTAAGGGTTACGGTTAGGGTAAGGGTTAGGGTTAGGGTTAGGGTAGGGGTTAGGGTAAGGGAAAGTGTTAGGGTTAGAGTTACGGTTAGGATAAGTGTAAGGGTTAGTGTTAGGTTTAGGGGTTAGGGTTAAGGTTAGGGTTAGGGGTTAGTGTTAGTGTTCGGGTTAGGGTTAGGGTTAGGGTTTTGGTAAGGATTAGGGTTAGGGGGTAGTGTTAGTGTTAGGGTTAGGTTAAGTGTTAGAGTTAGGGTTAGGGTTGGGGTTAGGGTTAGGATAAGGGTTAGGGTTAGGGTTAGGGTTAGTGTTCGGGTTAGGGTATGGGTGTTAGTGTTACGGGTAGGATTAGGGTTAGGGTTATTGTTAGGGTTGGGTAAGGTTAGGGTTAGGGTTAGGGTCAGGTTTAGGGTTGGGGTTAAAGTTAGGCTTAGGGTTAGGGTAAGGGTAAGTGTTAGGGTTAGGGTTCGGGATATGGTTAGGTTTAGGGTTAGGGTTAGGCTGATGGTTTGGGATAGGTTTAGGTTTAGGATTAGGTTTTGCGTAAGGGTTAGAGAGAGGGTAAGGGTTAGGGTTAGGGTTAAGGTTAGGGTTAGGTTTAGGGTTAGGGTTAGGGTAAGA
>JANJXV010000053.1:755000-767500 GCA_024803745.1 Megascapheus bottae | reverse complement strand
TAGGGTTAGGATTAGGGTGAGGGTTAGGGTTAGGATTAGGTTTAGGGTTAGGGAAAGGGTAAGGGTTAAGGTTAGAGTTAGGGTAAGGGTTAGGGTAAGGATTAGGGTTAGGGTTAGGGTTAGGGTAAAGGTTAATGTTAGGGATAGGGTTAGGGTTTGGGAAAGGGTAAGGGTTAAGGTCAAGGTTAGGGTAAGGGTTAGGGTAAGGGTTAGGTTAGGGTTAGGGTTATGGTAAGGGTTACGGTTAGGGTTAGGGTTAGGTTTAGGGTTAGGGTTAGGGTAAGGGTTAGGATTAGGGTTAGGGTTAGGTTTAGGGTTAGGTTAGGGTAAGGGTAAGTGTTAGGTTTAGGTTTAGGGTTAGGGTGTGTGTAAGGGTTAGGGTTAGGGTTAGGGTTAGGGTAAGGGTTTGTTTTAGGGTTAGGGTTAGGGTTAGAGGTAGGCTTAGGGTTAGTGTAATGGTAGATGTTAGTATTAGGGTTAGGGTTAGGGTTAGGTTTCGGGTAAGGGTTAGGGTTAGGGTTATGGTTATGGTTAGGGTAAGGGTTATTGTTAGAGTAAGGGTTAGGGTTAGGGTAAGGGTTAGGGTTAGGGTTAGGTTTAGGGTAAGGGTTAGGGGTTAGGGTTAGGGTTAGGTTTAGGGTTAGGGTAAGGGTACGGGTTCGGGTTAGGATTAGGTTTAGGTTTAGGGTTAGGGTTAGGGTAAGGGCAAGGCTTAGTGTTAGGGTTGGGGTTAAGGTTACGGTTAGTATTAGGGTTAGGGTTAGGTTTAGGGTTAGGGTTAGGGTTAGGGTAAGGGTAAGGGTAAGGGTTAGGGTTAGGGTTAAGGTTAGGGTTAAGGTTAGGTTTAGGTTTATGGTTAGGTTTAGAGTAAGTTTTAGGCTTAGGGTTAGGGTTAGTGTTAGAGTTAGGTTTAGGGTTAGGGTAAGGGTAAGGATTAGGGTTAGGGTTAGGTTTAGGGTTAGGATAAGGGTTAGGGTTAGGGGTTAGGTTTAGGGTTAGTGATAGGGTTAGGGTAAGGGTAAGGTTTAGGGTTAGGGATAGGATTAGGGTTAGGGTTAGGGTAAGGGTTAGGGTTAGGGTTATGGTTAGGTTTATGGTTATATTTAGGGTAAGGGTAAGTGTTAGGGTTAGGTTTAGGCTTAGGTTTAGTGTTGGGGTTAAGGTTAGGGTTAGGGTAAGGTTAAGGTTTAGGGTTAGGGTTAGGGTTTACGGTTAGGGTAGGGGTTAGGGGAAGGGTAAGTGTTAGGGTTAAGGTTAGGGATAGGATAAGGTAAGAGTTAGGGTTATGGTTAGAGTTAGGGGTTATGTTTAGTGTTAGGGTTAGGGTTAGGTTTAGGGTTAGCTTTAGGGTAAGGGTAAGGGTTAAGTTTAGGGTTAGGGTTAGGATTAGTGTTAGGTTTAGTGTTAGGGTTAGAGTAAGGGGAAGGGTTAGGGTTATGGTTAAGTTTAGGGTTAGTGTTAGGTTTAGGGTTAGGGTTAGGGGAAGGGCAAGGGTTTGGGTTAGGGTTATGGTTAAGGTTAGGGTTAGGGTTAGGGTTAGGTTTAGGGTTAGGGTTAGGTTTAGGATTAGAGTTTGGTTTAGGGTTAGGGTAAGGGGAAGGGTTAGGTTTAGGGTTAGGGTTAGGGTTAGGTTAAGGGTAAGGGTTAGGGGTTAGGTTTAGGTTTAGGATTAGGGTCAGGGTAAGGGTTAGGTTTAGGGTTAGGGTTAGGGTAAGGGTTAGTTTTAGGGTTAGGGTTAGGGTTAGTTAAGGGGAAGGGTTAGGGTTAGGGTTAGGGTTAGGGTAGTGGTTAGGGTAAGGGTAAGTGTTAGGGTTAGGGTTAGGGATAGGATAAGGGAAAGAGTTAGGGTTAGGGTTAGTGTTAGGGGTTAGTTTTAGGGTTAAGGTTAGGGTTAGGTTAAGGGTTAGGATTAGGGTAAGGGTAAGGGTTAAGGTTAGGGTTAGGGTTAGGGTTAGGGTTTGGGAAAGGGTAAGGGTTAAGGTCAAGGTTAGGGTAAGGGTTAGGGTAAGGGTTAGGTTAGGGTTAGGGTTATGGTAAGGGTTACGGTTAGGGTTAGGGTTAGGTTTAGGGTTAGGGTTAGGGTAAGGGTTAGGATTAGGGTTAGGGTTAGGTTTAGGGTTAGGTTAGGGTAAGGGTAAGTGTTAGGTTTAGGTTTAGGGTTAGGGTGTGTGTAAGGGTTAGGGTTAGGGTTAGGGTTAGGGTAAGGGTTTGTTTTAGGGTTAGGGTTAGGGTTAGAGGTAGGCTTAGGGTTAGTGTAATGGTAGATGTTAGTATTAGGGTTAGGGTTAGGGTTAGGTTTCGGGTAAGGGTTAGGGTTAGGGTTATGGTTATGGTTAGGGTAAGGGTTATTGTTAGAGTAAGGGTTAGGGTTAGGGTAAGGGTTAGGGTTAGGGTTAGGTTTAGGGTAAGGGTTAGGGGTTAGGGTTAGGGTTAGGTTTAGGGTTAGGGTAAGGGTACGGGTTCGGGTTAGGATTAGGTTTAGGTTTAGGGTTAGGGTTAGGGTAAGGGCAAGGCTTAGTGTTAGGGTTGGGGTTAAGGTTACGGTTAGTATTAGGGTTAGGGTTAGGTTTAGGGTTAGGGTTAGGGTTAGGGTAAGGGTAAGGGTAAGGGTTAGGGTTAGGGTTAAGGTTAGGGTTAAGGTTAGGTTTAGGTTTATGGTTAGGTTTAGAGTAAGTTTTAGGCTTAGGGTTAGGGTTAGTGTTAGAGTTAGGTTTAGGGTTAGGGTAAGGGTAAGGATTAGGGTTAGGGTTAGGTTTAGGGTTAGGATAAGGGTTAGGGTTAGGGGTTAGGTTTAGGGTTAGTGATAGGGTTAGGGTAAGGGTAAGGTTTAGGGTTAGGGATAGGATTAGGGTTAGGGTTAGGGTAAGGGTTAGGGTTAGGGTTATGGTTAGGTTTATGGTTATATTTAGGGTAAGGGTAAGTGTTAGGGTTAGGTTTAGGCTTAGGTTTAGTGTTGGGGTTAAGGTTAGGGTTAGGGTAAGGTTAAGGTTTAGGGTTAGGGTTAGGGTTTACGGTTAGGGTAGGGGTTAGGGGAAGGGTAAGTGTTAGGGTTAAGGTTAGGGATAGGATAAGGTAAGAGTTAGGGTTATGGTTAGAGTTAGGGGTTATGTTTAGTGTTAGGGTTAGGGTTAGGTTTAGGGTTAGCTTTAGGGTAAGGGTAAGGGTTAAGTTTAGGGTTAGGGTTAGGATTAGTGTTAGGTTTAGTGTTAGGGTTAGAGTAAGGGGAAGGGTTAGGGTTATGGTTAAGTTTAGGGTTAGTGTTAGGTTTAGGGTTAGGGTTAGGGGAAGGGCAAGGGTTTGGGTTAGGGTTATGGTTAAGGTTAGGGTTAGGGTTAGGGTTAGGTTTAGGGTTAGGGTTAGGTTTAGGATTAGAGTTTGGTTTAGGGTTAGGGTAAGGGGAAGGGTTAGGTTTAGGGTTAGGGTTAGGGTTAGGTTAAGGGTAAGGGTTAGGGGTTAGGTTTAGGTTTAGGATTAGGGTCAGGGTAAGGGTTAGGTTTAGGGTTAGGGTTAGGGTAAGGGTTAGTTTTAGGGTTAGGGTTAGGGTTAGTTAAGGGGAAGGGTTAGGGTTAGGGTTAGGGTTAGGGTAGTGGTTAGGGTAAGGGTAAGTGTTAGGGTTAGGGTTAGGGATAGGATAAGGGAAAGAGTTAGGGTTAGGGTTAGTGTTAGGGGTTAGTTTTAGGGTTAAGGTTAGGGTTAGGTTAAGGGTTAGGATTAGGGTAAGGGTAAGGGTTAAGGTTAGGGTTAGGGTTAGGGTTAGGGTTAGTATTAGGTTTAGTGTTAGGGTTAGGGTAAGGGCAAGTTTTAGGGTTAGGGTTAGGGTTAAGGTTAGGGTTAGGGTTAGGTTTAGGGTAGGAGTTACGGTTAGGGTTAGGTAAGGTTTAGGTTTAGGGTTAGGGTTAGGGTAGGGGATATGGTAAGGGTAAGTGTTAGGGTTAGGGTTAGGGATAGGATAAGCGTAAGGGTTAGGGTTAGGGTTATGGTTAGGGCAAGGGTTAGGTTTCGGGTTTGGGTTAGGGTTAGGTAAAGGGCTAGGGTTAGGGTTAGGGTTAGGTTAGGGTTAGGTTAAGGATTAGGGTTAGGTTTAGGGTTATGGTTAGGGTTAGGGTAGGGCTTAGGGTAAGGGTAAGTGTTAGGGTTAGGGGTAGGGTTAGGATAAGGGTAAGTGTTAGGGTTAGGGTTAGTGTTAGGGTTAGGGATTAGGGTTAGGGTAACGGTTAGGTTAAGGGTTAGGGTTAGGGTTAGGGTTAGGGTTAGGTTTAGGGTTAGGGTTAGGGTTAGGGTAGTTGTTAGGGTAAGGGTAAATGTTAGGGTTAGGGTTAGGGTTAGGATAAGGGTAAGTGTTAGGGTTAGGGTTAGTGTTAGGGTTAGGGAATAGGGTTAGGGTTAGGGGTTAGGGTTAGTGTTAGGGTTAGGGTTAGGGTTAGGGTTAGGGTAAGGGTTAGGGTAAGGGTTAGGGTTAGGTGTTAGGGTTAGTGCTAGGGTTAGCTTAAGGGTTAGGATTAGGGTTAGAGTTAGGTTAAGGTTTGGGTTAGGGTTAGAGTAAGGGTGAGGGTTAGGTTTAGGGTAAGGGTTATGGTTAAGGTTAAGTTTAGGGTTAGGGTTAGGGTTAGGGTAAGGGTAAGGGTTAGGGTTAGGCTTAGTGTTAGGGTAAGGTTTAGTTTTAGGGTTAGGGTTAGGGTTACAGTTAGGTTTAGGGTTAGTGTAATGGTAGAGGTTAGTGTTAGGGTTAGGGTTAGGTTTAGGGTAAGGGTTAGGGCTACGGTTATGGTTATGGTTAGGGTAAGGGTTATTGTTAGAGTTAGGGTTAGGGTTAGGGTAAGGGTTAGGGTTAGGGTTAGGTTTAGGGTAAGGGTTAGGGGTAGGGTTAGAGTTAGTTAAAGGGATAGGGTTAGGGTTAGGGTTAGGTTTAGGGTAAGGGTTAGGGGTAGGGTTAGAGTTAGTTAAAGGGTTAGTGTTAGGGTTAGGGTAAGGTCAAGGGTTAGAGTTAGGGTTAGGGTTAAGTTTAGGGTTAGGTTTAGGGTTAGGGTTAGGGTTAGGTTTAGGTTTAGGGTTAGGGTTAGGGTAGGGGTTAGGGTAAGGGTAAGTGTTAGGGTTAGGGTTAGGGATAGGATAAGGGAAAGAGTTTGGGTTAGGGTTAGGGTTAAGGGTTAGTTTTAGGGTTAGGGTTAGGGTTAGGTTAACGGTTAGGTTTAGGGTAAGGGTAAGGGTTAAGGTTAGGGTTAGGGTTAGGGTTAGTGTTAGGTTTAGTGTTAGGGTTAGGGTAAG
The DNA here is from genome assembly GCA_024803745.1 of Megascapheus bottae. Taxonomy (NCBI): domain Eukaryota; kingdom Metazoa; phylum Chordata; class Mammalia; order Rodentia; family Geomyidae; genus Megascapheus; species Megascapheus bottae. The sequence continues at coordinate 762,235 of JANJXV010000053.1, read as the reverse complement.
GGCAAGGTTTAGGGTTAGGGGTAGGGTTAAGGTTAGGGTTAGGGTTAGGTTTAGGGTAGGGGTTACGGTTAGGGTTAGGTAAGGTTTAGGTTTAGGGTTAGGGTTAGGGTAAGGGTAAGGGTTAGGGTTAGGGTTAGGGTTAGGGTAAGGGTTTGTTTTAGGGTTAGGGTTAGGGTTAGAGGTAGGGTTAGGTTTAGTGTAATGGTAGATGTTAGTATTAGGGTTAGGGTTAGGGTTAGGTTTAGGGTAAGGGTTAGGGTTAGGGTTATGGTTATGGTTAGGGTAAGGGTTATTGTTAGAGTCAGGGTTAGGGTTAGGGTAAGGGTTAGGGTAGGGTTAGGTTTAGGGTAAGGGTTAGGGGTTAGGTTGAGGGTTAGGTTTAGGGTTAGGGTAAGGGTACGGGTTCGGGTTAGGATTAGGTTTAGGTTTAGGGTTAGGGTTAGGGTAAGGGCAAGGCTTAGTGTTAGGGTTGGGGTTAAGGTTAGGGTTAGGTTTAGGGTTAGGGTTAGGTTTAGAGTTAGGGTGAGGGTGAGGGTAAGGGTAAGGGTTAGGGTTAGGGTTAAGGTGAGGGTTAAGGTTAGGTTTAGGTTTATGGTTAGGTTTAGAGTAAGTTTTAGGCTTAGGGTTAGGGTTAGTGTTAGAGTTAGGTTTAGGGTTAGGGTAAGGGTAAGGGTTAGGGTTAGGGTTAGGTTTAGGGTTAGGATAAGGGTTAGGGTTAGGGGTTAGGTTTAGGGTTAGGGTTAGGGTTAGGGTAAGGGTAAGGTTTAGGGTTAGGATTAGGGTTAGGGTTAGGGTAAGGGTTAGGGTTAGGGTTATGGTTAGTTTTATGGTTATGGTTAGGGTAAGGGTAAGTGTTAGGGTTAGTTTTAGGCTTAGGTTTAGTGTTGGGGTTAAGGTTAGGGTTAGGGTAAGGTTAAGGTTTAGGGTTAGGGTTAGGGTTAGGGTTAGGGCAGGGGTTAGGGTAAGGGTAAGTGTTAGGGTTAAGGTTAGGGATAGGATAAGGTAAGAGTTAGGGTTATGGTTAGAGTTAGAGGTTATGTTTAGTGTTATGTTAGGGTTAGGTTTAGGGTTAGCTTTAGGGTAAGGGTAAGGGTTAAGGTTAGGGTTTGGGTTAGGATTAGTGTTAGGTTTAGTGTTAGGGTTAGAGTAAGGGCAAGGGTTAGGTTTAGGGTTAAGTTTAGGGTTAGGGTTAGGTTTAGGGTTCGGGTTAGGGGAAGGGCAAGGGTTTGGGTTAGGGTTATGGTTAAGGTTAGGGTTAGGGTTAGGGTTAGGTTTAGGGTTAGTGTTAGGTTTAGGATTAGAGTTTGGTTTAGGGTTAGGGTAAGGGGAAGGGTTAGGTTTAGGGTTAGGGTTAGGGTTAGGTTAAGGGTAAGGGTTAGGGGTTAGGTTTAGGTTTAGGGTTAGGGTCAGGGTAAGGGTTAGGTTTAGGGTTAGGGTTAGGGTAAGGGTTAGTTTTAGGGTTAGGGTTAGGGTTAGTTAAGGGGAAGGGTTATGGTTAGGGTTAGGGTTAGGGTAGGGGTTAGGGTAAGGGTAAGTGTTAGGGTTAGGGTTAGGGATAGGATAAGGGAAAGAGTTAGGGTTAGGGTTAGGGGTTAGTTTTAGGGTTAGGGTTAGGGTTAGGTTAAGGGTTAGGTTTAGGGTAAGGGTAAGGGTTAAGGTTAGGGTTAGGGTTAGGGTTAGGGTTAGGGTTAGTGTTAGGTTTAGTGTTAGGGTTAGGGTAAGGGCAAGGTTTAGGGTTAGGGTTAGGGTTAAGGTTAGGGTTAGGGTTAGGTTTAGGGTAGGGGTTACGGTTAGGGTTAGGTAAGGTTTAGGTTTAGGGTTAGGGTTAGGGTAGGGGTTATGGTAAGGGTAAGTGTTAGGGTTAGGGTTAGGGATAGGATAAGAGCAAGGGTTAGGGTTAGGGTTATGGTTAAGGCAAGGGTTAGGTTTCGGGTTTGGGTTAGGGTTAGGTAATGGGCTAGGGTTAGGGTTAGGGTTAGGTTAGGGTTAGGTTAAGGATTAGGGTTAGGTTTAGGGTTAGGATTAGGGTTAGGGTAGGGGTTAGGGTAAGGGTAAGTGTTGGGGTTAGGGGTAGGGTTAGGATAAGGGTAAGTGTTAGGGTTAGGGTTAGTGTTAGTGTTAGGGATTAGGGTTAGGTTTAGAGGTTAGGGTTAGTGTTATGGTTAGGGTTAGGGTTAGGGTAAGGGTTAGGGTTAGGTGTTAGGGTTAGTGTTAGGGTTAGCTTAAGGGTTAGGGTTAGGGTTAGAGTTAGGTTAAGGTTTGGGTTAGGGTTAGAGTTAGGGTTAGGGTTAGGTTTAGGGTAAGGGTTATGGTTAAGGTTAAGTTTAGGGTTAGGGTTAGGGTTAGGGTAAGGGTAAGGGTTAGGGTTAGGCTTAGTGTTAGGGGAAGGGTTAGTTTTAGGGTTAGGGTTAGGGTTAGGGTTACAGTTAGGTTTAGGGTTAGTGTAATGGTAGAGGTTAGTGTTAGGGTTAGGGTTAGGTTTAGGTAAGTGTTAGGGTTAGGGTTATGGTTATGGTTAGGGTAAGGGTTATTGTTAGAGTTAGGGTTAGGGTTAGGGTAAGGGTTAGGGTTAGGGTTAGGTTTAGGGTAAGGTTTAGGGCTAGGGTTAGAGTTAGTTAAAGGGTTAGGGTTAGGGTTAGGGTTAGGTTTAGGGTAAGGGTTAGGGGTAGGGTTAGAGTTAGTTAAAGGGTTAGGGTTAGGGTTAGGGTTAGGGTAAGGTCAAGGGTTAGAGTTAGGGTTAGGGTTAAGGTTAGGGTTAGGTTTAGGGTTAGGGTTAGGGTTAGGTTTAGGGTTAGGGTTAGGGTTAGGGTAAGTGTAAGGTTTAGGGTTAGGGTTAGGGTTAGGGTTAAGGTTAGGTTTAGGGTTAGGGTTAGGTTTAGGGTAAGGTTTAGACTTAGGTTTAGGGTTAGGGTTAGTGTTAGAGTTAGGTTTAGGGTTAGGGTAAGGGTAAGAGTTAGGTTTAGGGTTAGGTTTAGGGTTAGGTTAATGGTTAGGGTTAGGGGTTAGGTTTAGGGTTAGGGTTAGGGTAAGGTATAGCGTTAGGGTTAGGGTAAGGGTTAGTTTTAGGGTTAGTGTTAGAGTTAGGTTTAGGGTTAGGGTAAGGGTTAGGGTTAGGCTTATGGTTAGGTTTAGGGTTAGGGTTAAGATAAGGGTAAGGGTTAGGGTTAGGTTTAGGGTTAGGTTTAGTGTTGGGGTTAAGGTTAGGGTTAGGGTAAGGGTAAGGTTTAGGTTTAGGGTTAGGGTTAGGGTTAGGGTAGGGGTTAGTGTAAGGTTAAGTGTTATGGTTAAGTTTAGGGATAGGATAAGGTAAGAGGTAGGGTTAGGGTTAGGATTAGGGGTTATGTTTAGGGTTAGGTTTACGGTTAGGTTTAGGGTTAGCGTTAGGGTAAGGGTAAGGTTTAAGGTTAGGTTTAGGGTTAGGGTTAGTGTTAGGTTTAGTGTTAGGGTTAGGGCTAGGGTTAGGGTTAGGTATAAGGTTAGGGTTGGGGTTAGAGTTAGAGTTAGGGTTAGGGTTAGGGTTAGGGTCAGGTTTAGGGTTAGGATTAGGTTTAGGGTTAGGGAAAGAGTAAGGGTTAAGGTTAGGGTTAGGGTAAGGGTTAGGGTAAGGATTAGGGTTAGGGTTAGGGTTAGGGTAAGGGTTAGTGTTAGGGTTAGGTTTAGGGTTAGGGTTAGGGTAAGGGTTAGGATTAGGGTTAGGGTTAGGTTTAGGTTTAGGTTAGGGTAAGGGTAAGTGTTAGGTTTAGGTTTAGGTTTAGGGTTAGGGTAAGGGTAAGGGTTAGGGTTAGGGTTAGGGTTAGGGTAAGGGTTGGTTTTAGGGTTAGGGTTAGGGTTAGAGGTAGGGTTAGGGTTAGTGTAATGGTAGATGTTAGTATTAGGGTAGGGTTAGGGTTAGGTTTAGGGTAAGTGTTAGGGTTAGGGTTATGGTTATGGTTAGGGTAATGGTTATTGTTAGAGTTAGGGTTAGGGTTAGGGTAAGGGTTAGGGTTAGGGTTAGGTTTAGGGTAAGGGTTAGGGGTTAGGGTTAGGGTTAGGTTTAGGGTTAGGTTAAGGGTACGGGTTCAGGTTAGGATTAGGTTTAGGTTTAGGTTTAGTGTTAGGGTAAGGGCAAGGGTTAGTGTTACGGTTGGGGTTAAGGTTAGGGTTAGGTTTAGGGTTAGGGTTAGGGTAAGGGTAAGGTTTAGGGTTAGGGTTAAGGTTAGTGTTAAGGTTAGGTTTAGGGTTATGGTTAGGTTTAGAGTAAGTTTTAGGCTTAGGGTTAGGGTTAGTGTTAGAGTTAGGTTTAGGGTTAGGGTAAGGGTAAGGGTTAGGGTTAGGGTTAGGGTTAGGGTTAGGTAAAGGGTTAGGGTTAGGGGTTAGGTTTAGGGTTAGGGTTAGGGTAAGGTATAGCGTTAGGGTTAGGGTAAGGGTTAGTTTTAGGGTTAGTGTTAGAGTTAGGTTTAGGGTTAGGGTAAGGGTTAGGGTTAGGCTTATGGTTAGGTTTAGGGTTAGGGTTAGGATAAGGGTAAGGGTTAGGGTTAGGTTTAGGGTTAGGTTTAGTGTTGGGGTTAAGGTTAGGGTTAGGGTAAGGTTAAGGTTTAGGTTTAGGGTTAGGATTAGGGTTAGGGTAGGGGTTAGTGTAAGGTTAAGTGTTAGGGTTAAGTTTAGGGATAGGATGAGGTAAGAGGTAGGGTTAGGGTTAGGATTAGGGGTTATGTTTAGGGTTAGGGTTACGGTTAGGTTTAGGGTTAGCTTTAGGGTAAGGGTAAGGTTTAAGGTTAGGGTTAGGGTTAGGGTTAGTGTTAGGTTTAGTGTTAGGGTTAGGGTTAGGGTTATGGTTAGGGTTAGGTATAAGGTTAGGGTTGGGGTTAGAGTTAGGGTTAGGGTTAGGGTTAGGGTTAGGGTAAGGTTTAGGGTTAGGATTAGGTTTAGGGTTAGGGAAAGTGTAAGGGTTAAGGTTAGGGTTAGGGTAAGGGTTAGGGTAAGGATTAGGGTTAGGGTTAGGGTTAGGGTAAGGGTTAGTGTTAGGGTTAGGTTTAGGGTTAGGGTTAGGGTAAGGGTTAGGATTAGGGTTAGGGTTAGGTTTAGGTTTAGGTTAGGGTAAGGGTAAGTGTTAGGTTTAGGTTTAGGTTTAGGGTTAGGGTAAGGGTAAGGGTTAGGGTTAGGGTTAGGGTTAGGGTAAGGGTTTGTTTTAGGGTTAGGGTTAGGGTTAGAGGTAGGGTTAGGGTTAGTGTAATTGTAGATGTTAGTATTAGGGTTAGGGTTAGGGTTAGTTTTAGGGTAAGGGTTAGGGTTAGGGTTATGGTTATGGTTAGGGTAAGGGTTATTGTTAGAGTTAGGGTTAGGTTTAGGGTAAGGGTTAGGGTTAGGGTTAGGTTTAGGGTAAGGGTTAGGGGTTAGGGTTAGGGTTAGGTTTAGGGTTAGGTTAAGGGTACGGGTTCAGGTTAGGATTAGGTTTAGGTTTAGGGTTAGTGTTAGGGTAAGGGCAAGGGTTAGTGTTAGGGTTGGGGTTAAGGTTAGGGTTAGGTTTAGGGTTAGGGTTAGGTTTAGGGTTAGGGTTAGGGTTAGGGTAAGGGTAAGGTTTAGGGTTAGGGTTAATGTTAGTGTTAAGGTTAGGTTTAGGGTTATGGTTAGGTTTAGAGTAAGTTTTAGGCTTAGGGTTAGGGTTAGTGTTAGAGTTATGTTTAGGGTTAGGGTAAGGGTAAGGATTAGGGTTAGGGTTAGGCTTAGTGTTAGGGTAAGGTTTAGTTTTAGGGTTAGGGTTAGGGTTACAGTTAGGTTTAGGGTTAGTGTAATGGTAGAGGTTAGTGTTAGGGTTAGGGTTAGGTTTAGGGTAAGGGTTAGGGCTACGGTTATGGTTATGGTTAGGGTAAGGGTTATTGTTAGAGTTAGGGTTAGGGTTAGGGTAAGGGTTAGGGTTAGGGTTAGGTTTAGGGCAAGGGTTAGGGGTAGGGTTAGAGTTAGTTAAAGGGATAGGGTTAGGGTTAGGGTAAGGTCAAGGGTTAGAGTTAGGGTTAGGGTTAAGTTTAGGGTTAGGTTTAGGGTTAGGGTTAGGGTTAGGTTTAGGTTTAGGGTTAGGGTTAGGGTAGGGGTTAGGGTAAGGGTAAGTGTTAGGGTTAGGGTTAGGGATAGGATAAGGGAAAGAGTTTGGGTTAGGGTTAGGGTTAGGGGTTAGTTTTAGGGTTAGGGTTAGGGTTAGGTTAACGGTTAGGTTTAGGGTAAGGGTAAGGGTTAAGGTTAGGGTTAGGGTTAGGGTTAGTGTTAGGTTTAGTGTTAGGGTTAGGGTAAGGGCAAGGTTTAGGGTTAGGGGTAGGGTTAAGGTTAGGGTTAGGGTTAGGTTTAGGGTAGGGGTTACGGTTAGGGTTAGGTAAGGTTTAGGTTTAGGGTTAGGGTTAGGGTAAGGGTAAGGGTTAGGGTTAGGGTTAGGGTTAGGGTAAGGGTTTGTTTTAGGGTTAGGGTTAGGGTTAGAAGTAGGGTTAGGTTTAGTGTAATGGTAGATGTTAGTATTAGGGTTAGGGTTAGGGTTAGGTTTAGGGTAAGGGTTAGGGTTAGGGTTATGGTTATGGTTAGGGTAAGGGTTATTGTTAGAGTCAGGGTTAGGGTTAGGGTAAGGGTTAGGGTAGGGTTAGGTTTAGGGTAAGGGTTAGGGGTTAGGTTGAGGGTTAGGTTTAGGGTTAGGGTAAGGGTACGGGTTCGGGTTAGGATTAGGTTTAGGTTTAGGGTTAGGGTTAGGGTAAGGGCAAGGCTTAGTGTTAGGGTTGGGGTTAAGGTTAGGGTTAGGTTTAGGGTTAGGGTTAGGTTTAGAGTTAGGGTGAGGGTGAGGGTAAGGGTAAGGGTTAGGGTTAGGGTTAAGGTGAGGGTTAAGGTTAGGTTTAGGTTTATGGTTAGGTTTAGAGTAAGTTTTAGGCTTAGGGTTAGGGTTAGTGTTAGAGTTAGGTTTAGGGTTAGGGTAAGGGTAAGGGTTAGGGTTAGGGTTAGGTTTAGGGTTAGGATAAGGGTTAGGGTTAGGGGTTAGGTTTAGGGTTAGGGTTAGGGTTAGGGTAAGGGTAAGGTTTAGGGTTAGGATTAGGGTTAGGGTTAGGGTAAGGGTTAGGGTTAGGGTTATGGTTAGTTTTATGGTTATGGTTAGGGTAAGGGTAAGTGTTAGGGTTAGTTTTAGGCTTAGGTTTAGTGTTGGGGTTAAGGTTAGGGTTAGGGTAAGGTTAAGGTTTAGGGTTAGGGTTAGGGTTAGGGTTAGGGCAGGGGTTAGGGTAAGGGTA